>OY019133.1:60337742-60685242 GCA_955652365.1 Eristalinus aeneus
TCTATTGTAGCACAATGAACACTAAATCACTACATAACAACTAATGGCACTTCAATTGTATATTTCTTTTCTACTCTCCCAATACCATTCTAACAGTACAATAAAAAATAAAGGTTCGATATAATTCTTGGGAATTATGCTTCGTCGACTGCGCCAGTTATGTATCTTGTAAAGAAATACGTTTAGTAGTTTGAAGGTGGTCTTAAGACTAAACTTTATTTGCATTCATATTCTTAACATAAGCTACGATATTTTTTATGACCTACCTAATACTACACACATATTTACCTAGTCAGCAATCTGCGTTAATTAGCAATCGGAAATGTGAAAGTATTAATGTGTTGTGGTGCTTGTGCAACAACGATCGAATTTCCAGGATGCTATGAACTTCGTTGTGCTGATGTAGCAGCAAATGCAACGAACGTATCGAGCTGACCACTTCGAGTGTTTGCATTTTGGGGTGAGTGTACTAATGTAACGTAAACGGGGGGCATGGCGAGCTGCCAAGACTATCCTCGTTATTGCACAGGTCAAGTTAACATACAGCCCCCACGCGGCGCCTCCTGGATAGCCACCACAACACCCGTTGTATGGTGAACTAATGTATGCAGCAAGCCCCTCTGCCCGAGGGTTTAAATAATGGGCCTGGCCTACCAGTCTGTGGGTTGTGCGTGAGGTTAACTTCCTCACCACGTAAAAAACCTTTAGTTCAGAAACGCCGAAATGCCTCGGATAATGTAGGACCAACTGTTGACGACCCCAGCAAACGTTATAAGGACAACGATTTTCGGTTTTGTACGTGGAATGTGAGGTCCCTTAACAGACCACGTGCAGCCGAACAACTTGCGGAGGCCCTTGATTGCTACAAAGCAGATGTTATCTTGGACGTTAGCAAAGGCGGATGAGGAAGCCCTTAGTCTTTTCGAGGGAAAAGGCATCTGGAGGAGAAGATTTAATGACGGACTCTATGGGCTGTACAGCGACATGCGCCTGATGAAGCGTCTATGGATACATCGCTTAAGATGGCTAGGCCATGTAGACACCACTGCTTCGGCCCGAAAAGTCTTTGAATCCGTGCCATTGGGACAACGCAACAGAGGACGACCTAGACTAAAGTGGCGCACACAAGTGGAGGCGGACCTTAACCAACTTGGAGTGCGCAATTGGAGACAGCTGGCGAAAGATCGTGCTGGCTGGAAAGGCATGTTGGTTGAGGCCCAGGTCCACCCCGGACTGTAGCACCACAAGAAGAAGAAGAAGTACTAACGTAACACGCAAAGAATTTGGCAAAGAGAATACGGAGTGTTTTTTTCCATGTGAGATATATAACCTCTTTCCCGTTAACATTAAAGTTCTCCGGAAATTAACATGATTTAGTATTATTCGGTTTTAATGGATAATTTTAAGTCCGTGTTTTTTGCGCGATATGTTGACAATAAAGATTAAAATGATGGCTAAGATGAAAACCACAACTGAGCTTGAGATATAGTTCACATTCTTATTAAGTTTTAATAGCTTAATATACTCTAGATATTTAATATTTGCTAACATAAATTCGCCAAAACTTATTTGTTTACTAAAATTATAACTCTCTTCTTCACAGAAAAATGTATCTTCGAATTCAATGTTCGTATTGCGAAAAGTTTTATTAAAATTTGTTATTGTCCGAAGAGTTGTGTTTTTCTATCGTCACAATAGTCTTCCAATTCTTGTCCATTCATATTCTCACATATTATTAAGTTATCATCTAATTGACTTATTTCTAATACATTTTTCTTTCCCAGTTTACAATTGTTACTGGTTACATAGTTACATATCTACTTTCTTCAAATCTTGCTTGTGCAATATGTCTTTACTATCGTACTGAAATTTTGTTTCATATAATAATTAATTATAGTTATAATTAGTTCTATAGTATTTAAATTAGTAAAAGTCGAGTTTTGTCGCGTAAATTGCTGTTGCTAAGATGAATTTCTCTATGCTTAACTGATGGTATATTGTCTAGAATCTGGTTTATTTTCTCTTCTAACATACGAAGTTTCATCAATTGATCTAATCGTATTTGTTGGATGATAACTCGTTTTTCGGTGATAGTCGAGTGCCGTGTCATCCTCCTACGCATGCAGACGTGTCGTCGCTGCATGCACTTAAAATAAAAACAAAAAAATTCCTCGCGTCGAAGTAAAAAAAAAACACCTACAACAATTAATTCGGTCCGCCCAACACCTCCGCGAGTGAAACAAAAAATAAAAATCTTAAAGTGTAGTGTAGTGCAGTGAAGTGTATCGGTAGAGCACACGCGGTCCGCTCCCCTCTCTCCCACTCCTTCACAAAACACTGTTTTGCATTCTCGGTCGCAATTCCCTTTTGGTCTACCAGACGGGCTGGGGCGATGTCCGATCTGACATAGCAGATTAGGAAGTGCGAATTTTTGTTAGTGGACCAATTCAAGTCAATGTGCGGGCATAACACCTACATTGATTTGTTTTGTGAAGCTAAACGCAGAATTTACACTTCTGATCTCTGCTCACTTTCACCAACTGCATTGTCGGAGTTGGTTTTCAGATGTCTACGACTGACATGAGAGGGCAATTTCGTTTTGACGTGAGCAACATTCGCGGACTGAGAACTAAACTTTGCCGTTTACGTCCACCTCTCTCGTTATAAACCAGCTGTCTTGGCGCTGAGTGAAACACAGTTGGGTGAGAACACCGATTTATCGGATTTGAACCTGCCTGGATGTAGCTTGGTGCCCTTATTCTTTTTACACCGCGGTCTCGCCATTTATGTGCGTAGTGATGTTGCTTACCAAATTCAACCACAATATGGTCACTGTTCCAATCCGGAATTTAATTTTCTGTGGTTAAAACTCCTTGTCCGTAAGCATTTACTCCACTACTGCTTTATTTATAGAAGTCCAAACCTGGACAGCAACTCAACTTATAACGAGTTTGATTCGCTGTCCAACTCCATCACAAGAATTGTATCCCTGTATCCTCGCATTGAAATCGCTATTGCGGGCGATTTCAATGTACGCAATTCTACTTGGCTTCGACACTCAGGCCAGACAACACCCGAAGGAAGGTATGTTGAAATCTTCGCTGAGGTAAATAATTTAACCCAGCTTGTGAATGAGCCAAAACGAATACCTGATATTGCAGATCAAACCACTTCTCATGCTGAAAAATATTCAATTGATATATTGTCGCCTCTAGGCTCGTCCGACCACTGTGTCGTATCAGCGAAATTCTCGTATTCCTCCCACACAGTTAGAGAACAAATACCGAAAAGAACAGTATGGCTCTACGCGAAAGCCAACTGGAGCGGACTTAACAACGTCCTTAGGAATTTTAACTGGTCACTATGCTTTCTTGATAGTGACGTGGATGCCACTGCTGATGCGATCACAAACATTATTTAGCTGGGCACGAGGTCCTTCATTCCTCACAGAGTGAAGAGCATCAAGCCTAAGGCAAACGCGTGGTACGATTCGAGCTGCAAAGGGGATATCAGGATGAGAGAGTTGAGTTTCCGGGTTTTAAAGCCAAGCCTTCTGAGGAAGCCCGGATCCGATATGATTGTAATGCATTAATAAAAAGTGTTGAATTCTCGTCTCGGGTGGAGTGCGACGCTCACACGGCGAAGGGTCTAGGTTCGACTCCCAGTTCAACACCAATTTTTCGAATATTTCACGGCACCACCTCTTTCGAGCTGCTGATAACACTCAAAGAGTAATAACTTTCTAAGAAAGCTTTTCAAATTTCGCCGTTCGGAGTCAACAAAAAACTGTAGGTCCCTTCTACTCGAGAGAGAACAGTAGCGCGCGCAACACAAGTAATTGATAAGCAAAAATTTAGGCAAAAAGTTCTACAATGGCCAAAGGGTAGCAGAAGCTTTCGGTCTTACGTAAAATCATAAGGAATTCATTCCAACGCTCATTTGCAATGACATTCCAGCTGTCAGCTCTTTGGACGAAGCTAATCTGCTTGCTGCACACTTTGCAGCTAGCTATACGCTGCCAGATAGCACTTTGTCCCCGCCTGTACTTGAGAGCGTAAATTTCTCCATGGGGCAAATCCACTTTCGCACTCGTACAGTAACAAGAGTACTTAAAGATCTAAACATACACAAATCCCCTGTCTTCTGAAGAGGTGTTCTTCTACGCTGGCAAAACCACTGCGTAAGCTTTTCCATCAGTCCTACTCTTCAGGGCTTCAGGGCTGATAAACCGTCAGCCAATTATCTTGAGTGCCGGAAGCTTCTTAATGACCGGCAGTACGGCTTCCGAAGCAACCGTTCCACTGGTGATCTGATAGCGTATCTCACTGAAAAGTGGAACCAATCTTTGCACAATGTAGGAGAAAGCAAGATTGTTGCGCTTGATATTTCAAAGGCATTTGACAAGGTCTGGCATCAGGCTCTCTGGGATCGATGGGTCTCTTCTTCAATGGACTAGAAATTACCTTTCGAATCGTTAAATACAAGTCGTTTTGGATAGATTCAAGTCTGATATTCACCATATCAATGCTGGTGTTCCCCAGGGCTCTGTTTTGTCTCCGACACTCTTCCTCATTTTTATAAATGATGTCTTGTCTGCTACTTCTAATCCTATTCATTGCTTCGCTGATGACAGTACCCTCAGCTTTTCATATTCGTTCCTTGGCTCACGTCCCTCCACTTCGGCCATAGACTCGGAACGGCAGCGTATGTTAAGCACATTAAATTCCCACCTTAACAGCATAATCGATTGGGAAAATAAGAATAGAGTGGCATTTAATGCTTCCAAATCCCAGTGCTGTCTACTGTCGTTAAAGCGATCACAAAGTAATCAGCCGTTACCCATGAACGGAACTTGCGCTGTTGAAACCGAAAGACTTTCCATCCTCGGTATGTGTATCAACCCAACAATTAGTTGGAACGATCACATATTTGAGGTCGCCAAAAATGCTGCGAAATGTCTAGGCTTCCTTAAACCATGCAAGAAGTACTTCACCCCTTCTGATCTGTCTACAATATACAAGGCCTACATACGCCCAAAACTTGAGTATAACGCTCCTATTTGGTCAGGTGCTTCTAAGACCTCCCTGCACCTGCTGGATAGAATTCAAAAGCGAGCGATAAAACTTATAGGTGACAGTAATATTGCGAAGTCGATTGACTCGTTAGAACACCGACGTAATGTCGCGTCGTTGTCACTCTTTTATCGCTATTTTAACAAGAAATGCTCAGATGAATTAGCCAGTTGCATTCCTCCCCTTAAGAATTCACCCGCAATACACGCCTCGCTAGGAATGCCCACCAATTTACCCTCAAGCCCTCTTTCGGACGTACAGTCAAATTCAGAGACTCGTTCTTTAGCCGCACTACACGAATCTCGAATGCTCTTCCCAGCTCGATTTTTCCTCCTCATTACAATCCACAGACATTTAAAACCAATGTGCATTGGTACCTCCTCTTCCTCTATACCTTCGGGCCATGCTGTGACTTGATCCTGTTACTTAAGGGTACTCGTAACCCCTTTTGCACGCGCCAATTATAAACAAAAAAAAATCTGATCTTAAACAAAAATGCGGTTGTCTCATCTTCGGTTGGATTGGATGCTTCTTTTCAGCAACTGTGGGTTTGGTCATTGGGTTTATGATATGCTGGTGCTTTTTGCAGCTATGGTAGTGCCCCTTGTAAACGGGGCAGCCCTTGTAATTGTGTTTTGTTCAGGATCGGTGCCAGCCTTTTATATTTTAGGGTGAGAAACTTTTACAATAAAGATAAGTTCTCGCTTCCTAATTGTCTGTTACAAAGCTCAATTTTTGATTTTTTAATGTGACCGCTTTATACAATTATATCTTAACATGGCTGCTTTAACAAATTATAAGAAAAAATATTTTGAAATAAAGTAAAAAATATGTTGCGTTACAGTTTCCTCTCTGGCGCTGAGATCGTCTCGATGATGCGACACTATGAATGGTTGACTTAGATGGTCGTCCTCGCCGGCGAAGGGGCATTAATGGTTCTTCATCTAGCCTTGATGTTGATGGATTGAGCGTGAGTAATGGAGATGAGTGATAAGTTTACAATGGATTGGTGAGGTTTATATTTCTTCCGTTGGTATGACAAGTTGTGCATTTTCGGAATCTAACTTGGACGAATTCCTATGACGTATTCCATCAATTAGGATGTACCTGCAGAATATCTATCGAGTAAGGTTTTCATCATTATACTCAAATGATTCTATGATGGCTCTTAACTGAGCCTTGATTGTAGTCAGTGATTTGAGAGTAATTAACCATTTAAGAGGCTGGTGGTTTTACTGTGTGGCGAATCGTTTTGGCTCATTTAGTGGATTTAACACCGTGTTATGCTGATCACAAAGCATGTTGCACATTTGCCTTTCTTCTTCTTGAAGCTCCACACTTTTGTCATCCCTCAGTTCAACAACTATAGCGTTTATTTTTAGGATTACTTCGATTGGTTTGAAATCTTCTTGAAAACTTACCAAATTTGGAGTAGTTCCTGTATTCCTCAAAGATTCCGAGAACATATTCTGAACAGATTTAGGTGAATAATCATTGTTTGATACGCTTGCATTGATGGCATGAAGTGAATTTTAGGCCCTTGCTGATTCGAACCATGGTAGGAATGGTGAATCTTGTTTCACCATATTAGGCTGCGTTCTATTCGGTGATGAAAATTGTGGTTTTTAACAAGCGGTGAAATTGGGAAGCAATTTGTTGCTTTATTTTTTCCAGTTCGTTGCAAAATTCCATATCCTGTTTATATATTGGTGGGTGGTTCACGCTTTGTTCCCTTTGGTAATGGCAGATTTGGACATTTTTGAAGCGGCAAGATTGGAATGAAATCATTCAGTGCTTTTTCTCCAATTAGTTGGAAATATTACATATATTTCTTCACGGTTTTACGTGAGTTGGTGAGACGTTTAAACTTTGTTTCCTTTAGTGATGGCAGCTTTGGAGATTTTTGAAGTAGCGAGATTGGAATGAAATCATTTGGTGCCTTAAATTCCTTAAGAGGATCATCTGTAGAAGATGTTTAACAACTTTTGTATGAACAGTGTCATAAAATTTAAATTCCTTCTTTGGTTGATCCGCACAGTACCAGTATCTTTGCTTTTAGTCAAGGATTACTTTGTTTCTCTCCAGGAAATCAATACTAATGAGTGTTCTGCTGTCTACAGCTTTTGGTAGAACAATGAACTTAATTGATATGAGTCGGTTGGCAGTAACAATATTGTTGTCTGCGATGTAAACATCTTGAGCGGAAAATCCTCCGTCTGCAAGGGTTACGTTAGCATCGCAACGTGTACCGTTCCGGAGGAGATGCAGAAATAGTTCTCTTCCGGCGACGCTTGTTCTTGCTGCCGAGTCGATATACTCAAGACCATGTACAGATAGGGGTATTGTTGGCAAATCCGTGCACATCGTCGTCTTTATACGGTTAAAGCTAACTGTTGATGGTCTTTTTGGCAAATGTTTACAAGTAGGACAGTAAGACCTCACACAACCAGGCACATTGCTCTTGTAGCAGTGAAGTGTGTTTTCGGTTCTTAGAGGAATAGAATGTTGCTTTGCCTCCATCTTATCCTTTTTCCGTCATTCGTTAACAGTGTGACCAACGGACTTGCAGAAGTTTCACCTTTGCTTTACCTTTGTTTAGTATATCTGTTCAGTCTGTTCAAAAGACCGTACAGAAAATCAATCATCATAGACTCTTATAGTACTGATTCAGGTAACTGAGAAAACAGTACCCTTTTTCTGCTAACAAAGTCATTTGGGCCTTATTTATTTTTGAAGAGCTCCAAACATATGAAACATTCTGGTGGTGATAGAGCATATTCGCCTTATAGCAAGGCTATTATGTCTCCCCATTTTTTCGCTTCTATTTTGATTCCTCTCCACCAGGTGACAGCTTTCCGTGTTAATAGGAGCTCATTGCTTATTCTTTCAATATTCTTGTATATGTTGATCATGTTAATGAAACCTTCTACCGTTTCGGAGGCTTTGGTTCCATCGAACCTGGCAGTACAGTTATTGAAAGTACCTTGCCTCAAAGGACTACGTACTGCTGTAATATACTCTCTCCATTGAGCGTCCGTAAAATGTGTCATTGTTGGGTTTCAAGCCAGTAAATGAACACTCTTTGCTTATGCCTTCGTAGAACTCTTCCTTCCAAGGAAATCAATTGTGCTACTATTGGAGAATGATCCTCTTGTTGGGCGTCAGTTGTAGGGATAGATTTAACGTCTACACTCTTCCAATATTACCCTTTTCCGGCGGAAGCTGGCTTATTTCTCCGTGTCGTAAGTACGGTCCGCAGTCCGTTACAAACGACGTACAGGCAAATCCGGCAATGTTCCTGAAAATCCTAAAACTATTTGATCGAAGTGATCAAACGAACAATAAAATAACACGAACAAGAAAAGAACAATGAACAAGAACAAGAACAAAAATAAGAACAGGAATTAGAACAATAACAAGAACAATAACCATATTTTTTACAAAAAAATTAATAAAAGGGAATCAAACAAAAGGGACGTAGTCAGCCAAGCAGGCTAGTACAAAGTTATCATACGATCGGTACCTGCCTTTTATACATGAGGGCGAGAAGCTTTTACAATAGGAGAAAGCTCTCGCCTCCTTATTGGCTATTACAAAGCCGTATTTTGATTTTTTTTTAATGTGGCCGCTTTATACATTTTATTTATTTATAACAAGGCAAATAATAATTATATTAAAAAAAATATTTTGAAATAAAGTCAAACAATTTTACGTTACAATTCTAATAACTGTTTGGATACTTTAAAATAGCTAAAGCTGTGGAACTGCTCAATCAATCCTATACCGACTCCGTATGTATGTTATCCATTTCATACCTAAAACCATTGATTTGAACAATGTCTTACCTTGAGGTTTACATCTTTATTACATATTACTTTTCTGTAGCTGTATGACTTTTGTGTGACGCAATTTTAAATATGTTTTCTTAATGAAAGAACTTTCCAAAGAGCGCATCTAGGAATAGGACTTGCACATTTTCGAAAAATCATCGAATTTCCTAGATTTTCTCGTAAAATTACATAAATATACAATTAAAGGCCTTAAAAAAGTTTTAATTCACTATACGAAATTTACCTTTTGTAGATTATTTATACAATTAATGTAATAATAATAATAATTAATTAATTTAATTAAATTATTTAACAATTAATATAATAATAATAATAATATAAAATTATTGCAATTATTAGACAAGTATATGCAAGATATTGTAAATTCTACAGAATTGAATTATTACAGTCATTAGGCACTAATATACAAGAAAACAATTAATTGCATTTGATATCCTGTTTACGTTTTATGGTTTCCTTCCTTTACGTTTTCCCTCCTAAAACTACAAACTAACTACCAGTTAATGCATTTTTACTTTGTCTGAAGAACAAACTTCGAAAGAAAGATCAGATATTCAAACATTTATTACTCCATAAGAATTAAATCGAAAGTCGAAACGTGGATGTTTAGAAAAATTGAACAAGATGCCTTTCCGGAAGAATTTTTTTCTTTAAAAATATGATTTTTGATGAGGAGGATTCGATACGCTTAAGCTCAAGATTTTAGATGGCTTGCATTTTATATTCAACCCGTAATCCAGTGGCACTCCCAACGAAACACCTCTAGTCCAACTATTAGCAAAAATTCACCACGATTGTTATCTTCATATAGGGTCAACAATATTTATCTTCGACAGTCGTGAAGATACTTGAATAATTTGTATTCGAAGGGTGGTTTATAAAATTAAATCCAGTTGCTTTACTAAAACCGAAAATGGCTTTACTTCCAAAAGCAGTCATATCTTTCGGTTCCTTTTACATATTATAAGTTGTACTTGATTGCTTTGGCCCACTTCTCGTCAAGTTTGGAAGAGCAATGAAGAGGTATGGCATGATCTCTAGTTGCTGTCCTTTTCGACCAGAACAATTAGAGCATTTTCATATCTGTTGGAGAATCGAAAAAAGATATTTCCAGCTAACGTAATGAAACAATTTGTTTTCTAACTACAATTTATTAATCGTATAACAGAACAAATATAACAGATGAAATACTTAGCTAGTCCAGTCTCTGCAGCGAATTTGATCCAAGTGAACGGGACAATGTCAGCGTAGCAGAGTCCATGCAGCGACGCTCTCTGGCTAGCAGCGCCGACGACATGATCTGTTTTTCTCTCTCTGCACAATCTTGTTCACTGTACAGTCGCTCTCCTTGCAGACTCGCTCATTGGATTGTGCACTGTACATGCAGATCATTATATAGATATTAGCATTTAATTGATATTTATAATCAAAATGATGAATTAAACACAACATTATCAAACAATTTCAATCACAAAGGAAAAACTAGATGAATTAACAACAATATTTAATAATATATAAGAGCATTAAATGTTAATAACGATGGGTCAGAAACATCCCGCCTCCCCTGAAACAGGTTTCAGGATACGGGTAGTGGGGCAAGTTTTGCGATGGGGGAGTTAGACACCCTGCAGCAGTCTTTACTGTAGCAACTCTAACTCGTTGATCCTTTCCGGGAAGCACAGCTTCCACTCGACCAAGAACAAATTTTGTAGGCGGAAGATTAGGCTCCCACTCCTTCGCAGTGGGTTTGCTGCCACTTAGGTCGCTCTTGTAGTGTCGTCAGATATTCCGCATGCCATCTTTTCCAAAATCCTTGAACCATTGATTGCAGATGATTCCAGCGAGTAAGACGATTTATAGGAACATCGAGAATATTTGGCTCTGGTACCGCCGTAAATGGTTCGCCTATAATAAAATGAGCTGGTGTTAATGCATCTAACTCCGAATCAGACATAGCACACAGAGGACGTGAATTAAGAATTGCTTCTACTTGACACAAAACTGTACATAGTTCTTCAAAGGTATGTATTGAGGAACCGAGTACTCGACGCAAGTGAAATTTCACTGATTTAACGCCCGCCACCCATAGGCCCCCGAAGTGTGGTGCAGATGGAGGGATAAAATGCCAGGCAATACCATCCTTGATAAGAGACGCGGTAATGATATCGTTACTGGTCTGTGCCATCAATAATTGGTGCATTTCTGAAAGGCAGCGTCGAGCTCCGTGGAAGTTTGTCCCATTATCTGTGTAGATGTGGCTGCATTTTCCACGACGAGATATAAAACGGCGCACTGCTGCTATGAAGGCATCGGTGGATAGGTCACTCACCACTTCAAGGTGTATAGCTTTCGTGGACATACAAACAAATAGGGCGATATAAGCTTTGGTTAATTTTGGCTTACGCGTTGGTGTACATTTAATTATCAGAGGACCAGCAAAATCACATCCGGAATTTAAAAATGGTCGACTAGGTTGTATACGGTATGATGGAAGGTCTCCCATGAGTTGACGGTTTGTTAGTTTCTGCTGCATAAAACAAGGTTTGCATCTATGAATAACCTTTCGAATAATATTTCTACTGCCTAGAATCCAATATTTATGTCGAACGAATGCAAATGTCTCGGAAATACCGGAATGTAGATACCGCTGATGTATGTCCTGCACAATCATTAACGATATGGGCGAATCCTTAGGAAAAATGATAGGGTGCTTGAGATTAAAAGAGATTGCTGCGTGCTTTAAACGACCACCTACGCGAAGTAACTCTTCATTATCCAAGAAAGCAGAATATCTCAGCAGACGTGATTTTGGAAGGAGTTGTCCATTAATTTTCAGGCATTGTATATCACTTCCGAAAGCATTGCTTTGGACGTATCTTAGAAGCATAATTTCAGCAGTTCGGATTTCCAACAACGTTAAACCGTTCTTATTTCGCGCCGAAGCAGGATTGCGACATGACGAAACAAATCGAAGAATATATGCGAGAATCCGTAGTAACTTCTGCCACGATGATATTTTTTCAATAAGAGTCTGAAAGCAATTAAAATCGGTCGCGGAGACGAATACATTTTTCAGAACGCATCGTTCTTCCACCTTCCACACGTTTTTGCTCACCGTACTTATCGAAGTAAACGGTTTTGGCCATTTGTCTTCTGACAGTAATAACCATGATGGACCTGTCCACCAGAGGCTATGAGAAACAAGATCCAACGGAGGTATGCCACGCGATGCACAATCTGCAGAATTCAAAACCGACGAAACATAATGCCACGAATGGCGCGGAATTGTTTCTAAGATGACAGCCGTTCGATTAGCCAGGAAGGTAGTCCAACGACGTGGGGGTGACGAAAGCCAATGAAGCACTATGTTCGAATCGCACCATGCGTAGATCTTAACGATTTTGGCTGTTATTGAAGACTTCACTAACTTCATTAATCGGGCCAATAATAAAGCACCACAAAGTTCGAGGCGAGGTATAGAAATAGTTTTTAATGGCGCCACTTTAGTTTTTGTTGCAATGATGTTTATATTATATTTACCATCTTCAGTTTTTGTACGCGCATACACAACCGCTGGGTAAGCGAGCGATGAAGTGTCCGAAAATCCATGAAGTTCTATTTCTTCTCCGTCTGGAATCAGGTGTCGGGGAACACGTATTCTCTCGATAGAAAGAAGTTGTTGACGATAAGTTAGCCATCTTTTCGCTATTGGAAGAGGAATAGGATCTTCCCATCCTAGCTTCGTTTCTGAGGACCACAACTCTTGAAATAAAATTTAAAAAAAAATAACTGATGGAGCTAGTAGGCCTAATGGATCAAATATTCTTGCGACTTCTGACAGAAGAGTTCGCCTTGTAGAAGGAACACACAAGGGTGATTTTGCCAATCGATAAGAGAAAATGTCAGAAGCGGGTTTCCAGTACATTCCTAAAACCTTTATTAAAGATTGAGATCGTTCCGGGTCGACAAATGAATATTCACATTCCTCGGGAGGCTCCTTCGCGAGAAGAGCCCAACTGTAAGAACTCCATTTTTGAAGCTGAAATTTTTGCCTCCGCTAATAATTGCACTAATTCATTTTGATTTTTTAACAAATTTTCAACAGAATTTGCTCCTGTCATAACGTCGTCGACATAAACATCATTTAGTTGAATTCTAGCAGCATTAGGATATTGAACCTTAAAGTCATCTGCTATCTGTTTTAATACGCGCACTGATAAAAATGGAGCTGACGCAGTTCCATACGTGACCGTTTTTAAGCGAAAATGCTGAATCGGTTCATCGGGTCGTTGCCGCCAAACAATGCGTTGAAAATCCCTATCTTGCTCACTGATCCAAATTTGACGGAACATTTTTACAATGTCCGCAGTAAAGACATACTTGTATTGGCGAAACCGAAGACACACACCTAGTAAATCTCGCTGTATAGGAGGACCGATCAGCAATTGGCTATTCAAAGAATTTCCTTCCGAGTCCTTAACTGAACCGTCAAAAACAACACGAAGTTTGGTGGAGGAGCTGTCCGGCTTCAAAACGGCATGATGAGGTAAATAGAATAAATTGCCCGATTTTTTATGGATCTCATGAGAAGGAATCTTTTCCATGTGCCCGAGTTTCAGGTATTCCTGCATGAACTGGCAATAAGATATGTGAAGGTCTGGATTATTTTGAAACCTGCACTCCATAGAGTATAAGCGCGAAGTTGCCGACTGTAATGTATCACCGAATACCGGTCGAGGATTCACGAAGGGAAGCGAAACGATATATCTTCCGTCAGAAGCGCGTGATACGGTTTTCTGGAACAGATCTTCTGCAGGATCATTCGAAGAATCTGTGGTTTTGGGAAGGGGAATATCCTCCAATTCCCAGAAACGCTGCAAGAGAGCATCTACATCCATGTGTGCATGATAGGCTGATAAGTTTTGAGAATCACCGTCCGAATCAAATAGTTCTCCAGAGATTACCCACCCGAAAGTTGTCTGCTGAGCGATTGGAGTACCTTTTGGGCCGCGAACTTGCTCGCCTTTAAGAATAGTCCAAACTTTATCAGCCCCTAAGATCATATCTATTTCCCAAATGTGTTCGAAAGCTGACAGAGATGTTCATTTTTACACATTGGATATTTTGAACTACGTTCTGAGTCTTTCGCGAGATGGGCACGAATTTGAATTGATTGTTTTGTCCGATGTGTTGCCGAGCGATTAACTGATTGAAAGGATTCTAACGCGTCACACCGATTTTCTAAAAATTCAATTAAGTCCCCGGTGGTTTGATCATCGTGAGAACCCACGTGTTCGGCCCAAGCCTGTTTGGTGTCTTGGTCTACCTTTGACATTAAGATATGAATTAGCCATGGATCGCGACTATTACAGTTAACGGCATTAAGACCACGTATTACTTCATCCGCATCATCCGCGAGTTTACGAAGCGATTGTACATTGGGTGTACTGGTGTGGGGAAGTGAGAAGAACATAGATACGAACGACTGTATAATTAAATTCCCCCGATCATACCTTTTTTCAAGACGGTCCCAAGCCTCGATATAATTTGCGTCAGATATCGGGACATGTTTTATTAAATTGGACGCGTCATCTCTAAGAAAGGATTTAAGGTAATGGAACTTCTGCGTGGCTGTAAAATTTGGTTTGTTGTCTATGGAGCCGGTATATAAGTCCCGAAAGGATGGCCAGTCCTTATAATTTCCCGAAAAAGGCGGTATAACAATCTTAGGTAAATTGATATCAGAGTAGGTATTGCTAGAAGAATTTAGTTTCTCAAGAAACGTAGATTGCTGTTTAGCAAGCTTTTCTAACGTAGAATCATTCTGATCACACTGCTCCACAGATTGTTTTTCACGAATAGCGAGCGACAGACGCGAATATGCAGTGAAGTACTTTTCTTCGTATTCCGCGAACTCGTTTTCAAATTCCTCGACAGAATTTTCTTCAAGATGTTGCAGACCCTCATATTGTAAATCACAAAACAATTTCCAAGCGTCATATAATTTGTTCAAACGTATTTGAAGCATATCGATAGAAGTGGAAATTACGATGGTATCAGCAAAAGAAACAGCACGCGTTAATTGACCTTTCAAATTGCCACGTTTTTGTCGAATGGCATCCATGATCAACTATGCACAAAGATGAATGAAAAAAAAGAGTATCGAACACTAGATCTTAAACAATTATAATGATGAGATATGTTATAATTTCCGAAAGGTTTTGTTTCAACGCCGAACCCGCGCACAATGTGGCAATTATACATTTTATTATTACTCGGGCTCGTTTTCTGTAAAGCGACAATCGTAGCAACTCATTACCGCTAAGAATTTATAAAATTACACAAAGATAACTTTGCATGTTTACTTGTTGTTGTTGACATTTTTTATTCCTAACCAGTAAATACATCACGTTTTCTAAGTCGATAAGTATCTCAAAGTCAGTGTTTCTGAGTCCTCATACGTAAGTATCATCCGATTCATATCAAATGAATGGCATAAAATATATGCATATAATGATATATATATATATATATATATATATATAATGTGTACATATTTCATTATTTTAAAAGAAATTGGTGGAAATGTGAAAACAACTGTTATATACGTGACACGTGTTATATACGTGACACCGAACATTGTCCTATTTTATTCACACATATTTACGTTTCCGTGGTAGCCGTGGCGTAGTGCGTAGAGTGCGACGCTCACACGCCGAAAGGTCTAGGTTCGATTCCCAGCTTAACACCAATTTTTCGAAGTTTTCACGGCACCACCTCTTTCGAGCTGCTCAAAGGATAATTACTGTCTAAGAAAGCTTCTCAAATTTCGACGTTCGGAGTCGGCAAAAAACTGTAGGTCCTTTCTACTCGTGAGAGAACAGTAGCGCGCACAACACGAGTAGTTGATGAGCAAGCTAGGCCCTGGTCCCCCTTTGGACTGTAGCGCCAACAATTATTATTATTATTATTATTGATCGAGAAACGACCAGAAAGAGCGAGAAGACACGGCAAGGTAATTTTGCTCCATGACAATGCAACTTCACACAATGCAAAACCGGTTAAGGATACAACCAAACCATTTGGCTGGGAACAGCTACTCCACCCGCCGTATTCACCAGACTTGACTCCTTCCAACTATCATTTGTTTTCATCAATGAGACACGCATTGGCTGAGCAGCACTTTGATTCCTACGAGGAGGTCGAAAATTGGGTGTCTGATTGGTTTGCTTTAAAAGACGAATAATTTTATTGGTGTGGTATTCACAAATTGCCAGAAAGGTGGTAAAAATGCGTAGAAAACAATGGCGAATACTTTAAACTAAATGTTTTTACTTTCCCATTGATAATAAGTGTTTTATTTTCAAAAAATACCGGTATACCTGGTTTATGAGTTTGTCAAATATCTCCCTTGCGCTTTTTTGGTCTTCATTCAATGCAATATACAGTCACTATTCTCAAGCCTCTTTCAAATTCTTGACCTCCCGTAGCTTCTGATGACTAATCAACGAAGTGTGCGGTCTGGCATTGTCCTGGTGGAACACTACACCCTTCCTGTTGTCCAATTCTGGACGTTTCTGGTCGATCGCCTGCTTCAAGCGCGTCCAGTTGTTCGCAGTAGATAACAGAATTGAGCGTCTGGCCATATGGGAGCAGCTCAGCCGGCTGGCTTATCCGTGGTGTCGTTTTCGCCGGCTCTGAATTGTCGAAACCATTCCCCCGCGGTTCGAAGTGATAGAGTACCATCCCCCAAAACACCATTAATCTCACGGAACGTTTCTTTAGTGGATTTGCCTTTAACGAAAGGAAACCTTAAAATAGCGCGAATTTCGGCGTTAGTGAACTTCATTTTTACACGTCTATAACTGATGAACGCAATATTCAAACTAATCATGCATAGCGTCGTTTATAAGGTTATGTCACCTTTCAAATGATGTATAGTATTACCAGATACCAGCTCTTTAGCGCTTTGAACATAGCCGGAAAATTCAAAAAAAGGTGGAAGGGAGTTATTTGACAATCTTATATTTATATATATTCCAGGTTCTTTCGACCAGTAATTCGCACCGCCACTATTTTGTGTGTCATATGCTCCCGCATTTTTGAGCCACTCTTTGTGCTTTACCACAGTTACGATAGCAATTTCACCAGCAAAGACGAATATCGGCACTCTCTTTCCGTGGATACCGTCCGCGGTCAAGTTTTCCACTGATGCTATCGCATTCACCACTGGTCGACCTTAGAAATAGTGAGGTTTCTGTCCAATTGTATGATCTCATCACGTGTTCTTAATTTTGACCAACATTGTTTCTGACTCTATTAAAGTTATTATTGCATCAGATTTTATCCTCGTAGTAGGAAAAACTCGATAAGTCACATTGATCTATTACTTAAAAGTATTACCATATGCTTATTCAGTGTGACAAAATATCTTGGGGAGAAAACTTTTTTGGAAAGTGGTCAACTGCTGCTTGCAGATAAATGTAGATTAATTTGTCTTGTTTACTATATCATGCCTTACCGGTTCTTGGTGCCATGGTTGATTTACTCTCTCCTCCTCCATTTTCATATAAATACCTCTGCAATGTTCTTGTATGATCGGGGTGTAAAACCCACCGAAGTTTTAGTTTACTCAGTATCTGTCAGTATCTGAATACTACTAGCACGTAGATATCCATTGTTTAGTATAAATAAGCAGAGACGATATTGAATAGTACTCAACATTTGAAGTTATATTGGTTTTTTCGTCGTTGCAACGTTGTGGCATAGACTGCTGTCTCCATCAGGAGTTCTTTAATTGAAACAATAGAAGAGTTACGAGTACACACATGACAAAAATATAATCAAAAAAACATGTAGTAGCCATGACGTGTTTTTATAAAATATCAATTTCCTTTATTGAAGATGCTCTTTCAATTATAATTTGAAATTATACATTTGCAAAGGTTATTTACAATAAGCGGCCGCCGCGACGTAGTCGGTAGAGTGCGACACTCGCACGCAGAAGATCTGAGTTCGATTCCCGACTGAACAAATCGAATTTCTCCCGGCACCACCTCTTTCGAGTTATTGCGTTAAATGAGCGCCTCTTGTGTTAAGAGCAATATCAAATAAATAGAGTTTTGAATTGGACCTAACTGTTACAAGAGCCGAATATACGGTACAACTATTCTATTTGCCTAGTTTCCTATTTATATTGCTGTTAGTTTGAATTATGTGTAAGGTGTCCACAGTGTATTTTTGCTTGTGTTTTGTTTTTCCTTTTGTATGAAAAAACAGAAGAATTGTCTCGGATATCTTTAGGAACAATAAAATTAACGTTCAAGTCTTCAAATGCAATGACATGTGTTATCACCAAACAAAGCAGAAACGGACACATGAATTAAAATCTGTGCTGCCTACAAAATCAACTGTAAGACCAGATACACTGAATCCTAGAATTTATGTTACATAGGTACTGCTAAATATTTTTTGTTATAGATTAGTTTATCATAAATCGTAAAGTCATAAATAACTTTCAACAATAACTCGAAATTTTAACTAAGAACTCAATACATAAATGGGCATATGGTTAGCTAGGAATACAGCTCTTCTAGCTGTCCATTCACTTACGTTCTTATTGATTAATTTTGCTAATGTCTTTGGAATCCTGCAGTCTTTACGATAAATTAATCATTCCATTAAAAGTGCGTCACTATCGAAAAGCATTCTCGGTCATACTGGTCCTTTTTTTGCACATAACCCTTTTTTGGGCTGCAAAATAATGTTTTTTTCCACTTTCGCATGTACATATATTTGCTAAGATTTGATTTTCGATTGAATTTTTTACTTAGTACAATAATGTGTTACAATTGTGTAAGTCAAAACTTATTTACTAATCGTAATACATTTTACATTAATAACACAATAAATTTCGGGATTGGAAAAAGAAAAAGACGGTTTAAGAACAAAACCTCTCTCATCTTACAATCCATTCCAGATCAATCGCGGTCTTGAATACTTATCCAAGGAAATCATCGAAGTTAGACCCACGCGTACAGGAGATCTTCTGGTGAAAGTGTCAAATGCTGCAATAGCTGACAAATTTGTCAAGGCCAGCTGTTAAAACAACCTACCACACTCAGTTGAATTCTATGCAAGGAAGAATTTATTCAAGGATGATTATTAATATCACTGAGGAAGAATTACTCGAAGAGCTTAAATCTCAAAAAGTAATCTCAGTAAAAAAAATAATTAAAAAGATGAAGGACAGTGAAGACGTAGCAACGGGCGCCGTTAACGTTCGACCTTATCCGTCGACCAACGGATATCAAAATTGGATGGCTCAACTGCAAAGTTGAGGAATATATATCAAACCCTATGAGATGTCTTCAATGTCAAAAACTAGGACATACAAAGAAACATTGTAAAGGGGCTCTTATCTGCCGAGAGTGCTGCTTACCCCCACCCCATGACCAATGCGAGAGGATATTTTGCATAAATTGCAAAGAAGACACACATACTTCTTCCGACTCAGCGTGCCCTACCTTTTTACGCTACAAATCTGTAAATAGAATTAGAGCAAACCGTCGCTGTACCACTCGTGAAGCTTGGCAGATCTTTAATGACAATCCCACACTCCACCTTATAGAGGCACCAAAACACCACAAACAAACAAAACCCACCATGGCAGAAGTCTTAAAAAATAAAACAATGGAAACTCACAAGGATATATCATTTACCCTAAAAACGAAACCAACACCAACTCCCAAAAATACAATTAACACAACAGACTTTAGTCCTAATCCAAAAGAAAATACAATCCGCCAGTCACAAGAATTACTCAAACGTCAAACATCTTTTACAACTACTAAAACACCCAAATCTATCTCAATCAACTATAAACCAAAAACAACATCAACATCTTCAACACCATCAACGACATCTTCAACACCATCAACATCCCCAACGTCATCAACTAACCTAAAACCAAAAGACATACTAACACCATCAACCTCTTCCTTCTTAGTACCATCAAAATCAACAACATCTAATAAAACTAACACCAACTGTACGCTTTTAACGAGCGATAACACAACAAATAACAACCTTTCTCCCATTTCACACCTCACAAAAAACTTAATCCAGAAAAATGAATACTATTTAGTAAATTCAATGATGGACGAGGATGACATATAGAAATAATATGTTAAACTACCAAAACCTCCACTCTGCTGACCAGAGCTTGAGACATCCGAACACCCTAGGATGTTCCGATGTTTCAACCTCCGGACAGCAGAGTATAAGCAACTACACTCCAAACTCAAATACACTACAATCAAATAATTATTTCAGAACACTTCAATGGAATATACGCGGATATATCAACAACTATGACGAGCTGAACATACTTATAAAAGAAAGATCACCAAGTGCCATATCAATACAAGAGACACACTGCGCCTATGGTGCGTTACCTGTCACGCCGAAAGCATACATAGGATACTACCTCAACTCCCCTCAGAACACAACCAGTAAGGACGGTATCGCTATATTTATAAAAAAAGACATTCCTCATAAGCAGATTAACATCAACTCAGGTATACTAGCTTTAGCTGTTGAAATTAACCTACTGATCAAATTTACTTTAATATGTCTGTACATTCCCCCAAAACAAACTTTCTCAAAACAGGATCTTATGGATATAGTTAGGCAAATTCAGACACCAATCTTACTTACAGGCGATATCAATTCCTGGAATATTCTCTGGGGGTCACACACGACCAATCACAGGGGAGCTACCATAGAAGATTTTCTGGTATCTTCAGATCTCACCCTTCTTAACGACGGGTCACCCACCCACTCCACCCACACTCCACTCTCACTCACATAGATATAACCTGCTGTTCACCAATAATTTTCCCCTTAGCCTCTTGGCTTATACTCGATGACCTTTATAACAGTGACCACTTTCCTATTATTTGCAACATTACAATCGGGCCGAACAACCAAAAAATCACTCCGGACCTAAAATTTAAAACTGATTTAGCAGACTGGAGAACTTTTCAGTTAAAATTATATAACCTCCTCTCACAGAGAAGTATTTCAGATAGCACAAATAGAGAAGCCGCAATCATCCAGAAAGGATTACGTACAGCTGCAAACGCTTCAATTCCACAGAGTCACCCAATACCTGTGAAACGAAAAGTTCCATGGTGGAGTCCTTTGCTCAAATCTTTAAGAGATACTAAAATGAAAAATTGGCAATTATTCAAAAAACACCCTACACACGCTAATCTTCTAAGTTTCAAGAAATCAAATGCGCACTTTCGCAGAGAGATGAAATCAAGCAAGGCAAATTGTCTAAGAGATTTCACTTCGTCCATAAATCCGACCACTCCACCAAGAAAAGTTTGGAACAACATTCGCTGCCTTACGGGCAATTACAGCCCAAGCAACATTAAATGCCTCGAAACACCTAACGGTACCATCTCTTCCCCTATTGATATCAGCAACTATTTAGCAAAAACCTGGTCAATAAGGTCTAATAACTCAAACTTCTCCGAACAGTTAATAGCAACCAAAAATGAAATTCTTAACATCCCTTCTCCCAGCAACAACAACCTCAACTCAGCAGCAATAAACATAGAGAGAACAATCAGTAACACAGAACCTGATAGCTCCTTAAGGACTTTAAAAGGGAAAACACCAAGTAGAGACCGGATTTCCTACCCAATGCTTAAAAATCTCCCCCCTGCAGCTAAAGCAAGAATTCTTAACCTTTACAATCGCGTATTCGATAGTAGCATCATACCACAACAGTGGAAATCTGCAACAATAGCTCCCATACACAAACCCAATAAACCAATAAACTCCTTAGATGGATACCGCCCGATATCTTTAATTCCATGCCTATCCAAAGTATTAGAAAAAATCATATCAAAACGTCTCTTATGGTACATTGAGTCCCAAAAACTAACAAGCAAAAATCAAGTAGCCTTTAAGCCCAACAGAGGTTGTACCGATGCTCTTCTGCATATTGGCCACTACATCTCCAAAACGTTATCTGCGCGGAATCATGCCACATTGGTATCATTGGATTTCGAGAAAGCTTTTGATAGAATCGGTATACATCTGATACTACAAAAACTAACAAGCTGGGGTATCGGTCCCAAGATATTCAATTACATTAAAGCTTTTCTGTACAACCGTAAGATTACAACCAAAACCAATAACATATACTCATCAAGCTTCCCCCTTCACAATGGTATCCCACAAGGATCCCCCTTGTCTGTGATACTATTCATAATAGCCTTTGACGACGTTAGTTCTATTATAACTAAATATAAAACTTTGGACCATTGTCTGTATGCAGACGACATATACATACTTAATAAATCTAGCGATTTAAATATAGCTAAGACCTCCTTTTCTGATGTAATCGAAGATATTATAAGTTGGTGTAATATTTCCGGAGCCAAGCTTTCACTTGATAAGTGCAAAACACTGCATATATGCCGAAAAAGCTCCTGTCCACAATTTACACTTAGTGTAAATAACATCAATTTACAGCATGTTAACAACCTAAAAATCTTAGGTATAACATTCAATAACCGGTACAATTGGAAACCCCACTGTCTGCAATTAAAAAATGACATAATAAATAGGACGAATATAATAAGCTACTTATCAAGAAAAAACTTAAATGTACATATTAATACCCTCTGTAATATAACAAGATCATTGGTAGTAAGTAAAATCGACTATGGCCTCTATTTGTACGGAAATAGTCCAAAATCCACCTTAAATATGATCAAACCTGCCTACCATCAAGCAGCTAGAAGAAGCATCAACGCCCTACGAACAACCTGGGAATGCAACATCATGGTGGAAGCCGGACTCCCAACTTTGGAACAGAGAGTAGAGGAAACTTTTGTTAAAATGATTACTAAACTTTCTTTCTCTTACAGCTCGATAATCGACAGAGATATAACCTCCTGCATGAACAACAAAAGAAACAAACGTATCCCTTCAACTTTAAACAAAATAGTCAATTCAGCTATATCTTTCAATATCCCTACAGACCGTATTAAATATCACACGCAAATCCATCCTACCTGGAATATCCGACAAGAATCCGTACTCCTTCATTTAAGCACACTCCAAAAACACAACACCAACAGTAGCGTATACCGGCAGCATTATCAAGAGAAAATAGCCAATCTCAAATCAAAAGGATGGTCCACAATCATGTTTACGGATGGATCTAAATCAAAAACAAACACCTCCTTTGCAATCACTCTCGAAGATGGTACTTTAATTAAAACCGGAATCCTTCCTAATTTTTCTTCAATTTTCACCGCTGAAGCAGTAGCAATTTTGGAAGCTGTAAAAGCAGGGACAGCGAACAAATCCAAAACCTTAATATGCTCGGATAGTCTATCTGTACTCAAAGCCATACTTAATCCAAACCACAGATCGAATGTCATAATCAGTATACGTGACCAAATTATAAATAAGAAGGACATGCTTAAACTCATGTGGATACCTAGTCACACGGGAATTCCGGGCAACGAATTCGCGGATCAAGAAGCAAAAAGGGCAAATAAACTGCCCATCCTCCTATTCAATACCTATTCCAAACTTGACCTTCGTAGGCACATCGATAGCAAGATAAAGCTAAAACTCTTGGATGAATGGCACTCCAAAACAAGCCACTACTCCAACATAAATAAAGACAGGCTTTCACCAGTATACCCAACAACCACATCCAGTCACCTCAATACTACCTTTACCCGCCTAAGATTAGGCCACACATTAACCACTCACCAACATATTTTAACAAAAGATCGTCCACCGCTATGCTCGAAATGCAGTACCGTGATAGACATACAACATCTACTTGGCCTAACACGATGCGATATATCTCTTCAATTCAAAGAAAAAATTTCCAACAACCAACCAGTTCATGAAATTCTCAATAACTTTGAACACAATACCATTCAAGAAATCCACTCATACTTCAACAGTATCAATATTAAGATCTAAAACCAACTTACACTTATATTTTTTTACCACCTCCCCCCCACTCTTTCTTTATATACTTATGAAACTAACTATGTATCAATAGAAACTTCGAGCTGAAAGCCCCAGTAGCTAGGCTTTATATACACTTCTTTTTAAGTTTGCATTGTAATTTTAATTATGTGTAAATAAATAATAATAATAATAATAATAATAATTCCGCAAACTAACATTGTGGCCACATTAAATCGCGATAATATTTTTACAAAGATAGTGATGCACGGCACTGCAAACGCGTATATACTGTATTACATGATATGATAATAAGTCGAAATCCAATTTTACTGCTTTCCTGTTTTTCCTATGGTATGTACCCACCTAATCGCTATTTTTTCGTCCATCTTTTCCATTTTATTTTTTATAACTCGATAAGCTTCTTTGTATTTAAGTAGTTGCTCCTGTAAAACCGTTTTAGGATCCTTTAGTCCAAGATAAATTTTTTTTAGATCAGCTTCAAATTCAGCACGTAATGCAGGTTTTGCAAGAACTAATTCCATGGCTTCATATCCTTCATAAAGACCCATACCGATAACACCGGGTACAAGAAATCCCGCATCAACTTCTCCAATATATCCTTACCATAAAAAATGATATTAATAGTTCATTTGTATCTCTAAAAATAGGAACCTCTTTCTTTTATTGTGTTAATGTGTTCTGCATGAGTGGCATCCGTGCCAATACCATGTTTTTCTATTAAACCAATCAAATCAGCCTCGGTTAATAAAGGTGGCGGAGTCGTAGCACCTTCTTGGATAGAGATATCAGTTGGTTGAAAAGTTTGACCTAATTTATAAGAGAAATAAATAAAAAGCATGTTATTTTAAATGTATATATCATAAAACGTATTTTGTACACAGAAATAATTTGCAATTACATTACGTAATCGTATTTTTTACTTCAATCTTTTGCGCCATAACTTACTTTAGACAAAAAAAAAAAATCTTAAAACTGGCCTTATTTAAATGATCAGTGGTCGCCGTGGCGAAGTGGGTAGAGTGCGACGCTCACACGCCAGGTCCAGGTTCGACTCCCAGTTCAACACCAATTTTTCGAATTATTCACGGCACCACCTCTTTCGAGCTGCTGACAACACTCAAAGTGTAATAAATGTCTAAGAAAGCTTATCAAATTTCGCCGTTCGGAGTCGGCAAAAAACTGTAGGTCCCTTCTACTCGTGAGAGAACAGAAGCGCGCACAACACGGGTAGTTGATGAGCAAGCTAGGCCCTGGTCCCCCCTTGGACTGTAGCGCCAACAATTATTATTATTATATTTACGTTACGATACGATATCCCATCAAAGAAGGCAATATGGCGGTTACTCATAAATGTTTGTACGCAATAGTGTCAAACACTCTTAAATTACCCATTGAGCCATATTGCATGTATTCAAAAGATTGCATTCAAAAAGAACTACAGCAAATTGTTCGATAATGTTAGTGTAATCGAAACAATAAATAGGATATAACTCTATATTAATTATATAGGATATAGTTCTTATAGACAATATTTATATTTATGATGACTTTTGAAATATTTTAAAAAACAAAAGAGTAAGTAAGTAGTAGTAGTTTTAAAGTCGAATATTAGAAAAATATTTCTTTCAACAATTCATGCGTATTATAATGAAAATAAAGATTATTTATATTTGGTGTAATATACAATATATACTATATGTATTCAGCATAGTTACGAAATGTTATTAACGTAACGTCCATTCACTATGACAAATGTTCAAAGATAATTAAATAACCATGAAACGAAAATAATTTGCGAAGCATATCTGTCTATTAAACTACGAATCCTTGCCTTGCCAATACACGTATGAGTCGGCAATGGGTATAAAATCTCACATAAACATAATAGCATTAGCATGAATTTATAAAAGATCCAGCATTTTCCCAACCACTTCTACATATATAAAATGCGAAAACCTAGTTTGCTCATCAACTACTCGTGCCTTGTGCGCTACTTGTCTCTAACGAGTAGAAGAGAGAGTTTTTTGCGGTATACAAACGGCGAAGTTTGAGAAGCTTTTTCTTAAACTCTTTTTTTTTATTACTTTTTGAGTGTTGTCAGCAGTTCGAAAGAGGTTGTACCGTTAAATATGCGAGGTGTTCCGCTGGGAATCGAAGCTGGAAATTCAACGTGTGAGTGTCGCA
Organism: Eristalinus aeneus; assembly: GCA_955652365.1. Classification (NCBI taxonomy): domain Eukaryota; kingdom Metazoa; phylum Arthropoda; class Insecta; order Diptera; family Syrphidae; genus Eristalinus; species Eristalinus aeneus. The sequence goes on from OY019133.1 coordinate 60,363,889, forward strand.
CTCTTCCCACAACCCACGGCAAGCACAATATTCGATGTTACTATCCGGTTAATATTAAAAAAGCTGGGTATCATAGCCAATTAGCTCATTAGAAGCCACATGGTTCAGACTTTAATGAACAGAAACGCATGGATTTTGGAGCAAATTCATCGAATGGCTAGTATGAACAAAAAAAAAACACAGATACATCTTTTGAAAAGCCTCTGATGGCGTGGGCAAACTTACGTTAATTATTGCAATGTGATCAGCAGTTGGGGCTCCAAGATTTCTGGCTTGAACAAGATAATGATCTAAAATTTACTGCGTACAATGTAAAGCTTTAGATGCTGTATAACGTTAAAAGTCAATTGCGGACACATATCCAGTCTCCGGAACTGAATCACATAGAGTATTTGTGCGACTTGCTCGAATGCTAAATGTATATACATACCCTTCCTTCCAAAGACATGATAAAGAACATAATAGTGGAGGAAAAGGGGAAAAATTAAATTCGAAGGTGTAAACAATTTATTATTATACTTATTTATACCTATATATATATATATATATTATTTTTATACTTATAATCTGAAATAATACTGTAAAAGTATCTATCTAATTTGTAAAAATGTTCTTATTTTGAACCAACTTAATGGTTTTATGTATATTAAAATGTAGTACAATTGTCTTTGTTCTGAATTAAATTAGACAGAAATATATTCGTCTCATTTTAATTGTTTAATAATGATAGCACGAGACATGTTAATAGTCATTTTCAGGTTAGGTTTCCTTGTTTTCTCAATAATTACAACTCTCATAGAAAATGGACGTCATTTGTACAATAAAAATAACATTTTGTAATAATGTATCCTGTCAAATATATAACACCACACCATTTATTTTAATTTTAATACGCTTAACTCGGAATATAAATTGATAATAAGTCCTTTTCATATATGTGACTTTTGAGCATGCGCTATTCTCTGTTTTTTCTACATATATAATAAGTTATTATAAATATAAATTATATCAAAATATCCATTTATTGAATCTTATCTAAAGTTTCGATTACACTAAACTTCGCAAACAATTTGCAGTACATTTGCCGTACGCGTTCTGTTGAATATACACAAAATGGCTGCCGAATTCAGGAACTGTTGGCAATTTACGAGTGTTTGACACAATAGTTGGCAAACATTTAGGTGGGGAAACGTAAAGATGTGTGAGTAAAATGAGACAATGTTCGATGTCACGTAAGTAACCTGGTAAATAACTTTCAGAAATAATAATATTTTCACCGCAACTCGTAGATAACAGATCTACTTTTGACAGATAGAGGGGAATACAGCTGATCGATCAGCTGAGAAGCATTGCATCAGAGATAAGGGAATCAAACCAAGTAATTTGTGGAATGCATCCGAGAACTTGAGCAAAAGCTTTTGGACTCATTCGACAAATGTTATTATGTAAGGGGAGACGCGAAACACCTCTTTACTTTTCTGATAACTGAAAAGAAATATACCTGGTGTAAGATTTTGCCACCAGACTTCATCTTAAATTATTTTATTAGAATTCGAATTTATTTTTCACTAAATTTTGGAAAAGGGATTTAAGCGACCCTAAATTCAAAAATAAGATGCTCCTTGTTAGACATTTGTAAAAATATTTAAATCAAAAGTTTATCATCCATATATTCATGTCATTTATGTTTTTTTTTTATTTTTCTGTTAATTTTTTAACAAAAATGCAATCCTTGTTAGATCGCTTAATATACAAAAACGAATCTAATTTATTTTAGTTAGGGTGCAATAGGCCTCTTGGGGAAACCGAACACCCGGTTAACGAAAAATCGGTTAAACCCATGGGTGGTGTAGAAATGGTTTTCAAAAAGTATTTTAAGCCTTATAATCAATTTCTATTTACGTCTTCATTCCATATAGTCGAATATATAATAAAAGAAAACAGATCAATAACCAGCAATTGTACTGTATATTATTACAAAGATATGACTGGCGTTAAATCCTTGCTATCACCATATATCATACTTGTTTATTAAAAGAGTTTATGCAGTTCCTTGTTTGTCAACTTAATTACTGTATTGGTGATATTTCAGGTCAATTAGGCAACATACTCTATTGTCGTTTCGCGTTTTAAGAATAAAAATCCATTACCTGATTTATACCCTCGCACCCTTAATACTTACGCACCCTTATGATTTTACTCACTGTCAAGCTGTTTGCAATCAGCTGATCAAGACAGCTCACACGATTATCAGACAGTGGTTAATAAAAAACGCTTTCTGTTCATCACAAAGGGATAAGACGAGGGAGTTGAATATCTCATATCATATCCTCATTCATCCCTGGTTTGTTATAAACGGGAAATAAGTTTTAATATCTCATTATTCATTAATATGTCACTATTCTGGACATGTTCAAAATATGTACAATTTTAACAAGAAATTTGGGAATATTTCCTTTACATACAATTCAAGCAGGTAGAAGTATGAAGTATTTAAATGTTGCAGAAAAAAATGATGCCGCTAAAACTATTGCCGCTCTCCTTTCAAATGGTTCTGCAAGGAGGGTAAGTTTAAATATTCGACTTAGAAGTTGTGTGGTTTATAATTAGTTACTTATTTTAGCGGGAGGGACACTCTGTCTATAACAAAATTTATGATTTTGAATACGTTGTAAAAGGTGTAAAATCAAAAATGGTTATGACGTCTGTCTCCGGGCATTTACAACAATATGAATTTACAAATGCTTACAAAAGCTGGAGAAGTTGTGATCCATTGCTCTTGTTTGATGCGACCTTAGTTAAACAGTGCAATAATGATTACCTTCCTATAAAGAAAACATTGGAGCGTGAAATCAGATCTTGCCAGGGACTGATTCTTTGGACAGACTGTGATCGAGAGGGGGAAAATATAGCGTTCGAAATTATAAACGTTTGTAGAGCAATTAAGCCGAATATAATTGTGTACAGAGCAAAGTTTTCTGAAATAACTTCTGCTGGAGTTCGAAGAGCGATCGCAAATTTAGTCCAACCAGACAAATGTCAAAGTGATGCTGTTGACATACGTAGTGAGTTGGATTTACGAACTGGAGCGGCAATAACACGTTTGCAAACATTGCGGTTGCAGAGTGTCTTTCCCGAAAAAATTGCAGATAAATTGATATCATATGGCAGCTGCCAAATTCCTACCCTAGGTTTTGTAGTTGAACGATATAAGGAGGTTGAAGCTTTTATTTCTGAGCCATTTTGGAAAATTAAAGGTAAACACGTTGTATAACGCACAAATTCCATATAATTTCTTATTAGATCACATACGCACTTCAAATATTTTCTTTTAATTTGTAGTCACGCACACCATTGATGACTTAACTGTAGATTTTAATTGGGCGCGTAATCGTCTTTTCGACAAAGATGCTTGTGAAGATTATTTGTTGCTTTGTTTAGCTGATCCCAATGCAGAAGTTAAAAATGTAACTACAAAACCAAAGAACAAGTGGAGACCAACTGCCATGGATACAGTTGAATTGGAAAAGCTTGGATCAAGAAAATTGAAACTATCTGCAAAAGAGACAATGACAATAGCAGAAAAATTGTACACAAAGGGTATTATAAGCTACCCAAGAACTGAAACAAACGCATTTTCTAAGGAAATTGATTTGAAGTGAGTTTATTATAATGTATTATGAAAACTCCCCTGGTAGACACATAAATTAGACATCGAATAAACGTGGACATTCTATTTTCCGCTTGAATTTTAGCATTTGTTAAATCGACTTTGATATGTTATTTATTCTGATTGTTCTTACTATTTATTTTTCTCTTTCTAAAACTGTTTTAAAAGAGCAGAAGACTATGCGTTTTGTTCTAGAGTAATATTTTATCTAGGTCTTACCCAACACTTCTCTCTGTTAGTTGAGGTCTTTCTATTATTGTCTGCGGCATTTCAATTTAAGCCGTTCTCTGTTGCGATGTTCTAATGGCTCCGATCTTTTCGGTTCGTACCAGTAGTGTCCATGCGCCTAGCCATCTTAAGATTTGTATACGATGATTAGGCGCTTGCCACCGGATAACTACTTTTACCTTTAGGTTAAAATTTCAGACTGTATTCCTCCCATCTCGCCTCTGTAGCCTGAGGCCAAGGCCAAATTTAGCCTTGATGAGCAATGTTACGTATTCGAAGAAGCGCAGATTTCTCTGCCTGCAGCAATCACTTTTACAGTTGTTTATCACGCTTTTGACTGGAGCATTCCACCGCACTTCCTGAATGGCTGTGATGCCTACCCTGCCAATCCAGGGCATTTTTAATTTCTTGATGTTCAGGACAAAAATCGTTTATAATATAAATACATACACAGTGAATTGTTTGCTGTACTTAAACGTTTCATAAGTTTCAAATGCCAAAAAAGCTATAGTTGAATAGTTTCGTTTGCAATTTTATTCATTTATTACAAATTTTAACTAAAGCAAGAGTTTCAACCCTCAGTTTTGTGCTCTCCTTGAAGTCATTGCATATGCCAACTTCTTTTGAACCAAGAATAAGCTGCGCAAATATTTCTTTTTTTTTATAGCCTTTTGTCGACAATTTATTTTTCTGCTTTTCATATGCCTCACCTAAAATGTTTTTAATGAGTTTTGAAGAATGGTCTTTCATAAATTCTACTCATTCAAGAAACTTGTTTATTGTGACAAAAATTAAACGATAGTGTTTGATTTTTGCTAATAAGAATAAAGGATTAATTCCTTGTAATAGCAATACGTGGACGTAAAGCATTAAGTACCAGTTTTTATTTATCAGTTTAACTGGTATATTTATGTTGTTACAAATTAGAGTGTAGAGTAATGTGAAGACCGTTTGGTTAGAATGTCGTTTAACTGTGAAATAGAATTGCTTGATGTTAGGCCGAGTAGGTGTTGCATATTTATGGTGGTGTTACAATAAGAGCATAGGGGCAGGAGGGTTTTCTTAATTTATCTAGTGAGTGATTGTTGTGTATCCCAGTGTTAGGCGAGTGATGGTGCGATGGAGTTGTTTGGATGTGATTATGGGGCAAAGTGCTGTTAACCAATTAATGTTTATATTAGAATAGTGGCTAGATTTATAATGCCATTCTTCCAGACGTGTTTGTCAGAGATAATTTATATGCCTGTGCAGTACTAGCTTAGGGTAGTTATCGAATAGACGGGTTATCTTTTGCTATTTCAACTTGTTAGTAGCGAATTTTGTTGCTTTGATATCATTGTGATTAGGTGCCCATATGACTATGGAGGTTTACTTTCGTATTAGTTGGTCCCGGATGATATATAATATTATTGATGTGTGATTAACAATGGCTTTTAATATCGATAAACAACAAACATTTGAGGCAAATTCCTTGGTTCAGAGGCACTGTTTGTCTATTGAGGAAATAATAAGTGTTGTTTTCGAAAGTTGCAGTGAAAGATGTACTTGCTTTAACTTGAATGAGTATGATGTTATTCCATTCTTCCGATTACGATTGATGATATCCTCTTTATTGTATCATCGAAATACGGAATGATTGGTGCAGTGATTTTTTTTAGCTGAGTCGCTTCTATGGTCTATAGATGGGAAGTATGCTAGTATGCACTAGTGCTTTCCTGGCTGTTTGGGTATTTGCCGAATAGGGCAAAATCTAGTGCGTATTATTAATCTTATTTTCATTTAGAGATCATTGTTCATTGGTTCAGTGGAAGTCAGAATTTCGTTTTTGTGATAAAAAGTTTTGTGAGAAGTTTGTGTTGTATTACTAAATTAATGCAAAAAGCTTATTATATATTGTGAAGATGTACTGGTTCCAGTTGGGGTTACAATTGTTTTTTATATCTTCCAGTTGGGGTTTAAAGAGATCTCCGAAGGGCTCTCCATGAATTGACGTCGTCAGTGAGTATAAATGGGGTGTTATTTTGCTATATTATGTCTGTAAAATTTTATCTTGAAAACGTTTGTTTTAATAGGATATCCCTGTACACCCTATATAAAAAATACGGTGAATTTTATGTGCAGAAGATTTTGCAGTTGATATTTATTTCTTTATGAGTAACGCTTCTTTTCATATGTAAAGCAATACGTTTTTATTATACCTGTTGTGAGGGAAGTTGAGAAAATATCCTGTGAAAGATTCATCCGAGAGTTTGCCGTAACCTCATTAAAGTTCATTAAAGTACTGAATCCAAACGATTTTCTAAAATAGTAGTATTGTTTTGAGTCTACTATCCTGAATTTGAAGCAGCGAAAGTCCTAGCTTTCATTCCGAGTCAACAGAGCTAGTATTTTTGGTTCGATATTATTATCATACATTGTTTTTCTAAATAAGTTCTTATGTGATATAAGACATAGGAGAGAGTGAATGCTAATCAGTGTTATTTTCAGTTGATTTTGTCTGAGAAGTGTAAGCGCTAAATGTTTTGTTTTTTTAATGTATTATTTTTTTAATTAAAGTAAATAAATTTTGCTTTAATGAAGTGTTTAATTTTGTTTGTGTTAATTTTAAGGACATGAGATTTTTGGTATGTGTCCTTATTATATTTTGTGATTCTTGAAAACATTGTTTGTGAGTTCGTTGTATTGGGCGGAATAAAAATAGGTTGCTCCTATCCAAAACAAGAGGTTTTTTATGATTGAAATGTGGATGGGATGTTAATGTTATTTTTATTTAATTTTTATTTAATTGCTTGGTACTCTGTGCACTTACGTTTTTAACAATATATGCCATGGTTGGTTAGGTAGGGGGATTCTTTTTACGGCCGTCTTAAAGGTCAATGTTGGGTTATCATTAAATATTTGCCAAACTTCACGGGTGGTGTATCGTCGATTTGCCGTTATTTTATTTGCGGAATTATAACATAGATCAGCTGGGCACGTTTAATCAGAAGAGGTGGTAGTTGATGCAGAATATACCTTTACTTTTGACGTGAGATAGGGATAGACAACAATGCTTACAGTTGGGATTACTTTTGTAGCTCTTTTACGTGTATAAAATTTTGTTTGACATCTCATAGGATTACAAACATACTCCTGCATATTGCAGCTTGACTATACGAATTTGATATGATGGTCTGCGGTCCAAAGTTAGCGACGCCTTTTGATATTTTCTCCAGTTCCTTGTTTTCCTTACGATTTTTTCTAACGTTATCAAATTTCGACTTTTGACATCTGCCAACATTTCTTCTGTCCACAGAATTTAATTGGTTGTGGACTGAAGCTTTCATTCTAATTAAAAAAATATATGTTGGGTACTTATTAAATTTCTGGTTACTGTGAAATTACGGCAAAATCCCGCATCGGCACGCAATCAAACAAAACGTGGGACGTTGTTTTCAGAGAAAATTCCTTTTTCAATAACTGGTTGGTTCAAAGAAGCGCCAGAACCAAGTATCGCAATCGTAGGGGGTCCAGACACCCTATCATTTTATATGAAACATTGCTTCAGACCGCGTTGTTAAAAAGGCGCCAGTAGTACTAACAGAGCCTTTTTTCTTCTATATTCACTTCACTCACATACGCCTTTATTCGGCAATTGCATGAATGTGTATGTTTTTCCAAATAAAAGAACACGTCTTTTCTATACATTGTTTCACAATCACGAAGCATTGCCATCTTGAGTTCATAATTTTCTCGCCTATATTCAGTATATAAATTCGGAAACTGCACTTGCCTCTAATTGCTAGTAGGTGCCATTTTAACATATAAACGAAGAGCAATTTGCTCTTTGTTGCTTAACGAATATTTCAGACATGTTTTCAAAGGCAGCAAATTTATTACAAATAAATAAACTCGTACATTTGAATTTTCTCTTGGCAGGTGTATTGTGTGCAGTGGTCCACTACAATTCCGGCCAAACAATTCGTCTGCAGATAGTTGATATATTCTGAAAGCTGCCATAGCTAGTGATGTTCCGCGACTGAACTACACGCGTATATCCAGTGGATGGATTGGCGTGTTTTATTGTCATTTGTACAGTAACTTGTGCTAACTATTGTTATGAACTTTTAGAACTTTAGAAGTTGGTCAGTCTTTAAAATACGATATTCAATCCATTGTAATGAGCTTGCCTTTAACTGATGATAATTAGTGTAAATCCTTATAGCAAGATATATATGACCTAACATTTAAAAAAAATAAGCAGAATGTCATCTTCGTCTGTTTCAGCCTTGGAAGAACTCGTTGTCATTATGCAAAGCCGACGAAGGAAAGAGTTTCCCTGCATAATAATAATTGATTTGGTCAATTTTAACAAAGAACTCGTTGTCTTCATTATCTCATCTTGATCGAATTCTATATCAGACTCATCGTTACTCAGATCGTTCACCAATTGATCTTTATTTAATATCCGGAAGAAAAAGTAATCTATTTCTTCATTATATAATAGTGGAGTAGAAGTTGTAGGTTTAATTTTTAAGGTGCACTTTATATACCATTTGAAGAATGACTTAATACCAGTCTGCTCATGGGAGATTTCTGCAATTTTTACAAATGCATTTAAAATACTTACCATATTATCATAGGAGTTTAGTGGCACAACAAGTATCTCATACGCAGTGGGGCGAATTCGCACAAAGAGTATTAGAATGTGGGCCAAGTCCAAAAAACGGTAATAAATCGGATGAAGCACATCCTCCCATACACCCTACAAAGTTGGTTACTAGTATGTACTATATTATTTAATTTTCATCATCACTTTTTGTAAATCAATTTTTCAATAGGTTTAACTGGGAATGATGCACGTGTGTATGAATTAATAACACGACATTTTCTTGCTTGTGTTTTCAAAGACGCGAGAGGATCAGAAACAATTGTCAACATTGACATATCTGGTGAAAAGTTTACTGCGACAGGTCTTTGCATTCATGAAAGAAACTATCTTGATGTGTATATATATGAAAAATGGAACGCACGCCAGATTCATAAATATGAAGTTGGTAAGTTAATAATTTATTGCCGGCTTTTGGAAGTCCTCTTAGTTAAAATTATAGGCGTTATTTTATCAAAATATTTCCAGCTAAATACGAAACAAACATAAATAGATGAAGTAAGTTACATCTAGCCCCTTGTGACAAAAATATCTTTTAAAGTTCAATAGATATTTTTCTAAAGCTTTTATGTATACGTTACCTTAAATCTACAATTTAATTAATTTTATATGTTACTTACTGAAGTTATTTATATTAACCATTCTGTATAAAGGGATTATCTTAAGTGGGTTTTGACGAAAGAAAAAGCGGATAAAGATATTTAAAAAAACCCTGTGTTCACATTTAGTGAATTTAGAATTGGCCGAAATGTTAGTTATTTTGCGTTCAAGATATATATATATATATATATATATATATATATATATATATATCCGCTGACTACCTACTTTCCATTATAAATGTCGGCACATATCTGTTCGATAAATAAGGTAAGATTGAAATTCCGCGGACTACCTACTTTCCATTATCAATATTTTTATATTTTTTATATTTATGTCGGCACACTCGCCTCGAACCTATGTTTACAGCTTCAGCTATATATCATATTTTTTTGTTTCTGAGAGGTATACAAGTTAGATGTATTTTTGTTCGATGATTTTGACCATAGCTCTTCTGAACTATTTCATTGGGACGATTGGGCGTTGGTTTATGTGACATAACCAGATACCAATAATTCGTCATCAATTATTAGCCTTCTTAAGCAAATCTGGATCGCTTTTGACGTCATTTAACAAATCCTCAGCGCTGCTTAGGGACTTATAGTTGTGTGCCGCCTCCGAACTCCGATCACTGTCGATCCACTAGCTCAGTGGACGGCATTGAGAGGCTAAGCAAAATTTAGTTCGTAGGTGCACTTACTGTTAAATGGTAAACATTAAAAAAACTGACCACTAACTGCAATGTGCGCAGTGTCGGAAGTTAAGACACCTGCTCAAGGTGTAACAAACCTAACCGGAAAGGGAAATTTATCTTAGTGAGAGGGAAGTCGCGAATGGAGTCCTGCTTACTTGTGTATTATGCGTATTCGAAGTATACATGAAGTAAGGAACGAAAACATGGTAAAAGCCAAGCCAGTGGCTCGTGGTGCAGTGACCCTGTTGTGCCGACTATTTCCTGCGTTTAAGTGGCGACAGTGAAAAATATGACACGCAATGTGTAGACAACTATCGATAAGTTTTTCCATCTGTTCTATTCCAAACAAGTGGAAAATAGTAAAATAGTCCAGCCGGTTCACAGCAAGCGCGATTCATCATCACCCACCTCGTTGCGCTTGATATTTCAAAGGCATTTTACAGAAGTAAGTATTAGGCCTTTTAATCGAAATTGTGTGCTTAAGACATTGATGAATCTCTTCTTCAGTGAAATTGAAACTATCCTTTTGACCGTTCAATACAAGTTGTTTTAAACGTGTTGATGTCTAATACTGATGTTGCTGGTGTTCTCTAGGTTTCCGTTTTGTCTACAACACTTTTCCTAATTTGTATTATGGGTCTCTTATCTGTCACTTATCCAATCCACTCCTTCGCTGATGACAGTGTTCCCACCTTTTAATACTCATTCCTTTGATAGTTTCTTCCCCTCGGGCACCCAAAGCTGTTAAGATAAGAGGTGGTGACCCTCATCCGGTCGATCATACTGTAAGGTTGTCTAGTGTGGTTCAATTTGATCATTTCCAGATGAAAAAGATGAGCGTGGTTAAGAGGCAATGTTTTCGTACCTGCTTCCTGGTTTTCCGAACAGCTCAATCCGATTACAAAAAATGCCATCTCAGCGAGGTTTTGTACAACGAAGCAAGCATCCGGAAAAATAATTTTGTCATTAAGAATGACTCAAGGTCACATTGCACGAGCGATGAGAGCTTACTCTTTAGAGCTTACTATCCCAATGTAAAGATCCACTAGAAGAAACATGGTAATGGATTTATTCTTCATGAATCGTTGCTCCATCTTGATTCAATAATGATTGATTCCGGATAAAGCCTGACGTCGATGTTAGTCACGAGTATCTTCTTTGGTCGCTTTAATGGCTCTTTGTCTGAGATAAAGTTCAAACAAAATTAGCAATTATTATCGCTCGCGACTTAACGATTCCGGTTAGAGCAGGTTAGATTATATGAAAATAAAATGTACGAAAATGGTGCACCATAGCCCATTGCTTGTGTAGACTTGATATAGATTAGCTGAGAGCAAAGATCGATAAGTTAAATTTAAAAACCACTAATAATAATTGTTGGCGCTACAGTCCAAAGGGGGACCAGGGCCTAGCTTGCTCATCAACTATTCGTGTTGTGCGCGCTACTGTTCTCTCACAAGTAGAAGAGCCATACAGTTTTTTGCCGACTCCGAACGGCGAAATTTGAGAAGCTTTCTTAGACATTTATTACACTTTGAGTGTTGTCAGCAGCTCGAAAGAGGTGGTGCCGTGAATAATTCGAAAAATTGGTGTTGAACTGGGAGTCGAACCTGGACCTGGCGTGTGAGCGTCGCACTCTACCCACTTCGCCACGGCGACCACTGATCATTTAAATAAGGCCAGTTTTAAGATTTTTTTTTTGTCTAAAGTAAGTAATGGCGCAAAAGATTGAAGTAAAAAATACGATTACGTAGTGTAATTGCAAATTATTTCTGTGTACAAAATACGTTTTATGATATATACATTTAAAATAACATGCTTTTTATTTATTTCTCTTATAAATTAGGTCAAACTTTTCAACCAACTGATATCTCTATCCAAGAAGGTGCTACGACTCCGCCACCTTTATTAACCGAGGCTGATTTGATTGGTTTAATGGAAAAACATGGTATTGGCACGGATGCCACTCATGCAGAACACATTAACACAATAAAAGAAAGAGGTTCCTATTTTTAGAGATACAAATGAACTATTAATATCATTTTTTTATGGTAAGGATATATTGGAGAAGTTGATGCGGGATTTCTTGTACCCGGTGTTATCGGTATGGGTCTTTATGAAGGATATGAAGCCATGGAATTAGTTCTTGCAAAACCTGCATTACGTGCTGAATTTGAAGCTGATCTAAAAAAAATTTGTCTTGGACTAAAGGATCCTAAAACGGTTTTACAGGAGCAACTACTTAAATACAAAGAAGCTTATAGAGTTATAAAAAATAAAATGGAAAAGATGGACGAAAAAATAGCGATTAGGTGGGTACATACCATAGGAAAAACAGGAAAGCAGTAAAATTGGATTTCGACTTATTATCATATCATGTAATATAGTATATACGCGTTTGCAGTGCCGTGCATCACTATCTTTGTAAAAATATTATCGCGATTTAATGTGGCCACAATGTTAGTTTGCGGAATTATTATTATTATTATTATTATTATTTATTTACACATAATTAAAATTACAATGCAAACTTAAAAAGAAGTGTATATAAAGCCTAGCTACTGGGGCTTTCAGCTCGAAGTTTCTATTGATACATAGTTAGTTTCATAAGTATATAAAGAAAGAGTGGGGGGGAGGTGGTAAAAAAATATAAGTGTAAGTTGGTTTTAGATCTTAATATTGATACTGTTGAAGTATGAGTGGATTTCTTGAATGGTATTGTGTTCAAAGTTATTGAGAATTTCATGAACTGGTTGGTTGTTGGAAATTTTTTCTTTGAATTGAAGAGATATATCGCATCGTGTTAGGCCAAGTAGATGTTGTATGTCTATCACGGTACTGCATTTCGAGCATAGCGGTGGACGATCTTTTGTTAAAATATGTTGGTGAGTGGTTAATGTGTGGCCTAATCTTAGGCGGGTAAAGGTAGTATTGAGGTGACTGGATGTGGTTGTTGGGTATACTGGTGAAAGCCTGTCTTTATTTATGTTGGAGTAGTGGCTTGTTTTGGAGTGCCATTCATCCAAGAGTTTTAGCTTTATCTTGCTATCGATGTGCCTACGAAGGTCAAGTTTGGAATAGGTATTGAATAGGAGGATGGGCAGTTTATTTGCCCTTTTTGCTTCTTGATCCGCGAATTCGTTGCCCGGAATTCCCGTGTGACTAGGTATCCACATGAGTTTAAGCATGTCCTTCTTATTTATAATTTGGTCACGTATACTGATTATGACATTCGATCTGCGGTTTGGATTAAGTATGGCTTTGAGTACAGATAGACTATCCGAGCATATTAAGGTTTTGGATTTGTTCGCTGTCCCTGCTTTTACAGCTTCCAAAATTGCTACTGCTTCAGCGGTGAAAATTGAAGAAAAATTAGGAAGGATTCCGGTTTTAATTAAAGTACCATCTTCGAGAGTGATTGCAAAGGAGGTGTTTGTTTTTGATTTAGATCCATCCGTAAACATGATTGTGGACCATCCTTTTGATTTGAGATTGGCTATTTTCTCTTGATAATGCTGCCGGTATACGCTACTGTTGGTGTTGTGTTTTTGGTGTGTGCTTAAATGAAGGAGTACGGATTCTTGTCGGATATTCCAGGTAGGATGGATTTGCGTGTGATATTTAATACGGTCTGTAGGGATATTGAAAGATATAGCTGAATTGACTATTTTGTTTAAAGTTGAAGGGATACGTTTGTTTCTTTTGTTGTTCATGCAGGAGGTTATATCTCTGTCGATTATCGAGCTGTAAGAGAAAGAAAGTTTAGTAATCATTTTAACAAAAGTTTCCTCTACTCTCTGTTCCAAAGTTGGGAGTCCGGCTTCCACCATGATGTTGCATACCCAGGTTGTTCGTAGGGCGTTGATGCTTCTTCTAGCTGCTTGATGGTAGGCAGGTTTGATCATATTTAAGGTGGATTTTGGACTATTTCCGTACAAATAGAGGCCATAGTCGATTTTACTTACTACCAATGATCTTGTTATATTACAGAGGGTATTAATATGTACATTTAAGTTCTTTCTTGATAAGTAGCTTATTATATTCCTCCTATTTATTATGTCATTTTTTAATTGCAGACAGTGGGGTTTCCAATTGTACCGGTTATTGAATGTTATACCTAAGATTTTTAGGTTGTTAACATGCTGTAAATTGATGTTATTTACACTAAGTGTAAATTGTGGACAGGAGCTTTTTCGGCATATATGCAGTGTTTTGCACTTATCAAGTGAAAGCTTGGCTCCGGAAATATTACACCAACTTATAATATCTTCAATTACATCAGAAAAGGAGGTCTTAGCTATATTTAAATCGCTAGATTTATTAAGTATGTATATGTCGTCTGCATACAGACAATGGTCCAAAGTTTTGTATTTAGTTATAATAGAACTAACGTCGTCAAAGGCTATTATGAATAGTATCACAGACAAGGGGGATCCTTGTGGGATACCATTGTGAAGGGGGAAGCTTGATGAGTATATGTTATTGGTTTTGGTTGTAATCTTACGGTTGGACAGAAAAGCTTTAATGTAATTGAATATCTTGGGACCGATACCCCAGCTTGTTAGTTTTTGTAGTATCAGATGTATACCGATTCTATCAAAAGCTTTCTCGAAATCCAATGATACCAATGTGGCATGATTCCGCGCAGATAACGTTTTGGAGATGTAGTGGTCAATATGCAGAAGAGCATCGGTACAACCTCTGTTGGGCTTAAAGGCTACTTGATTTTTGCTTGTTAGTTTTTGGGACTCAATGTACCATAAGAGACGTTTTGATATGATTTTTTCTAATACTTTGGATAGGCATGGAATTAAAGATATCGGGCGGTATCCATCTAAGGAGTTTATTGGTTTATTGGGTTTGTGTATGGGAGCTATTGTTGCAGATTTCCACTGTATGATGCTACTATCGAATATGCGATTGTAAAGGTTAAGAATTCTTGCTTTAGCTGCAGGGGGGAGATTTTTAAGCATTGGGTATGAAATCCGGTCTCTACTTGGTGTTTTCCCTTTTAAAGTCCTTAAGGAGCTATCAAGTTCTGTGTTACTGATTGTTCTCTCTATGTTTATTGCTGCTGAGTTGAGGTTGTTGTTGCTGGGAGAAGGGATGTTAAGAATTTCATTTTTGGTTGCTATAAACTGTTCGGAGAAGTTTGAGTTATTAGACCTTATTGACCAGGTTTTTGCTAAGTAGTTGCTGATATCAATAGGGGAAGAGATGGTACCGTTAGGTGTTTCGAGGCATTTAATGTTGCTTGGGCTGTAATTGCCCGTAAGGCAGCGAATGTTGTTCCAAACTTTTCTTGGTGGAGTGGTCGGATTTATGGACGAAGTGAAATCTCTTAGACAATTTGCCTTGCTTGATTTCATCTCTCTGCGAAAGTGCGCATTTGATTTCTTGAAACTTATAAGATTAGCGTGTGTAGGGTGTTTTTTGAATAATTGCCAATTTTTCATTTTAGTATCTCTTAAAGATTTGAGCAAAGGACTCCACCATGGAACTTTTCGTTTCACAGGTATTGGGTGACTCTGTGGAATTGAAGCGTTTGCAGCTGTACGTAATCCTTTCTGGATGATTGCGGCTTCTCTATTTGTGCTATCTGAAATACTTCTCTGTGAGAGGAGGTTATATAGTTTTAACTGAAAAGTTCTCCAGTCTGCTAAATCAGTTTTAAATTTTAGGTCCGGAGTGATTTTTTGGTTGTTCGGCCCGATTGTAATGTTGCAAATAATAGGAAAGTGGTCACTGTTATAAAGGTCATCGAGTATAAGCCAAGAGGCTAAGGGGAAAATTATTGGTGAACAGCAGGTTATATCTATGTGAGTGAGAGTGGAGTGTGGGTGGAGTGGGTGGGTGACCCGTCGTTAAGAAGGGTGAGATCTGAAGATACCAGAAAATCTTCTATGGTAGCTCCCCTGTGATTGGTCGTGTGTGACCCCCAGAGAATATTCCAGGAATTGATATCGCCTATAAGTAAGATTGGTGTCTGAATTTGCCTAACTATATCCATAAGATCCTGTTTTGAGAAAGTTTGTTTTGGGGGAATGTACAGACATATTAAAGTAAATTTGATCAGTAGGTTAATTTCAACAGCTAAAGCTAGTATACCTGAGTTGATGTTAATCTGCTTATGAGGAATGTCTTTTTTTATTAATATAGCGATACCGTCCTTACTGGTTGTGTTCTGAGGGGAGTTGAGGTAGTATCCTATGTATGCTTTCGGCGTGACAGGTAACGCACCATAGGCGCAGTGTGTCTCTTGTATTGATATGGCACTTGGTGATCTTTCTTTTATAAGTATGTTCAGCTAGTTGTTGATATATCCGCGTATATTCCATTGAAGTGTTCTGAAATAATTATTTGATTGTAGTGTATTTGAGTTTGGAGTGTAGTTGCTTATACTCTGCTGTCCGGAGGTTGAAACATCGGAACATCCTAGGGTGTTCGGATGTCTCAAGCTCTGGTCAGCAGAGTGGAGGTTTTGGTAGTTTAACATATTATTTCTATATGTCATCCTCGTTCATCATTGAATTTACTAAATAGTTTTCATTTTTCTGGATTAAGTTTTTTGTGAGGTGTGAAATGGGAGAAAGGTTGTTATTTGTTGTGTTATCGCTCGTTAAAAGCGTACAGTTGGTGTTAGTTTTATTAGATGTTGTTGATTTTGATGGTACTAAGAAGGAAGAGGTTGATGGTGTTAGTATGTCTTTTGGTTTTAGGTTAGTTGATGACGTTGGGGATGTTGATGGTGTTGAAGATGTCGTTGATGGTGTTGAAGATGTTGATGTTGTTTTTGGTTTATAGTTGATTGAGATAGATTTGGGTGTTTTAGTAGTTGTAAAAGATGTTTGACGTTTGAGTAATTCTTGTGACTGGCGGATTGTATTTTCTTTTGGATTAGGACTAAAGTCTGTTGTGTTAATTGTATTTTTGGGAGTTGGTGTTGGTTTCGTTTTTAGGGTAAATGATATATCCTTGTGAGTTTCCATTGTTTTATTTTTTAAGACTTCTGCCATGGTGGGTTTTGTTTGTTTGTGGTGTTTTGGTGCCTCTATAAGGTGGAGTGTGGGATTGTCATTAAAGATCTGCCAAGCTTCACGAGTGGTACAGCGACGGTTTGCTCTAATTCTATTTACAGATTTGTAGCGTAAAAAGGTAGGGCACGCTGAGTCGGAAGAAGTATGTGTGTCTTCTTTGCAATTTATGCAAAATATCCTCTCGCATTGGTCATGGGGTGGGGGTAAGCAGCACTCTCGGCAGATAAGAGCCCCTTTACAATGTTTCTTTGTATGTCCTAGTTTTTGACATTGAAGACATCTCATAGGGTTTGATATATATATTCCTCAACTTTGCAGTTGAGCCATCCAATTTTGATATCCGTTGGTCGACGGATAAGGTCGAACGTTAACGGCGCCCGTTGCTACGTCTTCACTGTCCTTCATCTTTTTAATTATTTTTTTTACTGAGATTACTTTTTGAGATTTAAGCTCTTCGAGTAATTCTTCCTCAGTGATATTAATAATCATCCTTGAATAAATTCTTCCTTGCACAGAATTCAACTGAGTGTGGTAGGTTGTTTTAACAGGGATTGAGTCGATGAAGCTGGCCTTGACAAATTTGTCAGCTATTGCAGCATTTGACACTTTCACCAGACGATCTCCTGTACGCGTGGGTCTAACTTCGATGATTTCCTTGGATAAGTATTCAAGACCGCGATTGATCTGGAATGGATTGTAAGATGAGAGAGGTTTTGTTCTTAAACCGTCTTTTTCTTTTTCCAATCCCGAAATCACAATATATCGAGGGAAATTGTCGTCCGAGGAGATAATTCTTGGCATTTCCGGGTATTCTTCATCTGATTTTTTCTTTTGGTTTTGGTAAACCGGTTTGACGGTGCATCAGGATCGAGCACCGAGAACCGGTTTTTTTGAGGGGGTTCCGTACCCCCTTTCATTTTGTTTTTATTGTTTTTGATTTAAGAGATAAAAAAAATGCACTTGTATGTATGTATGAAAGCAAATAAAAAAAGTAATTAGGGGTGAACCGCGTGGTTTCAGAAGCGTCAGTAGTACCAACTGCACTTGTTCACTTTTTTCTGTTTTTTTTTTTTTGTATATATTTTTTTTGTTTTCACTCACTTCACTTGAAGACGTCCTTACTCGGCGGCTGCACGAATGCGACTGAGTTTGCGGAATATTTTCATCGTTACAAAAGCAAACACTTAACCCTGCAGAACAGCAATAAACATCAAATATTTCTGTATGCATATTCCTTAAAATTGAAATGTTCTGCACAAAATGTGCAAAATCTTAATAAGTGTTTTTAATTAATCATAACAAGAGCGAAAATAAAATTCTATGGTGTCTGGTCACCTTAAAGTTACAAAAAAAAGATGAAGTAAAAACATTAACATTCAATCTTATTATTTCGTCCTTTATACAGAATCAATGATACTCCTAAGGCGACTTTAGCAGTTGACGACGCTGAAAACTGGATTCAAGAAGTCTTTGAATGCCCAAAATGCCGAAGTTCTAAAATGTCTCTAAAGAAGAAAAAGGACTCCACTGCATTCTATATTGGATGTTTAAATTATCCGAATTGTAAAAATGCAATTTGGCTAGCAGAAGAGTTGAAAAATATTTCATTAACTGAACAATACTGCGGACAATGCAAAGTTCCTTCGAAATTGTTAAAAATGAAACTAAATTCGATTTATCGAGTTATATTTGAATCGCCTGATGGCTGGTACACTACTTGCTTACGATGTGACACTAAATTTCGTGAAACTTTTAACATAAATGCTGATCAGGTCAAGCATCTTGGGGCTATAGTAGCAGATGATGATCAACAAAATTTTAGAAAAATTAGCCTTCAACCAGGAATTAACGCAAAAGCGAAACAAAATTGTTCCAGTATTCGTCAGATCTTACCAACTTCAAGCACAAAAAAAATTATGAATTCAATACAACCTCGCCAAGCTAAGAAAAAAGCTGTGGAAACAAATTTACAAAATCATATTCGTGAATTTGTAACTTACGGTAGTGAAACAATAGTTCAAAATGTTGATACCAGGGCTTTTTTTGAAACTAATGATGGATTCGACGATTTGATTCTTAATGCAAGCAATGTAAAAAATGATACTGAACAAACGTCGAATACAAATGTAGCAAATAACGGATATGCTGATATTTTGATGAATGATGATTTCGATGATTTTAATTGGGACGTAGCGACTTCTACACTCTCGTCTGTACCAAATGGCAAATGGGATTGCAGTGCACAACGATTTCCAATGCCTAATTGCTCCAAAACAATTAAATGTACCGAATGCAATCATATAGCAAAAGAGTAAGTAAAATTCTTAGTGACCTCATAGTAACATTGTTAGTATGAAATACATTTATTGATCCTTGTTAAAATAAGTTGTCCAATTTATTCTCCTTTAAAATTTATATCACAAAATTTGGGTGACTAAACTTCAGATATACATACAGATATACCGGTATTTTATGAAATGATGTTGTTTTTTGTTTTTATTGTTAAATAAAACACTAATTGTTAATGGGAAAGTAAAAACATTTTATTGAAAGTATTGGCCATTGTTTTCTACAAATTTGACCACCTTTCTGGCAATTTTTGAATACCACGCCAATAAAATTGTTCGTCTTTTAAATCAAAACATTCAGACACCCAATTTTCGACCTCCTCGTAGGAATCAAATTCCTGCTCAGCTAATGCGTGTCCCATCGATGAAAACAAATGGTAGTCGGAAGGAGCCAAGTCTAGTGAATACGGCTGGTGGGGTAGCTGCTCCCAGCCAAGTGTTTTGATTGTATCCTGAACCGGTTTTGTTTGTCATGGAGCAAAATTACCTTCCCGTGTCTTCTGGCCCATTCTGGTCGTTTCTCGATCAATGCATGGTTCATATTGATCATTTGTAGTCTGTAGTGATCAGTATTAACGGTTTCACCAGGTTTTAGGAGCTCTTGGTACAGCACACCTTTCTGGTCCCACCAAACACACAGCATTGTCTTCTTGCCGAATCTATCTGGGTTTGCAGTCGATGTTGATGGTTGTTCCAGAAAAACCCATGATTTATTCCGTTAAAGATTCTTAAAATAAATCCATTTTTCATCGCCAGTAACATTCCGATGGAAAAACCGATTTTTTGTCGTGTCTTTGAAGCAAAATTTCACAAGTGTTTTTTGGGTTTCCATCTGTCTTTCATTCAATTCATGTGGCACCCAATTTTACACTTTTGGATCTTTCCCATAGCCATAACATTGCTGACATTTGCTTTTTACTCAAAGTGTCATCTCCATCCAATATCGTTTGCAATTCGGCGTCTTCAAACTTCTTTGGTGGTCTTCCACGTTCTTCTCGACAAGCATTCGATGCGACTCTGCAGCACTTTCCTTCAAATGAAAACATCAGTTTCTGGTACAAAATTCGACATTTTTTACACGATGAAAAAATATGATGTTGTCTGTTCAATGATTTGATGTATATTAAAAATTTTTCACAGATGTCATAGCAAACAAAAAAAAATAAGGGCTCGTTCACAACAAATTTTCCCTATCGAGACATTTGTATCTTGACGCTCACCTCATACCGATATACCTCGTACATGAACAATTAATAAAAAAGTTTGAAAAAGTTGTCATATGTTTTGTAGACAGTTGACACGTCCAATTGTATATATTGTTAGAAAACTCAAAATATAATGTGTTTCTAAGCATACTAAAACGCTTTTTTTGACAGAGGGACAGTTTTTTTTTGCTCTTCCATTTCCACATTTACAAGCACAATGATCTGAAATATAATGCCAAGTGCTGTTAAAATTTGAATTGACTAGATGTGTTCATCAATGGAAATATTATAATAAAACAATAATAAAAAATATATCACCTCTAGAATGTCAAAGAATATGTAAAAATGTTTTCCTTTTTTAAGCAATAGAACTTAAATAAAATGTTATAAAACATTTTTGTTCATTCTTACAGGCTTATTGTTAAAAAGGAAGGTCCAAACAAGGGACGAAAATTCTATACGTGTTCAAAATCAAATACATGTAACTTTTTTCAGTGGGCTGATATAGAAAATCAAAATGCAGATAATACTTCGCGGGGAGCAAATCAACCATCTACAAATAACTTGTCATCAGAAGACTTCATTATTAAATGCAATTGTAAAATACCTGCTAGGAGGTAAATCATGGTATGGAATTTGCACAAAATATAAAATATTTTTATTTTTCAGTTCAGCTGTACGAAAAGATGGTCCAAATCATGGCCGAACATTCTATAGTTGTAACGACCGTAATAAGTCTTGTGGGTTTTTTAAATGGGCCGAAGATGTTGTTACTGATGATAGAAACGGAAGTTTTTCAGACGGCTGGGGAACTTCACGCTTGGAAAATATACCAGAAGGGTCTCGAGTAAATAGTAAGTTTCAAATACAATTGAAAATTTGCCTTTAAGTGATTGTTTAATTATTTTATTTTAGTATATAGTAATCGTCCTTTAAATATACCTTCAAAAAGAAAATGTGGATTATGTCGGAAAGAAGGACATTCAAGAACTAAATGTCCTCGTAAGATTGTTTGAAATACCGTTTTGTGAAAAATTAATTAGGAAATAAATGGACGATAAATTTTGTTTTGTTATTTTTTCAAAAATAAATGAGAAAAATATATGCATTTAATTTTAAAAATTTCTTTTTACAAACGATTTTTGCGATTATTCTGTATAACACTAAAATTATCCATTCCGTTATAAAATGGTATGTAATTAAATTTCAGTTTAAATAAAATTCTTGTGTTATATATATATTACTCAATTTTTCCGATAGATAGTCGTTTGCCAAAGCGGATAAAGGATACCAAGTTAAAAAATAAATTACATTTTCTTAATTTGTTTATTTTATTTTTCAAGGTGTAAAATTTGTTCACTTTTATTATTAATTTATTGAGAACTACAATTTCATTTTTTAAACTTAAGGAGTATAAACATACATTTATAAGAAATTTGAATAATGATGAACATATCTTTAAAGTACTGTTGCTTTTTAGAATGGGGACTATTTCAACTTGTTTTTAAGGTCCAACATACTTTTTTTTATATGATTTAACAAGGGTTGTTACATTGAAAGCCGTGTTTTTCAAACTGAAACAGCAAAGCAACCTAAATTAAAATAAGAACAAAATTTGTAATGTGCTAGTTACAAACATCGGCAAATTGCTTATTTGTACAATCTGTTTGGTACTGAATTTTAAAATACGCTTGTCGCCTTTTCTTTGGCATAGTAAAAAATAACAGCCGTCATTTCAACGGCGTCATTGGATGAGAAAGTGGCTTAACGAATAAAAAAACACCCAGCAGAACAATAACAATCCGAAAACACAGACAGCATCATTGAAAACGTATGACGACATTGAAACATTTACTTTTTAAGCGCAGGGAATCGAAGGGCGCTACATTGGGAGAAACAAGTCCTTACAATTTCTTTCCTTCTCTAAAATAGGGTACAAGGATATATTAAGGAGCTGGGGAGAGAACTAGAAGGCGAAATGAGCTCACGGGAAACATCGAGGCCACCGAGGTATACCAGCAACAAACGCAAAAGTAGTAACAACGCCAGCCCCAGGCGGAGCGGCACAGATGTTGATTTAAGCCGGCACAACATCTTGTAGATCTTGTAATGAAGGATGTATTGTGCACAATACAGTCCAAGCAGGCGCAAATGATCGTCTTGCAGAAGCAGACGGTGGAATTAAAATAAGAAACGGTTCATAGTTTCCTTGTTGTTGTAACTGCATGATACTGAATGTGGATCACCGCATGAGGAATTGCCTAACCACGATCGAGTGGGACTGTGATCACAACTAACTACGTAACAAGATAAGTAAACAGCACTCCCAGAACTCTAGTTTCACCAATTTCAGTGACGATCTTCCGATGGAAACAACTCCACCCTTATTTCGGTGGAGAAATGTCAGGGTATTTTCAATACTGTTCTGCGCCATTTGTCCTTTGATCCGCGAGATGCACGAGAAAAGATCGTCATAAGAGCCCTGAATGAAATTTTACACGGCAATCATTTCGATTTTAGGGTAGGACATGATACCATACACGCCGTATCGAAATTGGTCTCTGACATTCAATGAAACAAAAAAAAAACATTAAGATCAAGAGGCAATTTATTTGGCCTGTCTTCGGTTGTCGGAAAACACCTTCCCAATCTCTTAATATAAACCCTATAGAGCATTTATAGGACGAATTAAAGCGGCGTCTCAAGAAAAGAACCGTAACAAACAGGAAACGTTTAAATAAGGCTCTTAATAAAGAATGAGCCAAAATTGATCGCTCAGTTACCAAAAAATTGGTCGAATAAATGCCGGAAGGAAGAAAGCAGTAATATAATATATAGTATAAATATATATAATATATATTTATATAATATATAGTATAAATATTGTCTTGGACAAAAGGATCTTAAAACGGTTTTACAGGAGCAACTACTTAAATACAAAGAAGCTTATCGAGTTATAAAAAATAAAATGGAAAAGATGGACGAAAAAATAGCGATTAGGTGGGTACATACCATAGGAAAAACAGGAAAGCAGTAAAATTGGATTTCGACTTATTATCATATCATGTAATATAGTATATACGCGTTTGCAGTGCCGTGCATCACTATCTTTGTAAAAATATTATCGCGATTTAATAACCTAATTTTATAACTTTTGCTTGCGCAACGATTTCTTTATTGTTTCACAATGTTAGTTTGCGGAATATTTTCATCGTTACAAAAGCAAACACTTAACCCTGCAGAACAGCAATAAACATCAAATATTTCTGTATGCATATTCCTTAAAATTGAAATGTTCTGCACAAAATGTGCAAAATCTTAATAAGTGTTTTTAATTAATCATAACAAGAGCGAAAATAAAATTCTATGGTGTCTGGTCACCTTAAAGTTACAAAAAAAGATGAAGTAAAAACATTAGCATTCAATCTTATTATTTCGTCTTTTATACAGAATCAATGATACTCCTAAGGCGACTTTAGCAGTTGACGACGCTGAAAACTGGATTCAAGAAGTCTTTGAATGCCCAAAATGCCGAAGTTCTGAAATGTCTCTAAAGAAGAAAAAGGACTCCACTGCATTCTATATTGGATGTTTAAATTATCCGAATTGTAAAAATGCAATTTGGCTAGCAGAAGAGTTGAACAATATTTCATTAACTGAACAATACTGCGGACAATGCAAAGTTAATTTGTCATTTGTCATTATCGAGTTATATTTGAATCGCCTGATGGCTGGTACACTACTTGCTTACGATGTGACACTAAATTTCGTGAAACTTTTAACATAAATGCTGATCAGGTCAAGCATCTTGGGGCTATAGTAGCAGATGGTGATCAACAAAATTTTAGAAAGATTAGCCTTCAACCAGGAATTAACGCAAAAGCGAAACAAAATTGTTCCAGTATTCATCAGATCTTACCAACTTCAAGCACAAAAAAATTATGAATTCAATACAACATCGCCAAGCTAAGAAAAAAGCTGTGAAAACAAATTTACAAAATCATATTCGTGAATTTGTAACTTACGGTAGTGAAACAATAGTTCTAAATGTTGATACCAACAAACAATCAGACACCCAATTTTCGACCTCCTCGTAGGAATCAAATTCCTGCTCAGCTAATGCGTGTCCCATTGATGAAAACAAATGGTAGTCGGAAGGAGCCAAGTCTGGTGAATACGGCGGGTGGGGCAGCTGCTCCCAGCCAAGTGTTTTGATTGTATCCTGAACCTGTTTTGCTTTGTGTGCAGGTGCATTGTCATGGAGCAAAATTACCTTGCCGTGTCTTCTGGCCCATTCTGGTCGTTTCTCGATCAATGCATGGTTCAAATTGATTAATTGTTGTCGGTAGCGGTCAGTATTAACGTTTTCACCAGGTTTTAGGAGCTCGTGGTGCAGCACACCTTTCTGGTTCCACCAAACACACAGCAGTGTCTTCTTGCCGAATCGATCTGGTTTTGCAGTCGAAGTTGATGGTTGTCCCAGTTTAACCAATGATTTTTTCCGTTTAGGATTCTTAAAATAAATCCACTTTTCATCGCCAGTAACAATCTGATGCAAAACTGATTTTTTGTCGTGTCTTTGAAGCAAAATTTCACAAGTGTTTTTTTCGGTTTTCCATCTGTTTTTCATTCAATTTGTGTGGCACCCATTTTCCTCACATTTGGATCTTTCCCATCTTTTGACTTAAAGTGTCATCTTTATCCAATATCGTTTGCAATTTGGCGTCTTCAAACGTTTTTAGTGGTCATCCACGTTCTTCATTTCTCACATCAAAATCATTATTTCTGAACCGTTGAAACCATCTTTTGCATGTTGCTTCTGATAGAGCATGATCACCATATGCCTCGACAAGCATTCGATTCGACTCTGCAGCACTTTTCTTCAAATGAAAACAACAAATTATCAGTTTCTGGTACAAAATTCGACATTTTTAACACGATGAAAAAATATGATGTTGTCTGTTCAATGATTTGATGTATATTAAAAATTTTTCACAGATGTCATAGCAAACAAAAAAAAAAAAATAAGGGCTCGTTCACAACAAATGTTCCCTATCGAGACATTTGTATCTTGACGCTCACCTCATACCGATATACCTGGTACATGAACAATTAATAAAAAAGTTTGAAAAAGTTGTCATATGTTTTGTAGATAGTTGACACGTCCAATTGTATATATTGTTAGAAAACTCAAAGTATAATGTGTTTCTAAGCATACTAAAACGCTTTTTTTTTGACAGAGGGACAGTTTTTATTTGCTCTTCCATTTCCACATTTACAAGCACAATGATCTGAAATATAATGCCAAGTGCTGTTAAAATTTGAATTGACTAGATGTGTTCATCAATGGAAATATTATTTTTAATAAAACAATAATAAAAAATATATCACCTCTAGAATGTCAAAGAATATGTAAAAATGTTTTCCTTTTTTAAGCAATAGAACTTAAATAAAATGTTATAAAACATTTTTGTTCATTCTTACAGGCTTATTGTTAAAAAGGAAGGTCCAAACAAGGGACGAAAATTCTATACGTGTTCAAAATCAAATACATGTAACTTTTTTCAGTGGGCTGATATAGAAAATCAAAATGCAGATAATACTTCGCGGGGAGCAAATCAACCATCTACAAATAACTTGTCATCAGAAGACTTCATTATTAAATGCAATTGTAAAATACCTGCTAGGAGGTAAATCATGGTATGGAATTTGCACAAAATATAAAATATTTTTATTTTTCAGTTCAGCTGTACGAAAAGATGGTCCAAATCATGGCCGAACATTCTATAGTTGTAACGACCGTAATAAGTCTTGTGGGTTTTTTAAATGGGCCGAAGATGTTGTTACTGATGATAGAAACGGAAGTTTTTCAGACGGCTGGGGAACTTCACGCTTGGAAAATATACCAGAAGGGTCTTGAGTAAATAGTAAGTTTCAAATACAATTGAAAATTTGCCTTTAAGTGATTGTTTAATTATTTTATTTTAGTATATAGTAATCGTCCTTTAAATATACCTTCAAAAAGAAAATGTGGATTATGTCGGAAAGAAGGACATTCAAGAACTAAATGTCCTCGTAAGATTGTTTGAAATACCGTTTTGTGAAAAATTAATTAGGAAATAAATGGACGATCAATTTTGTTTTTTTATTTTTTAAAAATAAATGAGAAAAATATATGCATTTAATTTTAAAAATTTCTTTTTACAAACGATTTTTGCGATTATTCTGTATAACACTAAAATTATCCATTCCGTTATAAAATGGTATGTAATTAAATTTCAGTTTAAATAAAATTCTTGTGTTATATATATATTACTCAATTTTTCCGATAGATAGTCGTTTGCCAAAGCGGATAAAGGATACCAAGTTAAAAAATAAATTACATTTTCTTAATTTGTTTATTTTATTTTTCAAGGTGTAAAATTTGTTCACTTTTATTATTAATTTATTGAGAACTACAATTTCATTTTTTAAACTTAAGGAGTATAAACATACATTTATAAGAAATTTGAATAATGATGAACATATCTTTAAAGTACTGTTGCTTTTTAGAATGGGGACTATTTCAACTTGTTTTTAAGGTCCAACATACTTTTTTTTATATGATTTAACAAGGGTTGTTACATTGAAAGCCGTGTTTTTCAAACTGAAACAGCAAAGCAACCTAAATTAAAATAAGAACAAAATTTGTAATGTGCTAGTTACAAACATCGGCAAATTGCTTATTTGTACAATCTGTTTGGTACTGAATTTTAAAATACGCTTGTCGCCTTTTCTTTGGCATAGTAAAAAATAACAGCCGTCATTTCAACGGCGTCATTGGATGAGGAAGTGGCTTAACGAATAAAAAAACACCCAGCAGAACAATAACAATCCGAAAACACAGACAGCATCATTGAAAACGTATGATGACATTGAAACATTTACTTTTTAAGCGCAGGGAATCGAAGGGCGCTACATTGGGAGAAACAAGTCCTTACAATTTCTTTCCTTCTCTAAAATAGGGTACAAGGATATATTAAGGAGCTGGGGAGAGTACTCGAAAGGCGCTACATTGGGAGAAACAAGTCCTTACAATTTCTTTCCTTCTCTAAAATAGGGTACAAGGATATATTAAGGAGCTGGGGAGAGTACTAGAAGGCGAGATGAGCTCACGGGAAACATCGAGGCCACCGAGGTATACCAGCAACAAACGCAAAAGTAGTAACAATGCCAGCCCCAGGCGGAGCGGCACAGATGTTGATTTAAGCCGGCACAACATCTTGTAGATCTTGTAATGAAGGATGTATTGTGCACAATACAGCCCAAGCAGGCGCAAATGATCGTCTTGCAGAAGCAGACGGTGGAATTAAAATAAGAAACGGTTCATAGTTTCCTTGTTGTTGTAACTGCATGATACTGAATGTGGATCACCGCATGAGGAATTGCCTAACCACGATCGAGTGGGACTGTGATCACAACTAACTACGTAACAAGATAAGTAAACAGCACTCCCAGAACTCTAGTTTCACCAATTTCAGTGACGATCTTCCGATGGAAACAACTCCACCCTGATTTCGGTGGAGAAATGTCAGGGTATTTTCAGTACTGTTCTGCGCCATTTGTCCTTCGATCCGCGAGATGCATGAGAAAAGATCGTCATAAGAGCCCTGAATGAAATTTTACCGGGCAATCATTTCGATTTTAGGGTAGGACATGATACCATACACGCCGTATCGAAATTGGTCTCTGACATTCAATGAAACAAAAAAAAAAAAAAAAAAACGATCAAGAGGCAATTTCTTTGTCTTCGGTTGTATCAAACACCTGACTCCGATTACAAGGAACTTTATCGCTACAAGATCTTGTGTAATGCGCCAAACCTGTCTAAAAAAAGAAACAGCTTCCCAAACATTCGTACAGGAGTGGCTTGTATACCTCACCAGACAATTGAAAACACCTTCCCAATCTCTTAATATAAACCCTATAGAGCATTTATAGGACGAATTAAAGCGGCGTCTCAAGAAAAGAACCGTAACAATAAGGTTCTTAATAAAGAATGAGCCAAAATTGATCGCTCAGTTACCAAAAAATTGGTCGAATAAATGCAGGAAGGAAGAAAGCAGTAATATAATATACAGTATAAATATATATAATATATATTTATATAATATATAGTATAAATATTGTCTTGGACAAAAGGATCTTAAAACGGTTTTACAGGAGCAACTACTTAAATACAAAGAAGCTTATCGAGTTATTCGTCTACATTCGTCTAGCTCCCTTTGAAAGCGTTACACGTGTTATTCTGCAAGTGAAAGTGAATTTTCCGAACATTTCTCAAAAGCGTAGTAGAAGTTCTACAGGGGATGACGAGTCCATCCACCCATTTGTTAAAAAAATTAATATTAGAAAAGACACTAGTGCATCTTTCAAAATGGACGAACCAAACTATAGGAATCGTTTCAAACCCTTACAAACTCTCTCGGATAACACTAATGTTAATGATAGTGAAACCCTTCAAAACGTAAAAAAAGACCCTATTCCTCCGATTATAGTTTTAAAAGCTAAAAGTGAATCGTTAAAACTCCTATTAGAAGAACTTCGTGTAGAAGATTACTTAATTAAAATCATTTCTCTTGGCCACAAAATTATGTGTCAGTCTTTCGAATCATACGAAACTGTATTGAGTGAATTAAAAAAGAAATCGTTCGAGTTTTTCACTCACGCGAGAAAAGTGAACAGACCGTTTAAGGTAGTTTTGTCTGGATTACATTCTTGCAATCATGTGGCTGTTAAAAATGAACTAATTGCGCAGGGAATCAAGTGTATAGACGTGAAGCCTATTACTATTAAAAACAACCCTAGCGCTAATTATACAATTTACGTGGTGTACATTGAACGCGGCACTATTAAAATTAGTGAACTACGATCTAAACACAATTCCATTTTCAAAATTTTAGTAAAATGGGAATTTAAAAAGCACCAACCCAACAAGATAACACAATGTTACAATTGCCAAATGTTTGGTCATGGTGAAATGCACTGTCAAATCAAAAGTTTCTGTGCCATGTGTTCAGGGAACCATAAATCGACCGCGTGTACCCAATCAAACACCTTTAAGTGTGCTAACTGCAGTGGATCGCATAAGTCAACTGACCCGTCGTGCCCTAGCCGATTACAATTTGTGCACATTCGGCAGAAGCAGTCTAAGAGAAATCTTCTTTCCTCTTCTCCTCAACCACACCAGAAAAGCAACAATCATGTTCACCACTAAAGACTTTCCACCATTGCGCCAGCTGACGAACGCTTCTACCTCTCAGCTTTACTCAGTGAGTAAAACCAACACTTGCACTGAACCTCCCATGCTAAGAATGAGCACCAGTCAACATACCACCAATGACAACTCACTATTCTCTTTGGAGGAGATCTCTTCTTTGCTAAATGATGTTCTCTCAAAACTTAGTTCTTGCCGCTCAAAACTGGAGCAATTTAATGTAATAACAACTCTTGCAGTTAAGTATGTCTATGCCCAACATGATAAGTAATAATTTCTCTTCTTCCATAAATCATCCTAAAATTATAACTTGGAATGCGAGAGGCATTCAAAATAAAGCTCATGAACTCTTTGACTATTTATTACGAGAAAAGGTCGACATTGCTCTTATAACAGAGACCTGGTTGAAAGATGGAAATAATTTGCCTCACCCGCACTATGCTTGCTTTAGGCTTGATAGGATGCATGCTATTAGAGGAGGTGTTGCCGTTGTAATTAATAAAAAATTAACTTTTTCTGTGTTACCAGCTCTAAGACTTGAAGTAATAGAATCCATAGGCATTGATTTTACAAGATGCTACTAAACTTAACGTTTTCTCTGTATATTTCCCTGGTGGAAACAGTAATTTTGATAAAAAGCTTAAGTTTAAAAGTGACTTTTTGAAGCTTATTCGTACGAATTCTAGCTTTATATTAGGGGGCGATTTAAATTGCAGGCACCGAATGTGGGGATGTTTACGAGCTAACTGCTGGGGTAACATCATTCATGATATTGTCGTTACAAGCAGAACTCTATCTATTCTTTTTCCACATAACCCTACTCACATTCCAAGTAACTCTGCACATAATCCTTCAACGCTAGATTTTTTTATTACTAACGACGAAAACCTTTTCTCTCAACCCACGACATTGAACGCTCTGAGCTCCGATCACTTACCAGTCTGTACGTTATTAAATAACTCAACACACATTACAATTTTGCTGCTGCTAATTGGATTAGATATCAAAACCTGGTATCGAAAAATCTTCAATTAAACCATCTAAATTTATCATCAGTAAACTCGCCTTTACAGATTGATTCATTGGTAGAAAAGTTCGAAGCATCTTAATAGTTGCCGCTGAGTCTACAATTCCTAAAAGTAATATATTCAGGACTCAGGCTCATCCCTTACCAGACCACATTTTAAGATTAATTAGAATGCGTAACAGCGTGCGAAGAAAATGGATTAGGTATAAGCTAAATCATTTTAAGGAAGACCTAAAGGTATTAAACAATGCAATTAAAATTTCCCTTCAAGTTTTTCGTAACAAGAATTGGGAATCATTATTAAGTGGTTTCAAAAAAGGTTCAAAACCTTTCTGAAAAATCACTAAAATTATTAAGAAACAAGGCTTAAACATTCCAACCCTTTCATTTCAAGACCAGCTTTACGTTACACCGCTAGAGAAAGCATCCATATTGGCAGATAATTTTTACCAAAACCATCTAAGCTCATGCCACCTCAGTGACGCTTCCACTGAATCCATAGTAGATAGCACGATAAGAAATTTAAATAACTCCAATTCTATCGCTACCGAAAGCTTTTTCGTTCGTCCGAAACAAGTGCTTGATTTAATAAAAATGTCAAAGTCCAATAAATCTACTGGTATTGACGGTATTGGAAACATTCTAATTAAAGCCTTACCGCGTAAAGGATTAGTCTACTTACCGTTTATTTTCAATTCCTGTCTTAAAAACTGTTATTTTCCTAAAAAATGGAAAACAGCTAAGATAATTTCAATTGCAAAGCCTGGTAAACCTAAGAATGATCCTAAAAGCTATCGACCTATAAGTCTTCTAAGCTCTTTAAGCAAGCTGTTTGAAAAAATAATAAAAAAATACCTAATTCTTCATATCGAACAATCGAATATATATCCAAAAGAACAATTTGGTTTTAGAGCTGACCATTCCACATGCCATCAAATAATGAGAATTAAACAACACGTTTAAAGTAGTTTAGATTTGAAACTCTCAACAGGATTGGTACTATTGGATATTGAAAAGGCTTTTGATTCTGTGTGGCACAAAGGGCTTATATATAAGCTCATCCAATACTCTTTTCCGAAGTCTCTTATTAAAATTGTACAAAGTTTCTTGGATCAAAGGAAATTTATTGTTTTTGTAGGCCAAGCTCAGTCGTCATTATATATAACTGAATTCGGAGTACCCCAAGGTTCCGTTCTCGGTCCTATTCTGTTCAATATCTTTATGTCTGATATACCAATACCTACTGGAAACACTTTTCTTGCTTTGTTTGCTGATGATACAGCCCTGTTCTCATCCAACATCTTAGCTCAGGACACTATAATTTCGTTACAGAATTCACTTGACATTTTTCAAAACTTTTGTAGTAAATGGAAAATAAAGCTAAATGCTGACAAGTCTCAGGCTATGTGGTTCACTAGACGCAGAAAACATCAGTTTCTACCCCAATCAAACCTGCAATTGAACTCTATCAGTATTGAATGGTCTGAAAACTGCAAGTACTTAGGAGTAACTTTTGACAGAAAACTTACTTTTGAAAAACATATTTCAAACACAGTACACAAAGTAAACCTCATGGTTAAGATACTCTACCCCTTTATCAATCGAAAGTCAACGCTGAGTATTGAAAACAAATTATTAATTTTTAAAACCATCTTCCAACCAGTTCTAACTTATGCTTCACCTGTATGGGCAGATTGT
The DNA here is from genome assembly GCA_955652365.1 of Eristalinus aeneus. Lineage (NCBI taxonomy): Eukaryota > Metazoa > Arthropoda > Insecta > Diptera > Syrphidae > Eristalinus > Eristalinus aeneus. The sequence goes on from OY019133.1 coordinate 60,396,300, forward strand.
GCCAGTACTCACATTAGGAAGCTACAAACTTGTCAAAACAAGGTACTAAAACTAATGTTGAACTTGCCTTGGCATTTCTCAACTGCAAGACTTCATGAAAGAGCTAATGTTAACACCATTGTATGTCTCATTCATAAATTAAAATACAACTTTCTTATTAAATGTACCCTCTCTGAGAGCGAACTTATCCGCAATCTTCTGATCTAACTAGCCTTATCATAATGTTGAGTTTAGGTGCAATTTAGTTATAAGAATCTGTAGCTGTAAGACTTATAATAAGGGTTTTTGATTGTAGTTTTTTCCCTTACCTTCATTTTTCTTTTCTACTGTTATTATGTTATTATATTATCTGTATCCTCATAGTTGTAAAGAACTGTTGTTCTATATCTCTAAAATACGGTATGCTAATATGTAAATACTTACGAGTTAAACTACAAATAAACTGAACTGAACTGAACTGAACTGAACTGAACTGAAGCTTATCGAGTTATAAAAAATAAAATGGAAAAGATGGACGAAAAAATAGCGATTAGGTGGGTACATACCATAGGAAAAACAGGAAAGCAGTAAAATTGGATTTCGACTTATTATCATATCATGTAATATAGTATATACGCGTTTGCAGTGCCGTGCATCACTAACTTTGTAAAAATATTATCGCGATTTAATAACCTAATTTTATAACTTTTGCTTGCGCAACGATTTCTTTATTGTTTCACAATGTTAGTTTGCGGAATATTTTCATCGTTACAAAAGCAAACACTTAACCCTGCAGAACAGCAATAAACATCAAATATTTCTGTATGCATATTCCTTAAAATTGAAATGTTCTGCACAAAATGTGCAAAATCTTAATAAGTGTTTTTAATTAATCATAACAAGAGCGAAAATAAAATTCTATGGTGTCTGGTCACCTTAAAGTTACAAAAAAAGATGAAGTAAAAACATTAGCATTCAATCTTATTATTTCGTCTTTTATACAGAATCAATGATACTCCTAAGGCGACTTTAGCAGTTGACGACGCTGAAAACTGGATTCAAGAAGTCTTTGAATGCCCAAAATGCCGAAGTTCTAAAATGTCTCTAAAGAAGAAAAAGGACTCCACTGCATTCTATATTGGATGTTTAAATTATCCGAATTGTAAAAATGCAATTTGGCTAGCAGAAGAGTTGAACAATATTTCATTAACTGAACAATACTGCGGACAATGCAAAGTTCATTTGTCATTTGTCATTATCGAGTTATATTTGAATCGCCTGATGGCTGGTACACTACTTGCTTACGATGTGACACTAAATTTCGTGAAACTCTTAACATAAATGCTGATCAGGTCAAGCATCTTGGGGCTATAGTAGCAGATGATGATCAACAAAATTTTAGAAAGATTAGCCTTCAACCAGGAATTAACGCAAAAGCGAAACAAAATTGTTCCAGTATTCATCAGATCTTACCAACTTCAAGCACAAAAAAATTATGAATTCAATACAACATCGCCAAGCTAAGAAAAAAGCTGTGAAAACAAATTTACAAAATCATATTCGTGAATTTGTAACTTACGGTAGTGAAACAATAGTTCTAAATGTTGATACCAACAAACAATCAGACACCCAATTTTCGACCTCCTCGTAGGAATCAAATTCCTGCTCAGCTAATGCGTGTCCCATTGATGAAAACAAATGGTAGTCGGAAGGAGCCAAGTCTGGTGAATACGGCGGGTGGGGCAGCTGCTCCCAGCCAAGTGTTTTGATTGTATCCTGAACCTGTTTTGCTTTGTGTGCAGGTGCATTGTCATGGAGCAAAATTACCTTGCCGTGTCTTCTGGCCCATTCTGGTCGTTTCTCGATCAATGCATGGTTCAAATTGATTAATTGTTGTCGGTAGCGGTCAGTATTAACGTTTTCACCAGGTTTTAGGAGCTCGTGGTGCAGCACACCTTTCTGGTTCCACCAAACACACAGCAGTGTCTTCTTGCCGAATCGATCTGGTTTTGCAGTCGAAGTTGATGGTTGTCCCAGTTTAACCAATGATTTTTTCCGTTTAGGATTCTTAAAATAAATCCACTTTTCATCGCCAGTAACAATCTGATGCAAAACTGATTTTTTGTCGTGTCTTTGAAGCAAAATTTCACAAGTGTTTTTTTCGGTTTTCCATCTGTTTTTCATTCAATTTGTGTGGCACCCATTTTCCTCACATTTGGATCTTTCCCATCTTTTGACTTAAAGTGTCATCTTTATCCAATATCGTTTGCAATTTGGCGTCTTCAAACGTTTTTAGTGGTCATCCACGTTCTTCATTTCTCACATCAAAATCATTATTTCTGAACCGTTGAAACCATCTTTTGCATGTTGCTTCTGATAGAGCATGATCACCATATGCCTCGACAAGCATTCGATTCGACTCTGCAGCACTTTTCTTCAAATGAAAACAACAAATTATCAGTTTCTGGTACAAAATTCGACATTTTTAACACGATGAAAAAATATGATGTTGTCTGTTCAATGATTTGATGTATATTAAAAATTTTTCACAGATGTCATAGCAAACAAAAAAAAAAAAATAAGGGCTCGTTCACAACAAATGTTCCCTATCGAGACATTTGTATCTTGACGCTCACCTCATACCGATATACCTGGTACATGAACAATTAATAAAAAAGTTTGAAAAAGTTGTCATATGTTTTGTAGATAGTTGACACGTCCAATTGTATATATTGTTAGAAAACTCAAAGTATAATGTGTTTCTAAGCATACTAAAACGCTTTTTTTTTGACAGAGGGACAGTTTTTATTTGCTCTTCCATTTCCACATTTACAAGCACAATGATCTGAAATATAATGCCAAGTGCTGTTAAAATTTGAATTGACTAGATGTGTTCATCAATGGAAATATTATTTTTAATAAAACAATAATAAAAAATATATCACCTCTAGAATGTCAAAGAATATGTAAAAATGTTTTCCTTTTTTAAGCAATAGAACTTAAATAAAATGTTATAAAACATTTTTGTTCATTCTTACAGGCTTATTGTTAAAAAGGAAGGTCCAAACAAGGGACGAAAATTCTATACGTGTTCAAAATCAAATACATGTAACTTTTTTCAGTGGGCTGATATAGAAAATCAAAATGCAGATAATACTTCGCGGGGAGCAAATCAACCATCTACAAATAACTTGTCATCAGAAGACTTCATTATTAAATGCAATTGTAAAATACCTGCTAGGAGGTAAATCATGGTATGGAATTTGCACAAAATATAAAATATTTTTATTTTTCAGTTCAGCTGTACGAAAAGATGGTCCAAATCATGGCCGAACATTCTATAGTTGTAACGACCGTAATAAGTCTTGTGGGTTTTTTAAATGGGCCGAAGATGTTGTTACTGATGATAGAAACGGAAGTTTTTCAGACGGCTGGGGAACTTCACGCTTGGAAAATATACCAGAAGGGTCTTGAGTAAATAGTAAGTTTCAAATACAATTGAAAATTTGCCTTTAAGTGATTGTTTAATTATTTTATTTTAGTATATAGTAATCGTCCTTTAAATATACCTTCAAAAAGAAAATGTGGATTATGTCGGAAAGAAGGACATTCAAGAACTAAATGTCCTCGTAAGATTGTTTGAAATACCGTTTTGTGAAAAATTAATTAGGAAATAAATGGACGATCAATTTTGTTTTTTTATTTTTTAAAAATAAATGAGAAAAATATATGCATTTAATTTTAAAAATTTCTTTTTACAAACGATTTTTGCGATTATTCTGTATAACACTAAAATTATCCATTCCGTTATAAAATGGTATGTAATTAAATTTCAGTTTAAATAAAATTCTTGTGTTATATATATATTACTCAATTTTTCCGATAGATAGTCGTTTGCCAAAGCGGATAAAGGATACCAAGTTAAAAAATAAATTACATTTTCTTAATTTGTTTATTTTATTTTTCAAGGTGTAAAATTTGTTCACTTTTATTATTAATTTATTGAGAACTACAATTTCATTTTTTAAACTTAAGGAGTATAAACATACATTTATAAGAAATTTGAATAATGATGAACATATCTTTAAAGTACTGTTGCTTTTTAGAATGGGGACTATTTCAACTTGTTTTTAAGGTCCAACATACTTTTTTTTATATGATTTAACAAGGGTTGTTACATTGAAAGCCGTGTTTTTCAAACTGAAACAGCAAAGCAACCTAAATTAAAATAAGAACAAAATTTGTAATGTGCTAGTTACAAACATCGGCAAATTGCTTATTTGTACAATCTGTTTGGTACTGAATTTTAAAATACGCTTGTCGCCTTTTCTTTGGCATAGTAAAAAATAACAGCCGTCATTTCAACGGCGTCATTGGATGAGGAAGTGGCTTAACGAATAAAAAAACACCCAGCAGAACAATAACAATCCGAAAACACAGACAGCATCATTGAAAACGTATGATGACATTGAAACATTTACTTTTTAAGCGCAGGGAATCGAAGGGCGCTACATTGGGAGAAACAAGTCCTTACAATTTCTTTCCTTCTCTAAAATAGGGTACAAGGATATATTAAGGAGCTGGGGAGAGTACTCGAAAGGCGCTACATTGGGAGAAACAAGTCCTTACAATTTCTTTCCTTCTCTAAAATAGGGTACAAGGATATATTAAGGAGCTGGGGAGAGTACTAGAAGGCGAGATGAGCTCACGGGAAACATCGAGGCCACCGAGGTATACCAGCAACAAACGCAAAAGTAGTAACAATGCCAGCCCCAGGCGGAGCGGCACAGATGTTGATTTAAGCCGGCACAACATCTTGTAGATCTTGTAATGAAGGATGTATTGTGCACAATACAGCCCAAGCAGGCGCAAATGATCGTCTTGCAGAAGCAGACGGTGGAATTAAAATAAGAAACGGTTCATAGTTTCCTTGTTGTTGTAACTGCATGATACTGAATGTGGATCACCGCATGAGGAATTGCCTAACCACGATCGAGTGGGACTGTGATCACAACTAACTACGTAACAAGATAAGTAAACAGCACTCCCAGAACTCTAGTTTCACCAATTTCAGTGACGATCTTCCGATGGAAACAACTCCACCCTGATTTCGGTGGAGAAATGTCAGGGTATTTTCAGTACTGTTCTGCGCCATTTGTCCTTCGATCCGCGAGATGCATGAGAAAAGATCGTCATAAGAGCCCTGAATGAAATTTTACCGGGCAATCATTTCGATTTTAGGGTAGGACATGATACCATACACGCCGTATCGAAATTGGTCTCTGACATTCAATGAAACAAAAAAAAAAAAAAAAAACGATCAAGAGGCAATTTCTTTGTCTTCGGTTGTATCAAACACCTGACTCCGATTACAAGGAACTTTATCGCTACAAGATCTTGTGTAATGCGCCAAACCTGTCTAAAAAAAGAAACAGCTTCCCAAACATTCGTACAGGAGTGGCTTGTATACCTCACCAGACAATTGAAAACACCTTCCCAATCTCTTAATATAAACCCTATAGAGCATTTATAGGACGAATTAAAGCGGCGTCTCAAGAAAAGAACCGTAACAATAAGGTTCTTAATAAAGAATGAGCCAAAATTGATCGCTCAGTTACCAAAAAATTGGTCGAATAAATGCAGGAAGGAAGAAAGCAGTAATATAATATACAGTATAAATATATATAATATATATTTATATAATATATAGTATAAATATTGTCTTGGACAAAAGGATCTTAAAACGGTTTTACAGGAGCAACTACTTAAATACAAAGAAGCTTATCGAGTTATTCGTCTACATTCGTCTAGCTCCCTTTGAAAGCGTTACACGTGTTATTCTGCAAGTGAAAGTGAATTTTCCGAACATTTCTCAAAAGCGTAGTAGAAGTTCTACAGGGGATGACGAGTCCATCCACCCATTTGTTAAAAAAATTAATATTAGAAAAGACACTAGTGCATCTTTCAAAATGGACGAACCAAACTATAGGAATCGTTTCAAACCCTTACAAACTCTCTCGGATAACACTAATGTTAATGATAGTGAAACCCTTCAAAACGTAAAAAAAGACCCTATTCCTCCGATTATAGTTTTAAAAGCTAAAAGTGAATCGTTAAAACTCCTATTAGAAGAACTTCGTGTAGAAGATTACTTAATTAAAATCATTTCTCTTGGCCACAAAATTATGTGTCAGTCTTTCGAATCATACGAAACTGTATTGAGTGAATTAAAAAAGAAATCGTTCGAGTTTTTCACTCACGCGAGAAAAGTGAACAGACCGTTTAAGGTAGTTTTGTCTGGATTACATTCTTGCAATCATGTGGCTGTTAGAAATGAACTAATTGCGCAGGGAATCAAGTGTATAGACGTGAAGCCTATTACTATTAAAAACAACCCTAGCGCTAATTATACAATTTACGTGGTGTACATTGAACGCGGCACTATTAAAATTAGTGAACTACGATCTAAACACAATTCCATTTTCAAAATTTTAGTAAAATGGGAATTTAAAAAGCACCAACCCAACAAGATAACACAATGTTACAATTGCCAAATGTTTGGTCATGGTGAAATGCACTGTCAAATCAAAAGTTTCTGTGCCATGTGTTCAGGGAACCATAAATCGACCGCGTGTACCCAATCAAACACCTTTAAGTGTGCTAACTGCAGTGGATCGCATAAGTCAACTGACCCGTCGTGCCCTAGCCGATTACAATTTGTGCACATTCGGCAGAAGCAGTCTAAGAGAAATCTTCTTTCCTCTTCTCCTCAACCACACCAGAAAAGCAACAATCATGTTCACCACTAAAGACTTTCCACCATTGCGCCAGCTGACGAACGCTTCTACCTCTCAGCTTTACTCAGTGAGTAAAACCAACACTTGCACTGAACCTCCCATGCTAAGAATGAGCACCAGTCAACATACCACCAATGACAACTCACTATTCTCTTTGGAGGAGATCTCTTCTTTGCTAAATGATGTTCTCTCAAAACTTAGTTCTTGCCGCTCAAAACTGGAGCAATTTAATGTAATAACAACTCTTGCAGTTAAGTATGTCTATGCCCAACATGATAAGTAATAATTTCTCTTCTTCCATAAATCATCCTAAAATTATAACTTGGAATGCGAGAGGCATTCAAAATAAAGCTCATGAACTCTTTGACTATTTATTACGAGAAAAGGTCGACATTGCTCTTATAACAGAGACCTGGTTGAAAGATGGAAATAATTTGCCTCACCCGCACTATGCTTGCTTTAGGCTTGATAGGATGCATGCTATTAGAGGAGGTGTTGCCGTTGTAATTAATAAAAAATTAACTTTTTCTGTGTTACCAGCTCTAAGACTTGAAGTAATAGAATCCATAGGCATTGATTTTACAAGATGCTACTAAACTTAACGTTTTCTCTGTATATTTCCCTGGTGGAAACAGTAATTTTGATAAAAAGCTTAAGTTTAAAAGTGACTTTTTGAAGCTTATTCGTACGAATTCTAGCTTTATATTAGGGGGCGATTTAAATTGCAGGCACCGAATGTGGGGATGTTTACGAGCTAACTGCTGGGGTAACATCATTCATGATATTGTCGTTACAAGCAGAACTCTATCTATTCTTTTTCCACATAACCCTACTCACATTCCAAGTAACTCTGCACATAATCCTTCAACGCTAGATTTTTTTATTACTAACGACGAAAACCTTTTCTCTCAACCCACGACATTGAACGCTCTGAGCTCCGATCACTTACCAGTCTGTACGTTATTAAATAACTCAACACACATTACAATTTTGCTGCTGCTAATTGGATTAGATATCAAAACCTGGTATCGAAAAATCTTCAATTAAACCATCTAAATTTATCATCAGTAAACTCGCCTTTACAGATTGATTCATTGGTAGAAAAGTTCGAAGCATCTTAATAGTTGCCGCTGAGTCTACAATTCCTAAAAGTAATATATTCAGGACTCAGGCTCATCCCTTACCAGACCACATTTTAAGATTAATTAGAATGCGTAACAGCGTGCGAAGAAAATGGATTAGGTATAAGCTAAATCATTTTAAGGAAGACCTAAAGGTATTAAACAATGCAATTAAAATTTCCCTTCAAGTTTTTCGTAACAAGAATTGGGAATCATTATTAAGTGGTTTCAAAAAAGGTTCAAAACCTTTCTGAAAAATCACTAAAATTATTAAGAAACAAGGCTTAAACATTCCAACCCTTTCATTTCAAGACCAGCTTTACGTTACACCGCTAGAGAAAGCATCCATATTGGCAGATAATTTTTACCAAAACCATCTAAGCTCATGCCACCTCAGTGACGCTTCCACTGAATCCATAGTAGATAGCACGATAAGAAATTTAAATAACTCCAATTCTATCGCTACCGAAAGCTTTTTCGTTCGTCCGAAACAAGTGCTTGATTTAATAAAAATGTCAAAGTCCAATAAATCTACTGGTATTGACGGTATTGGAAACATTCTAATTAAAGCCTTACCGCGTAAAGGATTAGTCTACTTACCGTTTATTTTCAATTCCTGTCTTAAAAACTGTTATTTTCCTAAAAAATGGAAAACAGCTAAGATAATTTCAATTGCAAAGCCTGGTAAACCTAAGAATGATCCTAAAAGCTATCGACCTATAAGTCTTCTAAGCTCTTTAAGCAAGCTGTTTGAAAAAATAATAAAAAAATACCTAATTCTTCATATCGAACAATCGAATATATATCCAAAAGAACAATTTGGTTTTAGAGCTGACCATTCCACATGCCATCAAATAATGAGAATTAAACAACACGTTTAAAGTAGTTTAGATTTGAAACTCTCAACAGGATTGGTACTATTGGATATTGAAAAGGCTTTTGATTCTGTGTGGCACAAAGGGCTTATATATAAGCTCATCCAATACTCTTTTCCGAAGTCTCTTATTAAAATTGTACAAAGTTTCTTGGATCAAAGGAAATTTATTGTTTTTGTAGGCCAAGCTCAGTCGTCATTATATATAACTGAATTCGGAGTACCCCAAGGTTCCGTTCTCGGTCCTATTCTGTTCAATATCTTTATGTCTGATATACCAATACCTACTGGAAACACTTTTCTTGCTTTGTTTGCTGATGATACAGCCCTGTTCTCATCCAACATCTTAGCTCAGGACACTATAATTTCGTTACAGAATTCACTTGACATTTTTCAAAACTTTTGTAGTAAATGGAAAATAAAGCTAAATGCTGACAAGTCTCAGGCTATGTGGTTCACTAGACGCAGAAAACATCAGTTTCTACCCCAATCAAACCTGCAATTGAACTCTATCAGTATTGAATGGTCTGAAAACTGCAAGTACTTAGGAGTAACTTTTGACAGAAAACTTACTTTTGAAAAACATATTTCAAACACAGTACACAAAGTAAACCTCATGGTTAAGATACTCTACCCCTTTATCAATCGAAAGTCAACGCTGAGTATTGAAAACAAATTATTAATTTTTAAAACCATCTTCCAACCAGTTCTAACTTATGCTTCACCTGTATGGGCAGATTGTGCCAGTACTCACATTAGGAAGCTACAAACTTGTCAAAACAAGGTACTAAAACTAATGTTGAACTTGCCTTGGCATTTCTCAACTGCAAGACTTCATGAAAGAGCTAATGTTAACACCATTGTATGTCTCATTCATAAATTAAAATACAACTTTCTTATTAAATGTACCCTCTCTGAGAGCGAACTTATCCGCAATCTTCTGATCTAACTAGCCTTATCATAATGTTGAGTTTAGGTGCAATTTAGTTATAAGAATCTGTAGCTGTAAGACTTATAATAAGGGTTTTTGATTGTAGTTTTTTCCCTTACCTTCATTTTTCTTTTCTACTGTTATTATGTTATTATATTATCTGTATCCTCATAGTTGTAAAGAACTGTTGTTCTATATCTCTAAAATACGGTATGCTAATATGTAAATACTTACGAGTTAAACTACAAATAAACTGAACTGAACTGAACTGAACTGAACTGAACTGAAGCTTATCGAGTTATAAAAAATAAAATGGAAAAGATGGACGAAAAAATAGCGATTAGGTGGGTACATACCATAGGAAAAACAGGAAAGCAGTAAAATTGGATTTCGACTTATTATCATATCATGTAATATAGTATATACGCGTTTGCAGTGCCGTGCATCACTAACTTTGTAAAAATATTATCGCGATTTAATAACCTAATTTTATAACTTTTGCTTGCGCAACGATTTCTTTATTGTTTCACAATGTTAGTTTGCGGAATATTTTCATCGTTACAAAAGCAAACACTTAACCCTGCAGAACAGCAATAAACATCAAATATTTCTGTATGCATATTCCTTAAAATTGAAATGTTCTGCACAAAATGTGCAAAATCTTAATAAGTGTTTTTAATTAATCATAACAAGAGCGAAAATAAAATTCTATGGTGTCTGGTCACCTTAAAGTTACAAAAAAAGATGAAGTAAAAACATTAGCATTCAATCTTATTATTTCGTCTTTTATACAGAATCAATGATACTCCTAAGGCGACTTTAGCAGTTGACGACGCTGAAAACTGGATTCAAGAAGTCTTTGAATGCCCAAAATGCCGAAGTTCTAAAATGTCTCTAAAGAAGAAAAAGGACTCCACTGCATTCTATATTGGATGTTTAAATTATCCGAATTGTAAAAATGCAATTTGGCTAGCAGAAGAGTTGAACAATATTTCATTAACTGAACAATACTGCGGACAATGCAAAGTTCATTTGTCATTTGTCATTATCGAGTTATATTTGAATCGCCTGATGGCTGGTACACTACTTGCTTACGATGTGACACTAAATTTCGTGAAACTCTTAACATAAATGCTGATCAGGTCAAGCATCTTGGGGCTATAGTAGCAGATGATGATCAACAAAATTTTAGAAAGATTAGCCTTCAACCAGGAATTAACGTTGTTCCAGTTTTCGTCAGATCTTACCAACTTCAAGCACAATAAAAATTATGAATTCAATACAACCTCGGCAAGCTAAGAAAAGAGCTGTGGAAACAAATTTACAAAATCATATTCGTGAATTTGTAACTTACGGTAGTGAAACAATAGTTCAAAATGTTGATACCAACAAACAATCAGACACCCAATTTTCGACATCCTCGTAGGAATCAAATTCCTGCTCAGCTAATGCGTGTCCCATTGATGAAGACAAATGGTAGTCGGAAGGAGCCAAGTCTGGTGAATACGGCGGGGGGGGCAGCTGCTCCCAGCCAAGCGTTTTGATTGTATCCTGAACCTGTTTTGCTTTGTGTGCAGGTGCATTGTCATGGAGCAAAATTACCTTGCCGTGTCTTCTGGACCATTCTGGTCGTTTCTTGATCAATGCATGGTTCAAATTGATTAATTGTTGTCGGTAGCGGTCAGTATTAACGTTTTCACCAGGTTTTAGGAGCTCGTGGTGCAGCACACCTTTCTGGTTCCACCAAACACACAGCAGTGTCTTCTTGCCGAATCGATCTGGTTTTGCAGTCGAAGTTGATGGTTGTCCCAGTTTAACCAATGATTTTTTCCGTTTAGGATTCTTAAAATAAATCCATTTTTCATCGCCAGTAACAATCTGATGCAAAACCGATTTTTTGTCGTGTCTTTGAAGCAAAATTTCACAAGTTTTTTTTTCGGTTTTCCATCAATTGTGTGGCACCCATTTTCCTCACATTTGGATCTTTCCCATCTTTTGATTAAAAGTGTCATCTTTATCCAATATCGTTTGCAATTCGGCATCTTCAAACGTTTTTAGTGGTCATCCACGTTCTTCATTTCTCACATCAAAATCATTATTTCTGAACCGTTGAAACCATCTTTTGCATGTTGCTTCTGATAATGCATGATCACCATATGCCTCGACAAGCATTCGATGTGACTCTGCAGCACTTTTCTTCAAATGAAAACAAAAAATTAATGCTTTCCGCAAATCATCACTTTCTGGTACGAAATTCGACATTTTTAACACGATGAAAATATATGATGTTGTCTGTTCAATGACTTGCTTCATGTACTCTCAAAACTGCCAATCGCTATCGTCCTGATCGGTTTTTGACGATAGCTACTTCACTATCATTTTACATTAGGCTGGCATGCAAGTGGTGAACATTTTATGAAAAAGTAAGACAAAAAATGTGATCAGTAATTACAAGATGTTTTGTATATAATCTGCAGCTTACGGAAGTATGAATGTACATTTAAAATTATTTTGGAAAATATTCCCTGAAATTAAACTTCATACATTTTATGAGCACCACTCATACAGTCCTTCGTTCATTCGTAATGTTTACACACACAATAAAACAATGAAAACTATCAGGCACCTGTTATTTATTATTTTATTGTGTGCGTACAATTCTGACAAGAGATATGTTGCGTAGACCGTAGATGAGACGATAGTGGCTGGGTTATGTGATGCAAACTATCGATGATATCATTTTGGTTGATCGTCGGGACGATAGTCGCTCGAAAAGTTAAGTGATTACAGCCCTTTCTACGTGTGAGTATCGAACACCATCTATGCCAAGATGGCCATAATATTCAGTAATAGAAAATATAATTCCGAGATCGTATTCAATTAATATCATCGTAACAGCTTCCACACATTCAAGATGACCAAAATATACTGCAAGTATAACGAGAATAAAATATACCGCGAGTATATCAGCACGAGAGAGCATGTATCGTTAGAACTGTGATGATGATTTTCAAACAAATCAAATACTTATGCATATAACAACAGGGGGACGCGCAAACTTTCTTTCAATTAAAACGGTAAACGGCCTTTTTTTCGTATATTAAGTTGGCAAATATTCTTGCAGTACTCACTTGCGTAATGATAGTAAGGTATTTATAATAAAACCAGTATCTGTGAGACAAGTAGGCGATGCAGTGAAAAAAAATAAAGCAGCTTCAACTCGACGTTTTCAACATTTGCGCATTTTTTGTGACAATTTGTAAGATTGCATCATTACATCATGCATCAGAGTATCTCCAAATCAATATTAGTCGTCGAAGAGTTTTTGCTTGTGCATGACATCCCATATCGGCCGCTTTTCGTAGTGTATCTTACCTATAATTTAGCCAAAATATCCAAACACCGCAGATCCCCGAACTCTGACGGTGTTTCCAATCCCTCAGATAAGAAACACCGAAATATGAGTGCTACTAGTGCGGGTACAATAAACTCAAGGTACAATCGTTTCAGTCCCTTTCGACGTATGCTCGATAAAGACGATGATGATATGGAAGAAATTATTTCACCAAGTGAAAACATGCGGAATGAAGTCCGAAAGTTTTACCGAAAGGTAAAACAGCTATCCGGAGGATACAAGGTTCGGACCAAGGCCTGCCGGGACCAAAATGGACAACTCGTAGTAGAGTCGCAGTCTGTGTTGAAAGTCTGGAGACTCCTAAACGGCGATGACGACCCAAATCCCGCTATTAGGCAGAATGTTAAATTCAATTTGGACGATGATAGACAAGCATTCCGTCCCCCCGACTTAGACGAGGTGAAGATAGCAATATCCAAGCTAAAGTCGAACAAAGCTGCTGGAGCGGACTATTTAAAGCAGCTGGAGATGACCTTTGTGGGCGCATGCACCAGCTCATCTGTAAGATATGGTCGGAGGAAAGCATGCCCGATGAGTGGAATCTCAGCGTCGTTTGCCCGGTCCACAAGAAAGGAGACCCCTTTGACTGCGCCAACTACAGAGGGATTAGTCTCCTGAACATCGCATACAAGATCCTCTCTGCCGTATTGTGTGAGCGTCTGAAACCATTTGTCCATGACCTGATAGGTCCCTATCAGTGTGGTTTCAGGCCAGGGAAGTCCACAATAGACCAGATCTTCACATTACGGCAGATCCTGGAAAAGACCCAAGAAATGCAAATTGACACTCACCACCTATTTGTCGATTTCAAGGCTGCATATGACAGTGTGCATAGAGACGAGCTATACAGTGCCATATCTAGTTTTGGCATTCCTACCAAACTCGTCAGATTGTGTAGGATGACGATGGAGAACTCTCGCTGCTCCGTCAAGGTCGGTACCGAACTCACCGAGACCTTCAATGTCAAAAAAGGTTTTAGACAAGGCGACGCACTGTCATGTGTCTTCTTTAACATCATCCTCGAGAAGATCGTGCGTAACTCACAAGTGAACACCAGAGGCACGATCTTCCAGAAGTCAGTTCAATTGCTAGCATACGCTGATGACATTGACCTGATTGGACGAACACAGCGAGCCGTCGATGAGGTGTTTGCTGGCATTGAAGCGGAAGCAGCTAAAATGGGTCTGGCGGTAAATGAGGGCAAAACGAAGTACATGCTGTCATCAAGGAAGGACACACAACATCGACGTATCGGACGGAGCGTCACACTAGGCAGCAGAAACTTCGAGGTAGTTAAGGACTTCGTCTACCTCGGCTCCGCGGTAAACAGGGACAACAACTTCTTCTTCTTCTTCTTCTTGTGGCGCCACAGTCCGGGGTGGACCTGGGCCTCAACCAACATGCCTCTCCAGCCAGCACGATCTTTCGCCAGCTGTCTCCAGTTGCGCACTCCAAGTTGGTTGAGGTCCTTCTCCACTTGTGTACGCCACTTCAGTCTAGGTCGTCCTCTGTTGCGTTGTCCCAATGGCTCGGATTCAAAGACTTTTCGGGCCGGAGCAGTGGTGTCCATACGCTCTACATGGCCTAGCCATCTTAAGCGTTGTATCCGTAGACGCTTAACCAGGCGCATGTCGCTGTACAGCCTATAGAGTTCGTCATTAAATCTTCTCCTCCAGATGCCATCAACGCAAACAGGACCAAAAATCGCACGCAAAACTTTTCTCTCGAAAAGACTAAGGGCTTCCTCATCCGCCTTTGCTAACGTCCAAGATTCTGCGCCATATAGTAGGACGGGGATGATCAAGCTGTTATATAAAGCTAGTTTAGTCCTTCTAGAGAGGGCTTTATTACTCAATTGCCTCTTGAGCCCAAAGAAACAGCGGTTGGCAAGAGTGATTCTGCGTTTGATTTCGGTACTGATGTTGTTGTCCCTATTTACCGCGGAGCCGAGGTAGACGAAGTCCTTAACTACCTCGAAGTTTCTGCTGCCTAGTGTGACGCTCCGTCCGAGACGTCGATGTTGTGTGTCCTTCCTTGATGACAGCATGTACTTCGTTTTGCCCTCATTTACCGCAAGACCCACTTTAGCCGCTTCCGCTTCAATGCCAGCAAACGCCTCATTGACGGCTCGCTGTGTTCGTCCAATCACGTCAATGTCATCAGCGTAAGCTAACAGTTGAACTGACTTCTGGAAGATCGTGCCTCTGGTGTTGACTTGTGAGTTACGCACGATCTTCTCGAGGATGATGTTAAAGAAGTCACATGACAGTGCGTCGCCTTGTCTAAAACCTTTTTTGACATTGAAGGTCTCGGTGAGTTCGGTACCGACCTTGACGGAGCAGCGAGAGTTCTCCATCGTCATCCTACACAATCTGACGAGTTTGGTAGGAATGCCAAAACTAGACATGGCACTGTATAGCTCGTCTTTATGCACACTGTCATATGCAGCCTTGAAATCGACGAATAGGTGGTGAGTGTCAATTTGCATTTCTTGGGTCTTTTCCAGGATCTGCCGTAATGTGAAGATCTGGTCTATTGTGGACTTCCCTGGTCTGAAACCACACTGATAGGGACCTATCAGGTCATGGACAAATGGTTTCAGACGCTCACACAATACGGCAGAGAGGATCTTGTATGCGATGTTCAGGAGACTAATCCCTCTGTAGTTGGCACAGTCAAAGGGGTCTCCTTTCTTGTGGACCGGGCAAACGACGCTGAGATTCCATTCATCGGGCATGCTTTCCTCCGACCATATCTTACAGATGAGCTGGTGCATGCGCCCAGCCAGGTCATCTCCAGCTGCTTTAAATAGTTCTGCGGACAGTCCGTCCGCTCCAGCAGCTTTGTTCGACTTTAGCTTGGATATTGCTATCCTCACCTCGTCTAAGTCGGGGGGACGGAATGCTTGTCTATCATCGTCCAAATTGAGTGGAACATTCTGCCTAACAGCGGGATTTGGGTCGTCATCGCCGTTTAGGAGTCTGCAGAAATGATCCTTCCGACTCTACTACTAGTTGTCCATTTTGGTCCCGGCAGGCCTTGGTCCGAACCTTGTATCCTCCGGATAGCTGTTTTACCTTTCGGTAAAACTTTCGGACTTCATTCCTGCCAAAGCACCTTTCCATTTCCTCGACCGCGCGCTTCTCATGCCCCTTCTTCTTCCTTCTGAGAAGCCGGTGCTCTTCCCTTCTTCTCTGTTCGTATAGTTCACGAACAGCTCGCGTTGTTCGATACAGCGTCGCTTTATAGGCGTCTTGTTTAGCTGCGTGCGCTTGCCTGCACTCGTCGTCAAACCATGGGTTCCTTCTGGGTGGTGACGTGAAACCCAGCACATCAGTGGCAGCATCTTTGATGGCTTCTTGACAACGTTTCCATTCTTCTTCTATGCTTAGTGCAGGAAGCGTCGAACTCTGGGCGAGTTTCCGGGAGACTCGGTCGGCAAAGTTCCCAGCAATCAGCTGCGATTGTAGCTTTTCGACGTCAAACCGTTTTGGCCTTTCTCGACTCCGTTGCTCTCTCGATATCCGGATTCTTACCTTGGCTACAACAAGGTGATGATCCGAGTCAATGTTTGCACCTCGGAAGGTTCGGACATCGAGAATACTGGAGGAGTGTCTGACGTCGATCGCAACGTGATCAATCTGGTTGACGGTTGATTGATCAGAAGATCGCCAGGTTCCTTTGTGAATGTTCAGGTGTGGGAACCGCGTGCTAGCCACAGAGAGGTTTCGCCCCGAGGCGAAGTCCAACAGCCTGAGTCCGTTTCCGGATGTGTTGTCGTGCAGGCTGTGTTTACCGATGACTCCAGCAAAAATGTCCTCCTTTCCCAGCTGAGCGTTGAAATCTCCTAGAATGATCTTGGTGTCATAGCTGGGGCATCGATCGTATGTTCTTTCTAGGAGATCATAGAAGTCATCCTTGATGTTGTCATCCTTCTCCTCTGTCGGGGCGTGAGCGCATATTAGGCTGATGTTCCCGAATTTAGCCTTGATGCGGATTGTCATGAGGCGTTCGCTGACTGGGTCGTAGCTCAAGACTTTTTGCCTAAGTCTGCCTCGAACAACAAATCCGCATCCGAATAAGCGCTGCCTTCTCTCTCTATAGCAATTGCTGTAGTAGATATCGCAGTTCTTCATCGTTTTTATGCCAGGCCCATCCCATCGCACTTCCTGGATGGCGGTTATGTCAGCTTTATAGCTGTCAAGGGCCTCCGCAAGTTGTTCGGCTGCACGTGGCCTGTTAAGGGACCTCACATTCCACGTGCAAAACCGAAAATCTTTGTCCTTAAAACGTTTGCTCGGGTCGTCAACAGTTGATCCGTCCTTATCCGAGGCATGTTGTTGTCTCTGAACTTCCATTTTTTACGTGGTGAGGAAGTTACCCTCACGCACAACCCACGGACTGGTAGGCCAGGCCCATTATTTAAATCCTCGGGCAGAGGGGGTCGCTGCATACATTAGTTCACCATACAACGGGTGTTGTGATGGCTATCCAGGGGGCACCACTTGGAGGCTGTATGTCAACTTGACCTGTGCACTAACGAGGATTGCCTTGGCAGCTCGCCATGTTGAGCGCAATCAACGACGTTACCTCGCGTGCATAGGCCCATGCCCACCCAGGGACAACAACATCAGTACCGAAATCAAACGCAGAATCACTCTTGCCAATCGCTGTTTCTTTGGGCTCAAGAGGCAATTGAGTAATAAAGCCCTCTCTCGAAGGACTAAGCTCGCTTTATATAACAGCTTGATCACCCCCGTCCTACTATATGGCGCAGAATCTTGGACGTTAGCAAAGGCGAATAAGGAAGCGCTTAGTCTCTTTGAGAGAAAAGTTTTGAGTACGATTTTTGGTCCTGTTTGCATTGATGGCATCTGGACACCACTGCTCCGGCCCGAAAAGTCTTTGAATCAGAGCCATTGGGACAACGCAACAGAGGGCGACCTAGACTAAAGTGGCGCACACAAGTGGAGAAGGACCTCAACCAACTTGCGCTGGCTGGAGAGGCATGTCGGTTAAGGCCCAGGTCCACCCCGGACTGTAGCGCCACAAGAAGAAGAAGAAAAAGAAGAAAACATGCGGAAAAAGGAACATGTGCCTTCTATTAAATTGCTTGACAAAACAAGTGACCATGTTCACAGTTTAATGAAATCATTAAATATCTCCGAATATTCTATTAAAAAAATCTCCATTGGCGTAAAAATATTGTGTGAAACATTAGTAGCATACAACTGTGTAGTCAGTCGTTCACAGACCTCCGTGGAGTCAACACGTGTTTCGGCTAAATAAGTAAGCGAGTAAGCGAATTTGGTTAAGTACAGTGATAAACAAAAGAATTTAAGTGACGTCGGTAGCTCGGTGGTAGAGCGCCAGCGACAGTGACTCTAAGGGTTCCAGGTTCCAATCCCGTGTGTGTGGTTTAAAAAAAGAAATTCCTTTTTTTTTAATTAAAATTAAATAAACACTTTGTGTGAGCAAAGAATAAATGGAGAGTGACGAACGACCCGAGCTCAGCAAATCGGGTGATTTCAAAACACCGGTGGCTGGGACGTCAGGCCACCAGACAAGTGACGGCAGCATCCGTGTGGTTAGTCAAACGAGCCGTAACACGGACACGAAAAAGAGAAGAAAGATTCTGCAGCCGCAGTCTAATCTAACTAAACGTCGGACGACAATGATGACGTCAGAAGACGAAGCGGTCGCACTGAATAAAGGCAGATCAATAGCGACCAAAAAATCACGACCAAAGACAGCAACAGGAACAACAACAAAGTCGGCTTCCACAACGACATTGATGCCCTACAATGCGAATCTGAGGGCAATGAATGTCGATATTCATACAGGGGAAGTGACAATTCCTTCCAAGTGCTAGAAACCTCGGACGCCGATGATGAGGCCGACGAAATTAAGGAAGAGTTAAAAAAACCCAAGAAACTCGATGAGGAACGGGCAAAGCTCAACGCCCATATAAAATTCCTCAACGACCAATCAACGGCCAGAAAAGCGGCAGAAAAAGCGACCAAGCAGAAACAGCAGCAACGTGAACTCAGGGAACTGCAGGAGCGACAACAGCAGCACAAAGCGAGGAAGCAAGAAGAGCTGCTTAAATCAAAACAACCAGAAGATCCAATACCGTCAACATCCAAGGAAGCGCAGCGGCTGCAGCAAATACAAAAGCATCAACAAAATCAGCAGCAGCAGGCGAAACAAACGCGAGCTACTGTATTAAAGACAGCTCAAGCGAACCCACAGCAACAACATCTTAAGCAGCAGCCAATACAAAAGCAACAGCAGCTAAATCATCGAAAGCAGCGGAACCAACAGCCACAACTACAGAAGGAACAGGAGAAAATGAAAGTGCGCTGCCCGCCCATCAACGTCTTCGACATGGGGACCGACGAACTGGAGGTCCTATGTGAGTTGGGCCTAGGTAATAACGCATTAAGTATAAGACTCCCCAAATTCACACCGTCCATTCCCTAACAATGGAGGGGTTTAGATTTTTAAAAGAAAAGTTAGCGGCATCGAACGCTGACTTTTATACTTGCACCCCGAGAGGGGAAAGGCCGCAGACATTGCTTCTGAAAGGCATTAATCCCTCCACTGACCCGAAGGTTCTCCTCGGCAAGCTGCGCCAAGTTGAGAGCGACGAGGTCCCTATCGTAGGGGCTAAGCCGTTTAACACTGCGGCAGCGAAAGCGAAGAAGAAGGCGCTTCCCTTCTTAGTTCAGGTATCCCCTAGCACTAAAATCGACAACCTACGAAAACTACGTTTAGTAGGTGGCTTGTGTGTAAAGTGGGAAAAATTAAATAAGACTGACCACGTACTTCAATGTGCGAGGTGCAGAAGGTTGGGGCACGTCGCGGAGAACTGCAACATGGAGTTCCGCTGCGCACGATGCACCTTCAACCACAACAAAGTGGAATGCCCTTTAGGGACCGATGACGTTGATGATAAGACGCTCCTCAAATGTGTACTCTGCGGAGGAAACGGACACCCCGCAACCTACTTGGGTTGTCCGCGAATCAAAGAGCTCCGCCAGAGAGTAAAGGATGTAAGGAACAAAAAAAAAGTAGAAACCAGGCCAATAGCCCGCGCTGTAGCTACTACTGTTACGCCTGGTATCTCCTACGCCCAAATGGTATCAGGCAGACAACCGGCACAACAGACAGTGCCGAAGGTTGCCCCGGCTCCTATGGCCAGGCAATCTGAAGCTGAGCCCTCCATAAAGGATGTAATGTCTTCCATCCAGACGATGCAAGCGCAGATGATTGCCTTGCAGAAACAGATGGTCGATCTACAGACCAGTTTCCTTACGCAGACGGCTAGAGTAGATTTCCTCTTCTCTCAGCTGCCTGCAGACAAGCGCGCTCAGATATAATGGGCTCACGCGAGGTAAGAACCCTTAAGATCCTAGCGGTGAATGTAAATTCGCTGATAAGGATCGAACGAAAACTAACGCTCTCTAATTTGTTGCAATCCTATAATCCTGATGTGCTGATGTATAGCGAAACTAAGCTTAACCAGACGCGAAATCTCAGGTATAAAAATTACCATATTATTAGAAGAGACCGACCCCAATCCACTCGAGGTGGCGGAGTCGCACTCTTAATTAAAAAGAATATTAGTCATAAGGTCATATATAGCAATGCAGCTAGAAGATCTGGTGTGTTAGAAGCGGCCATTGCACGCATCTCTCTCCAAGGTGGAAAGAAGTTGTTTGTGATCGCTGCTTAAGCATCAGAACCTCAAAACCCTAACTTTCTTTCGGAGCTTGAGGCTCTCTTTACCAGCCTCTGCTTGAAATCGGAAAAAAACTTCTATATATAAGCCGGGGATTTGAATGCCAAACACGGTGAATGGGGTAATACTGTTCCAAACGAGAGAGGAAACGCTCTCTTAGAGTGGATAGAACAAAACAATATTGAGTTCAGGCTGGATTTGCTTGCAACCGATAGACCATCATTTCCGAGAAGCGGGTCCAATCTATATGTAATGCTAATCGACAGACGCTTAACAATACTTAACGTGGAACGACACGCAAGGAACTGCTTAACTGCGGTCGAGTATGACAGTGATCACTGTGGTCTTAGAAATAAGTTCGAGTTAGAGAAATAAGTTCGAGTGTGATCAATCCTCCGACCAACAGAAACCTAACGAACGAAGAGGTTGATGGGTACCTCACACAAATGGACGAAGTCATAAAACGAACAATGGACAAGACCATTCCGAAGGTAGCACATACCGATGATGGTGACATTTATTGAAATGCTAACATCGATGCACTTCACGTGCAAAAAAGTAAACTCCTGTCAAAACTCAAACTCTTGTACAGGAGATTTACAGATCCACAGAATGCGGAGATTCGCTGCCTGAAGGCACAGATCAAAGTACTCCAACAGTTAATTCGGCAAAATTACAGTCTAGCTATAAGCTTGCATTGGAGCAATAAGATTCGGGCTGTAAGATCCAACAACCCGAGCATGTTCCCGCAAGTAAATAAAATATTTCGGAGGAAAGATCATAACGACATACAGAACGTTCGACTTGACAGAACAACAGACAACGCGAGCCTACTTAGGTCAGTTGGCATCGATCCAGATAGAGCTGTGCTTGACAACGACTATTTCGTAGTTGAGGATCCCCAGCGGAAGGTGAGAGCTATTGGTGCTGTCTTCCAGAGAGTGTATACGGTCAACGAGACTCGTAGTCCGAATCACGAACTGGAAAACAGAGCATTGCTAAACCATGTCTGTCTGCGGAATGAAATAAGTCAATGGCGATCCGAGAACCCTGGTTTCACCAGGTTCAGTGACGATCTTCCGGCAAAAAATGTCGTCGCCGATGATGGAAACAACTCCATCCTTATTACTAAAGACGAATTCCAAGGTATCCTCAACTCACTAAAAAAGAAAAAGTCAGTGGGAATAGATGGGATACCCAATATTGTCCTGCGCCATCTGCCCTCTGAGGCGGTGGACGTATACACAACTCTGTTCAACAATGCGCTGAGTAATGCATATTACCCGGCTCATTGGAAAACAGCTGTGGTACAGCCAATCCCGAAACGGGGCAAGGATACCTCCATCCCGACGAATCTCCGTTCTATAAGTCTTCTTCCGTGCATAAGCAAGGTATTCGAGAAGATAGTCATTAGAGCTCTGAAAAAATGGGTTGAGGAAAAACAATTAATACCGGGAAGCCAATTTGGCTTAAGGGCGGGGCACGACACCATTCATGCCGCGTCTAAATTGGTTTCCGACATTCAGTGGAATAGAAATAAAACACAGTGCACAGGCCTGCTTGATCGACACCGTATGATTAGAAGGACTCTTCCTCAAGTTGGTCAGGCTTGGCGTTCATAAAACATTGCTATATATGATCTATGACATGGTAACAGGTAGGAAGTTCGTTGTGAAAAATGGCACTGTGTTCCACATAAAAAATGGGTTGCAACAAGGGGCGGTGGGTTCGCCGATCTTGTTCACTATATTCACTAGCGATCTTATAGGTTCTATGCCTAACATAATAGCGTTTGCCGATGATCTAATAGTGTACAGATCAGTCCTGAAGGTAGAAGAAATTAATGTCTTGTTGCAGAGTGACTTCGATGCAATTCAACGATTTTGCGACGACTGAAAATTGAAGATCAACTACCAGAAGTGTAAAACTATCCTTTTCAGAACCCCGCTGTCCAGAGCCTCAAGGGACACGAAAATGAACTGGCGTAAGTCCGGCATAGTTGATCCACTGGGACGGCCGTTGTTCGTGAAAAATGTAGTAAGATATCTAGGCATCTGGTTGGACCAGTATCTGTATGGTGATATCCATGTAGATACAGCTCTGACCAGGGCTAAGAATGCCTTCGCTATGGCAAGAGGACTGTTTTATAGCAGTCAACTTGACACCAGAGTGAAGGTAATCTGCTACATGGCCCTCATCCAGCCAATCATGGTATATGGTTGTCCGTGTGGTTCAACGTGAGTCCTTCCCAGATGGAAAAGATGAGGGTGTTAGAGAGGCGGTGCCTTCGAGCCTGTCTTCACTTATATCGAACACCAGGATCTCAGTACAAGAAATTCTACCCCAACGATGTTCTGTACAACGAGGCAAACCTTATAAGGATAGATAATTTTATTATTAAGTTGATTCGTAGTCACACTGCTCGAGCCATGGCTTCAACCAACAGTCTGATCATTGGGGCTTACTACCCAAATGAAATGTACCATGAACGGGTGTGTCTTAACGGCTTCATTCCACCTGAAGCTTTCCTCTACTTGGACACTAAAGGCTTGATTCAAGATAGGGAAGGCTGCCCTATCATCTTCCATGTCGTACGCCGAACAGTGGAAAGGCGACTTCAATACGAGCCGGACGTCGCTCGCAGCCATGAGGAACTCCTACGGTTCAGCAGAGCGATTTCGGCCCGCGACAGAGCAGTGTCTGCAAAGGAACGACTTTTTTATTGGTGGTTGCACCAGAACCAGCCTTTGGTGCCGCTAACTTCTTTAGGCATATGACGGGGTAGTTGGTTAGTAGGGCCAACTCATATAGGTTAAGGTTAAGGTAATTTAAGGCTTTTCATAGACAATATAAAAAAAAGGAAAAAAACAAAAAAATACAAAAAAAAAAACAAAAACAAAAAAAACCTAAAAATGCAAAAAAAAAAAATACAAAATTAGAAAAAGGTGCACCACGGCGTATTCGATATATATGTTAAGCATATAATTAACATATACGCCTTAATGCACGCGTCCGTATAGTTATAGGGACATAGTTAAGATGACTTATAGTAGTTAAGTACAGTTAAGTTTTAGGTCTATGATTGTATATAGACGTAAGTTTTAGTTTAAATACGTTTTTAGGTATAGGATAAATAGTTGAATAAGTTAGGTTAAGAATAAAAATAAAAATATCGAAATCCAAGTTTTTCAATTTTCTTGGTGAAAGTCAATAGATGTATATATTTAGGTTTAAGTGCTTTTTTTAAATAATATATGAAGCCGAAAGGCAAAAACAACAACCCTAGATTAGCTTAGAGTACTCATGAAGAGTCTGTAAGTTGGAAATAAGGTCAGTAGATTAACTTGGTAAGCTAGTTTTTAGTGTTTTGGTCTAGCATGTAAGAAACTGAATTAAGATAAATAAAAATGCACTGTAAAAATAAAAACAACTGTGTAGTGTCCCATTTAAAAGAGAACAAATGTAAATTTTTCACCCACTACATGAAAAGTGTTAAAGCATTCAAAGTAGTTTTGTTTGGACTTGACGATCTAGATGTTGAGTTACTAAAATCCAAACTCATTGAACTCGGACTGAAGTGCATAGACACAAGAAAAATTACTAAAATCTATGAGCAATATAGTGAAACACTTTCTTTAATCTCATTGGAGAATGGTTCAGTCAAATTAAACGACTTAAAAAAACACTGCCGATCTGTTCTTCACACAGAAGTCAGATGGAGCTTTCAACGAAAGTTAAAAGGTAAGCCGACACAATGCAATAATTGTCATATAAAGACATATTGTGGAATTTGTGCTGGTTCTCACAAAACTGCTGATTGCAATAAAAAAGACGCTTTCAAATGTGTGAATTGCAAAAGCTAGCGATGCTTTTTGCTCGGTTAGATCGAAATACCTAGAGTTTAGAAGCAACTTAGCCAGTCGCAAGAATCAATCTCATCAGCTGACAAAAAAAGCTTTCTTCTCAACGAAAGCTTCCGTCACTGCTCCAGCAAACAACATGCCGAAGCAACTAAATCTGTCATCAATGACAGATTTTCCCGCCCTTTCTCATCAAAATAAAGAACAAGTGGATGCCGTCAGCTGTGTGCAGCTGTCGAGTACATGGCAGAGTGCTACACACCAGCCCAGAGGCTCATTCAGCAACAACAACAATCTCTTCACTATGGATGAATTAAATGTTCTAGTTATGGAAATGATAAGTAAATTAGCTACATGTTAATCAAAAGCAGATCAATTTGAAGTTGTCGCACAGTTAGCTACTAAATTTTTGTACTCTAATGATAAGTAACAATATGGTAGATAGTAACTTAAATATTGTAACATGGAATGCTAGGGGGATTCGAAGCAAAAGCATAGAATTCCTTGACTTTTTAAACAGAAATAACGTTCATATAGCCTTAGTCTTGATAGAGCTGTTGGAATTGGCGGTAGAGTTGCAATTTTTGTGAGGAGATCGGTTCAACACTCGCTCTTACCTATTATTAAACCACAATTAGTTGAAAACTTAGGAATTGAGGTGAGGTTATCAAACCAAAAAACAATAAAAGTCATGTGTGTTTATTTTTCTGGTGCTACTGTGGTCGCCGTGGCGTAGTGGGTAGAGTGCGACGCTCACACGCCGAAGGGTCTAGATTCGACTCCCAGCTCAACACCAATTTTTCGAATTTTTCACGGCACCACTTCTTTCGAGCTGCTGACAACACTCAAAGAGTAATAACTGTCTAAGAAAGCTTCTCAAATCTCGCCGTTCGGAGTCGGCAAAAACCTGTAGGTCCCTTATACTCGTGAGAGAACAGTAGCGCGCACAACACGAGTAGTTGATGAGCAAGCTAGGCCCTGGTCCCCCTTTGGACTGTAGCGCCAACAATTATTATTATTACTGTGTCGAACGTTAATAAAACTAGTTTAAAAAATTATCTCCAAAAAATTTTTTCTTTACATGATGATTACTTAGTTGAAGGCGATCTCAACTGTAGGCATAGAGATTGGGGTTGTGCACGTGCAAATGCGTTGGGTGATATACTTTCGAATCTTAGTGTTGTGCTGCCCATAACGTTAATGTTTCCTCTTAGTCCAACTTATGTACCTGCTGGTTCGCGTGGTCGTCCGTCTGTACTTGATATGTTTATTACTAACTGTCCTGGCTATGTAACTCAACCTGTATCACTTAATGAATTAAGCTCAGATTATAATCCTGTGTATTGCAAACTTCTGTTGTCCAGTATAGAAATTGTCCAATATATCCAGGACATAAGACACACAAATTGGAAACGTTTTAGAACAAGTACAAGTCAGAAACTTCAGCAGGTTGATACTGATTTAGACCATATAACCTGCAATCAGGATGTAGACTCTCTTGTTTAGGACTTCACAAAGAAACCTGTAGATTCAGCAACTGAAAGTACTCCCAATATAGCAAAAAAGAATTATTCAACTTCCTTCTTATGTTTTAAACCTTATCAAAATAAGAAATATGCATAGAAGGAACTGGCAACGATACAGGAATATCGTATTCAGAAACGAAGTCAGTTACCTTAATAGGACTATCAAGGAGATTATGACACCTGGAATAATAAGCTTAAACACTTAGACAGAAATACAAAGCCGTTCTGGAATATAGTGAAGTTAGTCAGAAATAAGAACAGTCTAATACCGTGTCTTCGAAACTCGGTAAATTCGTATTTTTCAGATGTTGAAAAGTCTAATGCACTTGCCCCAACATTTGAACGTAACCATAACATATCCCGTCATCTGGGTGATATGCATACAGATACTCTGGTAAATAGTGCCGTTCAGACATTCAGAACGATAAACTCAGACACGTGAACGAATTTGTTAATGAAGATGCTATTAAATTCTTCATCAACAATCAATCAAAAGAGCTACCGAAAATTGGGATTAAGATGGTGGCATATGTTGTGAATGCCTGTTTAAAAATGCAATACTTTCCAGCCCAATGGAAATTAGCTAAAGTAATTCCAACTCTTAAAGCTTGTAAACCTGCAGAAAATCCTGATAGTTACCGACCAATAAGCTTACTTAGCAGCCTGAGCAAAGTATTTGAACAGATCTTAAAAGAAAAAATAATGAAGATTGTTGAAGATAGGAACATCTTTCCCAGAGTACAGTTCGGGTTTAGGCGTTATCACAACACATCTCATCAAGTTAAGAGAATCTGTAATCATATAAAAAGTAATCGTGCAGATGGTAAATCGACTGGCATGATTTTACTTGACATAGAGAAGGCATTTGACACTGTTTGGCATAATGGGCTACTTTTCAAAATGAACAATTTCAACTTTCCACCTTATTTGTGTAAAATAGTTCTAAGTTTTCCGTCTGATCGTTATTTCCAAGTCCATGCTAATAGTGGTGTATCCGATTTGATAACGTATAACGCAGGTGTACCCCAAGGGTCTGTCTTAGCGCCAATTCTATACAATTTGTATACATCGGATTTTCCTGAACTACCCGAATGTGAAACTGCTATCTTTTCTGATGACACAGCTATATTTTCATCACATGTGTTTGCTCTTAACATTGAGAGCAATCTCAAATATGCGATGGAAATTGTCTTTAGTTACTGTGATAAATGGAAGATAAAGTACAATGAAGATAAATTACAAGCGATTTTTTTCACGTGAAAAAGGAAACCTTGTTTTCTCCCTAGTACTAGCTTGCGGGTGAATGGAATCAGCGTAGAGTGGAAGAACTTCGTAAGGTATCTTCGTATACATCTTGACAGCAAATTGACTTTTCATGAACACATCAAACAAACCCTTAAGAAAGTAAGCATTGCAAGAAAAACGCTTTACCCTTTAATCAACAGAAAATCTTGTTTGTCCTTCACCAACAAAGTAACTATTCTTAAATCGATATTCCAAGCAATTAAGCTTTCCGGTTGCCCAGTATGGGGAAAAGCCGCACTGTGCCACATCAAGCAATTACGAATAGCTCAGAACAAAGTTCTAAAAATGATGTTGGACCTACCTCGGAATTATTCCACCTTAAAACTGCACAAAAGAGCGGATGTTGAGCTGGTTTATAAGCGAATATTAAAACTGACGGATAAGTTTTATAATTCATGTTCTTTTGCTGACAATCCACTAGTCAATGAGTTGAGTGATTGTATTCCTCAATATGTTTAACGTCTTTCGTATATCATTCCCTTACTTATTAAACATTAATAAATTAATTTATTTGTTTATTCATATACTTGTTTATTTACTTTTTTTTGTTTACTTATATATTTATTTATGTGTTTATATATTTATCTGTTTATTTATTTAATAATTTATCTATTTATTTTTTTTTATTTTGTATTTATTTATTTATTTATTTACTTATATATTGATTTATTTAATCATTTATTTATTTTTATTTATTTTTATTTTTATTATTTATTTATTTATTTAGTTTTGTTTTTTATTTTCATTGAAGGTTTTTGTCGTACTCTCCTTCAGTTTGTTTGCTTCTATTTCTATCAAATTTATATAGATTTAATATAAGTTAAACTCATTTTTCAGTAGTAAGATATATGATATATCAAATCTCTGAAACAGATGCTGTGCGATACCTAATATCAATGTAAACATTTTATTACGAAATAAAAACTATCTCTCCAAAACAATAAAAGAGGGCCTTACAAGCCTCATTCCGTAGACCAAAACTTCCGTACATATAACACTTGACGGTCTACACAACTTAGTTTATTGTCTGACAAACTTAATAAAATAAGTTTTCATTGCATCATGTTCTTCCCTTCGCAGATCAAAAAGAAAGTCCAGACTACCATGGTGAGGAGGCCAAATACTTCAGAATCAAATTATTTCACAGAGCCAAGTCAGGGACTTATAAAAAAAAACTCTTAGCTCCTTTAAAAAGGAACTTATGAAAGCTCTGAGAAATTCTTGGAAGTCTTGAATCTGCAAGCTCTAAAGACTAAGCAAAATTATGGCTTATTTTTGCCGACCTACAAAAAGTGCAGTTGTGGATTGCGACCGCAAGCAATGCCTCCTCGAGCTCCATAAACATGACTAACATATGGTACGGTGAGCCTTAAACAGCTTTGAGGACTTTATTCCTCAAACCTCGCTGAACTGTATCTCTTGTAATTGAGAGGTACAAGGCTTTGAAAACGTTACCTAACAATCACATCAGAAACAAAATCCGCACTGTCGAAGGCTGAACATGTCTTATGTAAGGCAATCGAAAAATCCCATAACCTTTCCAGCCTACCTTTGTATTGTTTGACACTTTGGACGTGGTTCACCCGCTGCTGTCTACTCCGCTGACGGTCGATTTGATTCTCGAGTGTAGTGGTGGATTCATGTTTCATCCTGATTAGGAAGACGATTGACTTTTATGGCTAGGAGGAGGCGAAGGGCGTACATCCTTAATTTCATATATTTCAATTAATGCGTTATTTGTTTTACAATCTTTCGCTATATATAGTTTTCTTACATATGAATTTTCAAATTTTTCAAATTTCAAAATATAAATTTTAATTAAGAAATTTTATATAAATACAATATGGCTTGATATTTTTATGTAGTATTTTTATGACGAAGTCCAAAAAGGATTTAAGCGCGGTATTTAAATAAACGTCATCAAATAAACGTTTGCAGAGCTCCAACTCCGTTATCGGTTTGTACTTTGGTCACACAAGTCTCGACAGCCATAAGCCCACGTTGTGAGTGATCGAATATTCGAACTCGTTCCATAACATAAATACATAATTAAGAGCGTGTGGAAATGCAATGTATTAGCGCATCCCTGATTTCTACGTCTTCTTATCCAAAGGGGCCCTTTAGGCTTAAATGTGGAAATAACAAAAGGAAACAATTGTTAGACTATGGAATTAGAGAGTCGTGCATGCATAAAATAAAGTTAGGAGATGAGCTTTCGTTTCTATGTTTTGTTAGATTTAAAGATATGTAATAAATGAGGAGCCATTGTACCTATAAAAGAATATTCGTAAATTTGTCTGTTAAATGAGTCAATGCGTCCGAGATTTTTAATAGGTTCACTAAGATTTAACATTCAATTAAGTTCCTGATTGTTCTCCTCCAGGTCAGGATCCGTTAATAATTCATGGCTATCGTGAGAGTCTACCTACAGTGAACCCAAAAAAGCATATGTTGTACACTTCTGAACCATTCATTCTCTCTTGGTTATCTTTCGACCTATTTAAATGAAATAAATTGCAAATTAAATATACATTTTCATGTTTTTAAGAAAACTTTGTTCAGGATCAGGTTCCCAACTAAAAAACAGCAAAAAATTAAAATAAAGTCATTTTTTTCTATTCTTGGACACTCTACTTATTCACTATTCAAAGTAACGTTACCATTTTTTGAGATTCGTTTTCGTTTTTAGGCTGTCTCATTTTGGTTATTTTGTTTCAATATTAAGTTTTTAAAATGTGAGAAATGAGTAAGCAAGTTTCTTGTGATATAAAGAAGTTGATAGTGCAGTTAGCAACTGAAGGATAAAGTATACGAAAAATTTTCTTTCCTTATAAGGTTTGCCTCGTTGTATAGAACCTCGTTGTGATGGAATTTCTTGCAATCAGATTCTGGTGTTCGATATGAACGGAGACAGGTCCTAAGGCACCGCTTCTCGGACACCCTCATCTTTTATATATGGGAAGGACTCACTTTGAACTACACAGGACAATAATTTACCATGATTGGCCAAATGAGGGCCATGTAGAAGATTACCTTAAATCTGGTGTAAGGCTGACTGCTGTAAAACAGCCCCTCTTGCCATAGCGGAGGCATTCTTCGCCCTGGTCAGAGCTGTATCTACATTGATATATAGAAACTGGTCCACCCAGATGCCTAGATATTTTACTACACTTCTCGCTGTTAATGGTCGCCTTAGTGGGTCAACTATGCCGAATAGCGCCAGTCGTGTCCCTTGAGGCTCTGGACAGCGGGGTTCTGAAAAAGATAGTTTCACACTTCTGGTAGCTAATTTTCAACTTCATCGCAAAATCGTTGAATTGCATCCAACTCACTCTGCAACAAACCGTTTATTTCTTCTACCTTCGGACCCGATCTGTACGCGATTAGATCATCGGCAAACTCTATTATGTTAGACATAGAACCAACTAGATCGCTGGTGACTATAGTGAACAAGATTGGCGAACCCACCGCGCCTTGTTGTGACCCATGTTTTATATGGAAGTACCATGTCATGGATCATATACAGCAATGTTTTATTAATGCCGAGCCTGGCTAACCTGAGGAAAAAAAACTTTTAACGATATGACCTCGAATGCGTTTTCCATGTCAATCAGGCAGGCGCCTGTGCACTGTATCTTGTTTCTGTTCCATTGAATGTCGGAAAGCAATTTATACGCGGCATCAATGGTCCCGCGCTTCGCCCTGAAGCCACTTTGTTTTTCCGGTATTAATTGTTTTCCTCAACCCATTTTTTCAGACTTTTAATGACTATATTCTCGGCGACTTATAGACCGCAGATTCCTTGGAATGGATATATCCTTGCTCCGCTGTTTTTCCAATGTGTCGGGTGATATGCATTACTCAACGCATTGTTAAACACTATTTTGTATACAACCACCTCCTCAGAGGTAAGATGGTCCAGAACAATATTTGGTATCCCATATATACCCACTGACTTCTTCTTTTTTTAGTGAGTTAAGAGTATCTTGGAGTTCATCTTTCGAAATAAGGATGAAGTTGTTTCCATCATCGGCGACGACATCATTTGCCAGAAGATCGTCCCTGAACCTGATGAAACCAGGGTTCTCGGATCGCCATTTATTTATTTCATTCCGAAGACAGACATGGTTTAGCCAGGCTCTGTCTTCCAGGTCGTGTTTGGGACTACGAGTCTTGTTGACCGTATACACTTTCTGGAAAACAGCACCAATTGCTCTCACCTTCTCCTGGGGATCCTCAAGTACTGTCCTATCTGTGTTCGATTCCAACTGTCCTCAGTGGGTTCGAGTTGTCTGTCATTCTGTCAAGTCGAACACTCTGAATGTCATTGTGGTCTTTCCTCCAAAAGATTTTATTTACTTGCGGGAACATGCTCGGGTTGTTGGAACTTACAGCGCGAATCTTATTGCCCCAATGCAAGCTTACAGCTTCAGTAC
The DNA here is from genome assembly GCA_955652365.1 of Eristalinus aeneus. Lineage (NCBI taxonomy): Eukaryota > Metazoa > Arthropoda > Insecta > Diptera > Syrphidae > Eristalinus > Eristalinus aeneus. The sequence continues at coordinate 60,428,288 of OY019133.1, forward strand.
TAGTCGGTGCATCAAACTCTCACGACGTTTTTTTCAGTGCGGTACTATAAAAAAAAAATACCACGTAAAAACACTTTGCGAGATTTGTGCGGAAAATCATCACACAAACGAATGCAAATCCGCCAATATTAAATCTGCAAGCTGCAATAAAACGCATAGATTAAACGACCTATCATGCGAAAGCCGCAAATCATTTATTCATATTAGAGCTCGACTCTAATAAAAATATCGATCAGTTGCCCAGGCACACTTTGCAAAAAAGCTGTCAACAATAACAAGGGTTCACATCAAATGTCAACGACTTTCCCGCTCTTACAGTTCGCCGCAAGAGTGAAATTCAATCATTTCCACAACCAAAAAATACAACAAATTTGCACTCCAATGCAAGGACAAGCAGAAACAACAACAACATCCCTAATGTAGGACCGAAAGCTTCCAGCGAGCTTTTCACCATTAAGGAAATTAACGCCCTAACTGTTGAAATGATAACTACGCTTGGTAATTGTACTTCAAAAGCGGAGCAATTCAACGCTATTGTACAATTAGTTATTAAGTATTTGCATCAACAAGATAAATAAATATGAATATAGGACTAAATATTATATGTTGGAATGCTAGAAGCATTCGCAATAAGAGTAGATTTTTTTGCTTTTTAGCTCTAACAATATTGATGTAGGACTTATAACTGAAACGTGTCTAGATATAAATGTTAACAAATTGTCAAATAGTGAATATAAGGTGTATCGTTTAGATTGTACTGATAGAAGGGGAGTTGGTGTTGCCTTTGTAGTAAGAAGAAGAATAATGCATAAGGTCCTTCCACTTATTAAAACTAAATTAATTGAGAATATAGGAATCGAAATACCCTTTAGAAACGGGCGTAAGTTGTGTATATTTTCCTGGTGGTCGTAGTACCCCGCAAAAACGTTACGATTTATATTATGATATCATTAAAATTGAACGACATTTTGTTAATAGGAGGTGATCTCAATTGCAGACATAGGGATTGGGGTTGCTTAAGAGCAAATTCTTGGGGGAATGTGCTTGACCGTTTGCATTCCAGTCACACTTTCCACATATTGTATCCTCCCCACCCAACCTATATCCCAACAAATCAAAGAACAAATCAGTCAACTTTAGATTTATTTCTTACTAATATGCAAGAATTCTTCACCCAATCCGCTGTGATAAATGAACTAAATTCAGACCAATTTCCAGTCAAATGTAGTACTGTTCTGTTGCCCAAAAAATCTTCGAACATGGCATTTTGTTATCAAGATGCAAATTGGAATTTATTCCAGCGCAAAATGAACTGTATATTAAATAACTGGCAAGAAATATATCAAAAAAAGTAGAACCGATTCATATTGATAGGGTAGTGAGATATTTCGCTGATTCGTTATTGGACTGTATCGATAAATCGATACCCAAAAAAGTGATTCTATGGAACAGTTCAAATACGCTTCCACGTCATATATTAGACTTAATTTAAATTAGAAACTTTGCTAGACGGAGATGGGTAAGAACCAGAGACAATTCTTTTAAGCACTTAGTTAAAAAGCTGTCAAAAACTATAAAGGAACAAATTTTGGTTATAAGAAACCGAAGTTGGAATAGGAAACTACAAGAGTTAGATAAGCGTAAACCGAAAACCCTTTTGGAATATTGTAAAGGTTGTAAAACGCAAAAATCATATAATTCTAATACCTTTTATAGAAACCATTTAATTTTAAGTGACATAATTAGCAGCGAGGAAAGTTTAGTTCAAAAGGCCATACTCAGTCTAAATAATCATGCGCTAACGGTTGAAGAAAATGATCTTGTATCAACCGAAGATCTAAAAGCTGTCATAGCCAACTTAAAGAATTCAAAATCTCCCGGACTAGATGGAATCAAAAATATATTTCTCAAAAATCTTCCACCACTTGAAAGAATTCTTCAACAGTAGCATACAAATTTGTTACTTTCCGCAAGAATGAAAGATATTTAAAATTATATCCGTTCCAAAACCTGGGAAAGACCCATGCCAGAGTAGCTATAAGCTACTAAGTTCAATAAGTAAATGCTTTGAAAGAATTATTAAAAACAAAATAGTCAATCACCTAGTCACACTCAACATAATTCCTTCTCAACAATTTGGTTTTAGAGCACATCACTCTGTAGTTCATCAAATAAATCGCATTACAAACAACATTAAAGTTAACTTCAGGACTGAAAAAACTACTGGTTTGATACTTCTAGACGTAGAAAAGGCCTTTGATACAGTATCACACAATGGTTTATTATACAAATTTCTACAGATAAATTTCTCAATTTACCTTATCAAAATTGTCCAGACGTTCTTAACAAATCGTTCCTTTATGGTTTCGATTAATAATTGTCTATCCGAAGCTTTTACAATTAAGGCAGGTGTACCTCAAGCATCTGGACTTGGTCCAATATTGTATAACACCTTTACTCACGACTTTCCACTATCAAATAATTATGAAGTTGCAATTTTCGCAGAGGACACATGCATTTTTGCATCAGATACGTTTGGTTGTAACATTGTAACCGAATTGCAGTCTGCTGCAAATGATGTTGAAACATATCCCAATAAGTGGAAAATAAAATTAAATGCTTCAAAGACCCAGACGATTTTTTTACCCGAAATAGAAAAGCCTGCTTCTTGCCTAGTGACAAAATAACCATAAATAACTTTGAAACAGATTGGAAGTCAAGAGCCAAGTATCTTGGAGTACATCTTGATAAAACATTAACCTTTAATCTGCATGTACATGAAATAATAAAAAAATGAACATAGCAATACGAATTCTATATACGTTTATAAATCGGAAATCAAAATTGAGTAACGCAAACAAGCTTGTTATTTTTAAAACAATATTTCAACCTATTATGTTTTATGGTTCCCCAGTATGGGGAAAATGCGATAAGACACACATACGCAAACTAAAAATTTTGCAAAATAAGCTACTCAAAATGATGCTTAACTTGCCATGGCATTTTTCAATAGATGAGCTACATCAAATTTCAATTATAGAAAAGATTTCTATTAGACTCAATTAGTCATTTGAAAGATATAGATGGTCTTGCAATCAATCTGACAATCACTTGATTATAAGTTTAATACATGGAATATAAAGCTTACTAGTTACTTTGGCATACGTATGAAATTATTTAATTTATTTTTTTTCTCATATAGTTACTTATTTATACAACATTATTTATATTTACGCATATATTTAATTTTTTATATATAATTATTTATTTATTTATATTTATTTATTTATTTATGTTATTTATTTATTTCTTTTATTTATGTTATTTATTTATGTATAATTTATGTTATTTATTTATATATTCGTTTATTAATATTTATGATTATTTATTTATTTATTTTCTTATATCCCCTTTTTTATTATTTATATATATATATATGTTTTTATATTTTTTTTTTTTTGATGAATTCGTTATATTGTATATTAATTAATTTTGCTCTATTATTTGTGTTTTAACATCTATGTGTTATTTATTTTCTAACACATACCTATACATATATGCATTGAATCTTTACAATACCATATCTATTTATTTTTTACTTAACAGGTAAGAAAATAATCTATTTCCCTGAAATCAAGAAATACTATCACCACCTGCCTTTACTTTGTTAAGTTTCAGTCTTTGAAATTTTTTCTTTTGTTGTTTAAAAGAGGTTTTTATTAATAGCATTTCCTCTCCGATAATTATATATTAACACATTTACCTTGCCAATAAACATGTACATTGTCAGTAGTAAGGTTCAGGATAACCAAAACTCTGTAAATTGTGCAATAGCGCACTTTATGTAAAATTTATAATTTTAATAAAAGAAAAAAAAAGCTTACAGCTTGCCTGTAATTATGCCGGATTAATTGTTGGAGTACTTTTATCTGAGACTTCAGAGAACGAATCTCTGCACTCCGTGGATCTGTAAATCGTACAAGAGTTTAAGTCTTGACAGAAGGCTACTTTTTTGTACGGGAAGTGCATCAATGGTAGCATTCCGATAGATGTCGCCATAATCGATTTCTGCTACCTTAGGGATCGTCTTGTCTATTCTTCGTTTGATGGCTTCGTCTATTTGCGTGAGGTATCCATCAACCTCACCATTTGGTAGGTTTCTGTTCATAGGAGGATTGAACGCACTTTAACTTATTTATCTGGCTAAGGTTCTAGAGAAACGTGGCCAGCTCGCCTTATTGTAATTATAAGGATGCGTCTGGACTTATTTCTCCAGTTCCTTCAGCTTATTCGGGAGCTGTATTACCGCGGCTAGACCACAGTGATCACTGTCATACTCAACCGTAGTTAAATAGTTCCTCGTATGTCGCTCCCCGTTTTGTATCGTTAGTCGTCTTTCGATAAGAATTACATCCAGATAGGACCCGCTTCTAGAAAATGATGGTCTATTGGTTGCCAGCAAATTAAGCCTGAACTTAATATTGTTTTGTTCCATTCACTCTAAGAGAGCGTTTCCTCTCTCATTCGGAACAATGTTACCCCGTTAACCATGTGTAGCGTTTAAATCTCCGGCTAAAATGTAATAATTTTCTTTCGAATTAAAGCAAAAGGAAGTGAAAAGAGCCTCGAGCTCCGAAATAAAGTTAAGGTTTTGAAGTTCTGATGCATAGGCAACGATCACAAACAACTCCTTTCCCCATTGGAGAGAAATGCATGCAATCGATGCTTCTAGCACTCCAAGCCTACGTGCTTCACTGCCATGTATACCTTTATGATAAATGTTCTTTTTAATCAAGAGAGCGTCCCCGCCACCTTTAATGGATTGGGGTCGGTCTCTTCTGATTATTTAGTAGTTTTTGTTCGCCATTAGTTAATCAGGATTGTGGGCTTGCAACAAATTAGCGTTAATTTTGTTAGGATCTTAAGGGTTCTTACTTCGCTTGAGCCAATTATATCTGAGTGCGCTTGTTTGTAGGCAGCTGAGAGAAGGGGAAATCTAATCTATCCGTCTTCGTAAGGAAACTGGTCTGTAATTCGACCATCTGTTTCTGTAAGGCAATCATCTGCGCTTATATCGACTGGATGGAAGACATTACATCCATAATTGAGGATTTTGCCTCGGGATGCCTGGGCATTGGAGCCGGGGCACTGTCCGTTGTGCCGGTTCCTTGCCTTACACCATTTAGGCGTAGGAGATACCCGGCTCTACGGTAGTAGCTACAACACGCGCCACTGGCCAAGGTGCTTCTTTTTTACGTTCCTTTTCTCCTTTACTCTCTGGCGGGGTTCTTTGATTTGTGAACACCCAAGTAGTTTTCGGGGTGTCCATTTCCTCCACAGAGTACGTATTTGATGAGCGCCTTATCCTAGGCATTATCCGTACCTAAAGGACATTCCCCTTTGTTGTGGCACAATCAGCCTTATCGGCGATTCCGGGGGAAATCCAATTCACCGGGAACTATTTTTTTGCAATCGGTGATTTCCCGGGAAATAAATTTCCCTCGGAATCAACTTCGATGAATTTCGAAATATTTTGACGTTTATCCGTCATTGGCTTAATGCAATCGTGGAAAATTAAACATTTGAATTGAATATTGTGATTTTTATTAAATTTTATAGTGTGATAGACCTCAGCTAAATTTCGACACATTTCTTCTTGTAGTAACAGTTACTTTTCCAGAACTTCTGAGGTGTTGATTTTTTGTGCTTTTGGCTTAGTAGAAGGAGTATAATGTGCATCGACTTGGTGTTGGTGTTGGTGGCTCAAAACTTATTTCACCCTCTGATAGTGAGGCGAACTCTATTTCCTTTTCAAAGTTTATCTGTCCTAAAGAATTAAGTTCAGCCTCGAACTCCTTCAAGAATAGTTTTAGATCTTCTTTGTCTCTCTTGTGGTATCCCCTTGCTATGTCGGGATTATTTTCCATTATATCTATCATTTTACTTGTTAGACGTAATGGACCTAATTATGAAAATCTATTAGTAAATTCAAATTAAATAAAACTCAAAAAACAAACCTAAATTTTTAAAATTCTCCGAATTGGAATTCTTCCAAACAAATAAAGGATAACTTTTTTGGAGAAATGTCATTATTTTTCCCCCGGAAAATGTATTCCCTATACCAACTTTTATCCAGTAGAATATTTTTCCCATTTTCGAAGTTGTTTACAATAAGGAAATGCTTTTTGGGGAAAAAACTCCGGAGGAAATTTTATTCCCGATAAGGCTGAATTTATATTCAGACCAACTATAAAATTGATTTTTCGTAGGCTGTCAGTTTTGGTATTAAGGGATACCTACACTAAGAAGAAAGGATATGCCTTCTTCTTCGTTTTCGCTGCCGCAGTGATGAAGGGCTAAACCTCTACAAAGTGCACAGGTGGATTTATACCTTTGAGGAGCAAAGTTTGTGGCCTTTCTTCTCTGGCGGTATAAGTATAGAAGGTTTTAGCCCGTCGATTGTTAAGTAGTGGACGGTATGACATACGGGTGACTTAGATTTTATATTTATTATACATTTTTATGTAGGGCCAACTCACATAGTTTTTGTTGTAGTAGTTCCGTCTCCACCACGAAGACTTTGATGGGTGCACATCTTACCCTCTATTTTTGCTGCCCCTGCTATTTGCTGCTGCTTGCAATGTTTTTCCTGCTGCTGTTGGTTCAGTGGTTGTTGCTTGCCTACTTTCGTTGTCATAGACCTTGTCTGTTTTGGTCACTGTGTTGTAGCAACCTTTGAGCTGCCTCAGATGTTGAGGGTCACTCCTCGTCAACTAGCGGCTGTTTTTGGCTTTGGTGCTGCTGATGCTCTTTATGCACATCCAGAAGTTCTCGCTACTGCTTTCTCATTTTTGTTTCCTTTTCGGAATATTTTCTCTTTGTGGATTGCACGTATATCAGTTTTAAGTGGGCGTCGAGTTTTGCCCTCTCCTTATCGAGCTTCTCCAGTTTTTTCTCCTCTTCTTTAATTTCCTTAGACTCGTTATCAGCATCTGAGGTTGCTAGTACTTGGAAGGAGTTGTCCCCTTGTACAAATATCGGCATTCGTTGCCCTCCGATTGCTTTTGATGCTGTGTGTTTGCCTGTGTTTGAACTGTGTTTTTGCCTTTCTAGGAATGGACCGGGCAAATGACGCTTGGATTCCACTTATCGGGCATGCTTTCCTCCGACAATATCTTACAGAGGAGCTGGTGCATGCTTCAAACCAGGTTATCCCCATCTGCTTTAAATAGTTTCGCGGGCACTCCGTCCGCTCCAGCAGCTTTATTCCGCTTCAGCTTGGATATTGCTATCTTCACCTCGTCTAAGTCGTTGGGACGTCCAAATCGAGTAGAACATTCTGCCTAACAGCGAAATCTGTAGAACTGATCCCTCCAGATTCTCAGGACAGACTACGACTCTATTACGAGTTGTCCGGTTTGGTCCCGGTAAGCCTTGGTCCGAACCTTGTATCCTCCGGATAGCTGTTTTACCTTTCGTAAAAACGTTCGGACTTCATTCCTGCCATGGCACCTTTCCATTTCCTCGATCGTGCGCTTCTCATGCTCCTTCTTCTTCCTTCTGAGAAGCCGGTGCTCTTCCCTTCTTCTCTGCCCCTTCTTCTCTGCCCCTTCTCATCGTTGTTCGATGCCTTATAGACGTCCTGTTTGCATGTGTTTGCCTGCACTCGTCGTCAAACCATGGGTTCCTTCTGGGTGGTGATGTGAAGATTTTTTTTAATTGCGTTTTTATAACGAACTATCACAATATCTTACTAACTAGACAAAAAACGCTTAAAACTAGCTTATCCAAACAATTCATGTTTAACTTACTGCCCCTTTTCGGGCACTCTAAGCTAACCTAAACTTAACGCTATGTCTTTCGACGTCTCAACAAAGTTCTTTTCTCTTCCTAGACGGCTAAACGTAAACTAAGAAAAATTTTAATTCAAAAACTTAGTGTCTAAACAACTTGTAACTTAAACTAACTTAATATCTATACCTTAAACCTAGATTTATATTTACATGATAAAAAAAATTACACTTTATATTGTCTTTATATATATGTAAATAATATTTTTTATGCCGCATATAGTTGAATTATATATCTATATATAAACTATATACTATTAATGGGTATACGGGTTTTTTGTATTTTAATAAGAACTTAAACTACCTTAAAAACTACTATAAAAAAATATGTGAGCCAGCCGTGGCCAAACGGGGACAGACGCCCAACCAACCCCAATCTACCCCGGGTCTAAAGGGTTCGAAAACGGAGTTCTCTCATTCCTACTCATCCACCAATATTTTTGGCGTTGACGTCTACAGTCAACGATGTGTCGGAGGGAGACGGACTTACTGAACCGGAGGTGATCTTCAGTGCTCAACTTGGTGACAGAACGGTTGTAGTTCAGTCGCCCATCCACAACCTTATGGGCGATGTTAAAGATTAGGGAAACCGCATCTTTGTCCTGTATCAGGCCGTTCTGATCCAGGTGGACGAATGCTTCTGGGGGGACGAAGCCAGTATGAAGTACACTTGCGTGGTACGTAGGATTAGGATAGTAAGCCCCGAAGATAAGATTATTGATCGGATTCAACGCTCTCGCAATATGACTACGAATCATTTTCACCAGGAAATTGTCCATTCTTATCTTATCTTGTTGTGTAAGACCTCATTAGAGTAATATTTTATGTACTCGGACTCGGAAGTTCGATAAAGGCGAAAGCAAGCCCTCTCGAACAACCGCATCTTTTCCATAACGTTAGCCCCCACGTTGAACTACACGGGACAACCATACACGATTCATTCACCTTTGTGCATTTCGTTTCCCCGCGTTTTCGTATTATTATCGTAGAGTAAGCAAATGTGTAGTATTTAAATTTAAATTATTTGTAAATAAAGGACAGTTCATTAAAGTAACCAGCACACATTGACTTTCCCCCACCAGCGGTAAGGACTCATCATTTTTTTCTGTTTGACTACAAAAGCAAGCATTTGGTCTTTTGATTAAAATAAAACGATCACAGCGGCCTACATCATATTCAAGGCTCACATTGGATTTTAAAAGCGTTTCCAAGGCTCACATTAGAATTAAAAAAGCGCAACCAGGACTCACACTGGTAGTAACAAGAAATCAAAGAATTCAAGAACAAACATAAAACATAAAACGTAAAACTGCAAGATTGTTTAAGATGAAACCGTAGTTGCTAGGCAGAAAACTCTGGTAGAATAGCTCATGAGAACTAGAATAAATTTCTCAAAGGACAGCCCAACGCGAAAAACGAGCAGATATTTTGAAGAGAAACTAAGTCGCACAGATGAAATCTGGGCAGAGTTTTTAGAAAACCACAAAAAGATAGAAAAAGTGGTAAAACAAGATACTCCGTATATGCAGAGTAAAACAGTAGAGAAAGTGCGGCATCTCTATGAACAGCTACGGGAGCAAATAGCTAAGACAAGCCCGTATGTCAGCGAACCAGTCGCCTCTGAAGAATTAAAGGCGAAAATTCAACAACACAACCCATACACTAACGAACCAGGCACTCCAGAAGAAAAACTGGGACGGGAGCAATCGCAACGATTGCGCAAACTGAAAATAAAAATAAAGACAATTGCTAATAATATAATGGCGTTTAAAGAGCCAGCTTTGACGGACTATTCAACGGAAGTTCATGGCTTCCAACAAAAAATATTATTAGATCAATCAAGAAGCTTCACTGAGTTGCACGAAGACATTCAGAGAACGAGCTCAATACCAGCTATGTCAAAAATGACGAGTACCGGCAAGAACAAAGAGAGTTGAATCGATGTATTCATAAAATGAGAGAGACGCCCTCAGGTTGAGGCACCATTACCACAATTAACAAATCCGATATTCAAAGGAAATTATTTGGAGTGGCAATCGTTTTGTGATATATTCACCGCCATTATACATAATAGAACAACTCTCAGCACAATAGAAAAAATGGAATATTTGAAAACCCATTTAGAAGGAGAGCCACTGCAACTAATACAGCACCTAACAATTTCAAGTGGAAATTATCAAACGGCATGGGAAACATTAAAGGAAAGATACGACAATGCAAGAAAAATTTTCGGAGTACACATCGAAAAAATGAATCAAGGCAACCCGTCAACATCAAACTCAAACTCAATTAAGACAACCAAACAAGATGCCCTCACTGCAAACATTGTATGATTTTCTGCAAAGAAGGTACTAAGCATTGAAGGTGACGGGATCATCTAGACAAAGCTATTTCAAGGAGGAATCAAAGGTCTATGTTCGCAATTATCATTTAGAAACTCGAGTTAAATGCATATTTTGTAAGAATCTCCACAATCTTTACTCCTGCAGTAAGTTCTTGAGTTGGACGCCTAAGGAGAGATGCGAACAAGTTAAACTTGCTAAGTTGTGTATAAACTGCTTAAGGCATGACAAGAAGGATGTGTGCACTAGTTTGCGAACTTGTAAGCAGTGCAATAAGAAACACCATTCCCTCTTACACCAAGAAGACATTGCTTTAAGAAGAAAAGCTGTTGCCCGTTCACCAAATGACGAAAGAATGCATTCGGATGGAGTCCAGTCTAATTATGGACATCAAAATTAAGGTGTTTTGCTTGCCACAGCATTGATAACAGCGACTGGTGAGCTCTGCGCTTGTCTTACCGACACTTACCAGACTGACTCCAGACAAAAATGATTTCAACGAAATTCCTAACAACTTAAAGAACCTGTTGCTAGCTGATCCAACATATAAGATTTCCGGTAGCATTGATCTGATTCTTGGAGCTGATGACGTACGTCAACCAAACGCGGAAGTGTAAAAATTATAGGAGTGGTTGCTCAAACATCGTCAGAAAGACAACTCAAGAATTTTTGGGATCAAGAGGAGATACCCGAAAAAATTAAATTAAAGCAAGACGACCTTAGTTGCGAAAAGTTGTACGCAAAAACACACTGTCGAGATAGTGATGGCAGATATGTTGTTGACATCCCATTTAACAAGCAATTGGAACAGAAATATACAATCATTATGCGTTGGCAGCGCCACAGATATGTGTTCATACCAGACATCGAGAAGATGTATCACCAAATTAAAATCAACGAACTTCATCAAGACTAGCAACGGATAGTGTGGCGGAACTCTTCAAGCGAAAAAATTAAAGAGTACAAACTCACCACTGTCACATATGGAACAGCATCTGCACCGTACCTTGCTGTGAAAACACTCCATCAGCTGGCATCTGATGAAGAACAATACTATCCGATCGCTGCACGCATATTAAGGGAGGACTTCTATATTGATGACCTGATGTCGGGAGGAGACAACTTACGTGAGTGCAAATATGTCCAGAAGGAGCTTATAGCCTTATTAAAATGTGGAGGATTTCATCTTCGGAAATGGGCTGCAAATCACACGGAATTAATGGTTATTATCTCAAGTTCGAATAGCCTGTCACCAATCAACTTTAACAAAGAAAACACGATCAAGACTTTGGGCATACATTGGAATCCATCTAACGATACCTTCCACTTCAAAATTAATATAAAGGAACATAAAGTAATAACAAAACAAACGACATTGTCTGAAATAACACGGTTGTTTGATCTATTAGGATGGCTCTCACCGCTAACAATTCGGACAAAGCTACTAATGCAGCAAATCTGGAAGGCAGATTTCGACTGGGATGAACCGCTTACTGCTGAATTACAACAATGTTGGTCTAATTTCAAGATTGAACTTCCGGCAGCAGACCATAACAGTTCCTAGATGGATTAACACACAAAAGCGCCAAGAAATTGAGTTGCATGGCTTTTGTGATGCGCCAAGGCTATTCTCGTTAGTGCACAGGTCAAGTTAACATACAGCCTCCACGCGGCGCCCCCTGGATAGTCATCACAACACCCGTTGTGTGGTGTATGCAGCTAGCCCCTCTACCCGAGGGTTCAAATAATGGGCCTGGCCTAGCAGTCTGAGCTGTGAGTGAAGGTAATTTCCTCACCACATTAAAAACCCGTTATGCCTCGGATAAGGACAGATCAACTGTTGACGACCGCAGCAAACGTTTTAAGGACAATGATTTTCGGTTTTGCACGTGGAATGTGAAATCTCTTAACAGGCCACGTGCAGCCGAACAACTTGTGGAGGCCCTTAACTGCTACAAGGCAGACATTACCGCCATCCAGGAAATGCGATGGGATGGGCCTGGCATAAAAGCGATGAAGAACTGCGATGTCTACTTCAGCAATTGCTATAGAGAGAGAAGGCAGCGCTTATTCGGATGCGGATTTGTTGTTCGAGGCAGACTTAGGCAAAACATCCTGAGCTACGACCCCATCAGCGAACGCCTCAGGACAATCCGCATCAAGACTTCATTCGGGAACATCAGCCTAATTTGCGCTCACTTCCCGACAGAGGAGAAGGATGACTACATCAAGTATGACTTCTATGATCTCCTAGAAAGAACATACGATCGATTCCCCAGCTACGACTCTAAGATCGTTCTAGGAGATTTCAATGCTCGGCTGGGAAAGGAGGGCATCTTTACTGGAGTCATCGGTAAACACAGCCTGCACGACAACACATCCGGAAACGGACTCAGGCTGTTGGACTTCGACTCGGGGCGGAACCTCTTTGTGGAACTCGGTTCCCACACCTAGATATTCACAAAGGGATCTCCTGATCAGTCAACCCTCAATTAGATTGATCACATTACGATCGACGTCAGACACTTCTCCAGTATTCTCGATATCCGAACCTTCCGAGGTGCAAACATCGAGTTTCCCTGAAACTCGCTCAGAGTCAGAGCCATCAAAGAAGCTGCCACTTATGTGCTGGGTTCACGTCACCACCCAGAAGGAACCCATGGTTTGAAGACGAGTGCAGGCAAGCGCACGCAGCTAAACAAGACGCCTATAAGACAAAGCTGCATCGAACAATGAGGGCTGTTCGTGAGCTCTAGGAACAGAGAAGAAGGGAAGAGCACCGGCTTCTCAGAAGGAGAAAGAAGGAGCATGAGAAGCGCGCGGTCGAGGAAATGGAAAGGTGCTATGGCAAGAATGAAGTCCGAAAGTTTTATCGAAAGGTAAAACAGCTATCCGGAGGATAGAAGGTTCGGACCAAAGCCTGTCGGGACCAAAACGGACAACTCGTAGTAGAGTCGCAGTCTGTGCTGAGAATCTGAAAGGATCATTTCTGCATACTCCTTAACGGCGATGATGGTCCAAATCCCGCTGTTAGGCAGAATAGCAATATCCCAGCTAAAGTCGAACAATATCCCAGCTGCTGGAGCGGACGGACTGTCCGCAGAACTATTGAAAGCAGCTGGAGAAGACCTGGTTGGGCGGATGCACCAGCTCATCTGTAACTCTCGCATACAAGATCCGCTCTGTCGTATTGTGTGAGCGTCTGAAACCGTTTGTCCTTGACCTGATAGGTCCCTATCAGTGTGGTTTCAGGCCAGGAAAGTCCACAATAGACCAGATCTTCACATTACGGCAGATCCTGGAAAAGACCCAAGAAGTGCAAATTGAAACTCACCACCTGATGGGCTGTACAGCGACATGTGACTACGGTTACAACGCTAAAGATGGCGGGGCCATGTAGAGCGTATGGTCACCACTAGTCCGGCCCGAAAAGTCTTTGCATACGTGCCATTGGGACAACGCAACAGAGGACGACCTAGACTAAAGTGGCGCACACAGCTGGCGAAAGATCGTGCTGGCTGGACAGGCATGTTGGTTGAGGACCAGGTCCACCCCTGACTATAGCGCCACAAGAAGAAGAAAGAGGATCAATGGAACGGACAAAAATTAGCAGGCTATTGTCGTTAGACCCCCAAGTAAATGAAGAAGGGGTTTTGACTATTGGGGGTCGTTTAGGGAACTCCAATTTACCCCAAACCCAAAAACATCCTTACATTCTGCAGTACACCGACAATTGCACGAGATTATCATTACAGAAAATACATGAAAGTACACTGCACGGCGGAATAAAACTAACGATGACTACATTGAAGCAGTCTTACTGGATTCCCCATGCGAAGCGATTGGTACGTAAGGTTCTGCACAATTGCGTTCGATGTCACAGCATCTAGTACTCAGCAAATAATGTGAGTGTTACCACCACCAAGGGTGTTACCATCAAGGCCGTTCACTCACACTGGAGTGGATTATGCAGGACCATTTCAAGTAAGAATGACAAAAGGAAGAGGAGTTCGATTGTAGGAGCGAACAAGGAGTTACAGAATATCTGGCAAACTCGTTGGCAATCAACTAAAAACCGAAGTATCAGCCAAATTGCTCGTGGACGGTATACAGTGGAATTTTATTCCGCTTTGGAGAATTGTGGGAAGCCGGAGTAAAATCCATGAAATATCATCTTAAAAGAGTCATCGGTGACAACACGCTCACCTTTGAAGAATTCTATACAAAGTTAACACAAATAGAAGCGTGCCTGAATTCCCGCCCACTGATCACTCTGAGTAATAACATCGATGACAAAATGATTTTAACAGCGGGAGACTTTCTAATCGGCTCAGCATTAAATGCCCTGCCGGATCCAACACTGATCAAAATAGAACATACCGCTCTCGATGGCTATTGATTCAAAAAATGGTGGAAGGTTTTTGGCAAACATGGTCATCAGAATATCTAAGCCAGTTACAACATCGTGGGAAATGGAATGGGAGAACATAGGTATTGGAGATATAGTACTGATAAAAGACGATCGCCTTCCACCTACTAAGTAGAATTTGGGAAAAATTACTGAACTGTATCCTGGGACAGATGGAAGTTCGAGCAGTTACTGTATACGGTAACAAAATGAACGCGAAAAAACGGTAACAAAGTTGTGTCCTCTATCAATAGAAGAAAATTCCGAACCAATAACTTCTGTTGAAGGTAGAGGAATTTCCTCAGACCAGAAATGCAAACCTGTCGTATTATTAGGAAAAATGAATTTCAACCTATTCCTTTGGATTTGTATGTTAATATTGGTCTTAAGCACTGCAGTTTGCCAACAAGTTAGCGACAACTTTGAAATTACTTAATTTGAAACAATCCCAGGAATATTTGAAGATATTGGACATGCAAATATGGTTGTAGGTTCGTGGAAAACCATCATGTTCATCAACAACTATGTTCTTCAATCTGACCAACTATTGGACAGATATCTATACAGACAAATGACACAAATTGAACGAAACAATGATATACAACAATCAGCAACAAATTGTTTGGAATTCTGGATCAAGACTTTGCGGCTCAATATGAGCAGAAAATAACAGAAGTCACAAACAATGACAACCATTTGCCCAATTTATTGAAGAATAAAACGAGCATTATAGACTCCACAATAAACCTATTTCAGGAAGATCGCACGGCAACTCGAAACCAGTTAAGGATAATATACAAAATGATTTCTAAGTTAGAAACTCAAGATATATTTTCCGGATGTTTATATCAACAGCCATTGATGAACTTCTGCAACACACAAAATACACTATTGGACATCATATTAGCAACACATCACGGACAAATCCATTCTTTGATATTGACGGTGAATCAGCTGAAAACCGAACTCTCTCGGGTTCACAACAACATACCAAGAAGCATGATGGGACCAGGAGAAGCAACTCAGGAGTCAATTATTCAACTAAAGAGAAGCACGAGTAACAGAGAAAAACGTTATCATCGAAATAACGCTGTCACTCTTGTATAGTGAAGATTTCCGAATGTATAAACTTCTTTCACTGCCAACTTAGCGAGGAAAGAAATTTGTATTTATCGTTCCGTCATCCGACTATTTGATAGTCAATCTTGAAGGCGATCATTTCTACGCTTTAGACGAACTATCATTCTCGAAGTGTAACCAACGAACGTCAGGATCATTCTGGTACGACATGAAACATCCTTTGTATTTTACCGAGTCCACTGTTAGCTCCTGTGAAATGGGTCTCTTAAGACATGCAGGCCACATTCCATCTTCTTGTGTTATTCAAACCGTCAATCCTCAACTGTATTGGGTACAAATGCATCATACAAACACTTGGATCTACAGCACACCATCCGCGGTCAAGGTAGACATAGCATGTGGAAAAGAATCTTCATCAGCGCAATTGACGGCAAGTGAAATAATGCTGTTGCAACCAAACTGCAGGATTCTTCAATACAACATGGTGATTTTTGGACGTCAGCCAGTAACAACGAGGATAATTTCATCGTATTTACCGCTGCCAAATATTTCTGAATTTCCATCGGATCAGAATTACTCCAACGAAGAGCCGCCTGTTGTGGGAACAAAGATATCACAGCACATCTCCTGGTTGCAACATGAGATCGCTCTCCAAAAAAGTCAAGAAATACTGTCAAATCAAATCCGAACCCACAAGATTCAGCAATATTCAATAAGCGGTGCATTACTATTTGTCATCGTAATTGCACTAGGTATTGCTGCCTTGAAAAAGTTTAGGAAAAGGAAGTCAGCCAACATCAACATCGTGACCACTCCTAACCCAGTACTAATTGACCGAGGAAATAAACCTGCTGCATTATCAATATCGTAGAGTAAGCAAATTTGTAGGATTTAAGTGAAATTATTTGTAAATAAACGGCAGTTCATTAAAGTAACCAGCACACATTGACTTCCCCCACCAGCGGTAAGTTATAATTTTTTTCTGTTTGACTACTAAAGCAAACACTTACCTTTTTCCATTGGATGTCCGATACGAGTTTCGACGCGGCATGAATTGTGTCATACCCCGCTTTGAAACCGGATTGGTTATCTGGAAATATATATTTTTCTTCAACCCACTTTTGCAGGACTCTATTGATCACCTTCTCGAATACCTTGCTGATGTTCGGAAGGAGACTTCTTGACCGGAGATTGCCCGGATTGGAGGAATCCTTACCTCGCTTCGGGATAATGTGCATTATTCAGTGCATTGTCGAACAGGATAGTGTAAACTTTTACCAATGCTTCAACTTTCTGCTGCGGAGCTTCGATCACAAAAAAGTTTTCATCCAGGACTGTGTTTGGGATCGCTTCAAATAATATTGATTCTTTTTTTTTTCTTAAACAATAAGTATTTAATATATAATATATTATATATATATATTATATAATTATTTATAATAATTATAAATGTTGTTAATTTGGGTAATAAGTTTAATGTTAATATTAACTATTTACTGTGTACAAATACACGTTTGAATGACTCCACATAGGAACGCATGTTCTTCAAAGCAACGAATTTCAAGGACAACATCAGGCCATTCAAGCGCCGTTCATCTTCAACCGCCACACACGCAACATCAGCCCATCGTGAAAATCCACCGCCTAGCCCGTCGCTCCCGCATCGTACGATCGTCCGAATCCAGATAAGAATCTACACGCACCCCCGCACGCATATTTGGATTCACCCGTGCACTGGTGCGATCATGCGATTGGTTTAGTTTAGTTTAGTTTATACTGCATTTTTATTTACTTAATTCAGTTTCTTACATGCTAGACAAAAATACTTAAAACTAGCTTACCAAAGTAATCTACTGATCTTAATTCTAACTTACTGACTCTTCATGAGTACTCTAAGCTAATCTAGGGTTTTGTCTTTTGCCTTTCGGCTTCATATTTTATTTTATTATTTTAATAAGTACTTAAACCTACATTCATATATTTAATGAATTTATCCAAGAAAATTGTAAAAAACTCGGATTTACATTTTTTATTCTTAACCTAACTTATTAAACTATTAACCTAACTACATACCTAAAAAATAAAAAACTATACACCTAAACTTATGACTATATATAATTATATAGACATTAACTTAACTCTGTACAGCTACTATAAATTATCTTAACTATGTCCGTATAGGTTTATGGACGCGTGCATCAGGGCGTATGTGTTAATTATATGCTTAACATATATATTCAATACGCCGTGGTGCACCTTTTTTTATTTTTTATTTTTTTCATTTTTATGTTATTTGTTTTTTTTTTGCTTTTTGTTGTTTTTTTTTTTTTGTTTTTTTTTTTTATTTTTTTACTTTTTTTGTCTATAAAATGCCTTAAAACTACCTTAACCTACGTGAGTTGGCTTTACTAGCCCAACTACCCCGTCATATGCTTTAAGAAGTTAGCGGCACCGAAGGCTGGTTGTGGTGCAGCCACCAATAAAAAAGCCGTTCCTTTGCAGATACTGCTCTGTCGCGGGCCGAAATCGCTCTACTGAACCGTAGGAGATCCTCGTGGCTGCGAGCGACGTCCGGCTCGTATTGAAGTCGCCTTTCCTATCTTGAATCAGGCCTTTAGTGTCCAAGTAGAGGAAAGCTTCAGGTGAAATGAAGCCATTAAGACGCACCCGTTCATGGTACATTTCATTTGGGTAGTAAGCCCCAAAGATCAGACTATTGGTTGAAGCCATGGCTCGGGCAGTGTGACTACGAATCAACTTAATAATAAAATTATCTATCCTTACAAGGTTTGCCTCGTTGTACAGAACCTCATTGGGGTAGAATTTCTTGTACTGAGATTCTGGTGTTCGATATAAATGAAGACAGGCTCGAAGGCACCGCCTCTCGAACACCCTCATCTTTTCCATCTGGGAAGGACTCACGTTGAACCACACAGGACAACCATATACCATGATTGGCCGGATAAGGGCCATGTAGCAGATTACCTTCACTCTGGTGTCAAGTTGACTGCTGTAAAACAGTCCTCTTGCCATAGCGAATGCATTCTTGGCCCTGGTCAGAGCAGTATCTACATGGATATCACCATATAAATACTGGTCCAACCAGATGCCTAGATATCTTACAACATTTTTCACGGTCAACGGTTATCCCAGTGGATCAACTATGCCGAACTTGCGCCAGTTCATTTTCGTGTCCCTTGAGGCTTTGGACAACGGGGTTCTGAAAAGGATAGTCTCACACTTCTGGTAGTTGATTTTCAACTTCCAGTCGTCGCAAAATCGTTGAATTGCATCGAAGTCACTCTGCAACAAGACATTAATTTCTTCTACCTTCAGGGCTGATCTGTACACTATTAGATCATCGGCAAACGCTATTATGTTAGGCATAGAACCTATAAGATCGCTAGTGAATATAGTGAACAAGATCGGCGAACCCACCGCCCCTTGTTGCAACCCATTTTTTATGTGAAACACAGTGGTGGAAATTTCATTGGCATTTTTCACAACGAACTTCCTACCTGTTACCATGTCATAGATCATATATAGCAATGTTTTATGAAAGCCAAGCCTGACCAACTTGAGGAAGAGTCCTTCTAACCATACGGTGTCGAAAGCTTTTTCCATATCGATCAAGCAGGCCCCTGTGCACTGTGTTTTATTTCTATTCCACTGAATGACGGAAACCAATTTAGACGCGGCATGAATGGTGTCGTGCCCCGCCCTGAAGCCAAATTGGTTCTCCGGTATTAATTGTTTTTCCTCAACCCATTCTTTCAGAGCTCTAATGACTATCTTCTCGAATACCTTGCTTATGCACGGAAGAAGACTTATAGAACGGAGATTCGTCGGGATGGAGGTATCCTTGCCCCGTTTCGGGATGGGCTGTACCATAGCTGTTTTCCAATGCGCCGGGTAATATACATTACTCAGCGCATTGTTGAACAGAGTTGTGTATACGTCCACCGCCTCAGAGGGTAGATGGCGCAAAACAATATTTGGTATTCCATCTATTCCCACCGACTTCTTCTTCTTCAGTGAGTTGAGGATACCTTGGAGATCGTCTTTAGAAATAAGGATGGAGTTGTTTCCATCATCGGCGACGACATTGTTTGCCGGAAGATCGTCACTGAACCTGGTGAAACCAAGGTTCTCGGATCGCCATTGACTTATTTGATTGCGAAGAGAGACATGGTTTAGCAAGGCACTGTTTTCCAGGTCGTGATTCGGACTATGAGTTTCGTTGACCGTATAAACTTTCTGGAAAACAGCCCCAATTACTCTAACCTTCTCCTGGGGATCCTCAACTACGAAATAGTCGTTGTCAAGCACAGCCCTATCTGGATCGATGCCAACTGACGTAAGTAGGTTCGCGTTGTCTGTTGTTCTGTCAAGTCGTACGCTTTGAATGTCGTTATGGTCTTTCCTCCGAAAGATTTTATTTACTTGCGGGAACATGCTCGGGTTGTTGGATCTTACAGCCCGAATCTTATTGCTCCAATGCAAGCTTATAGCTAGACTGTAATTTTGCCGAATTAACTGTTGGAGTACTTTGATCTGTGCCTTCAGGCAGCGAATCTCCGCATTCTGTGGATCTGTAAATCTCCTGTACAAGAGTTTGAGTTTTGACAGGAGTTTACTTTTTTGCACGTGAAGTGCATCGATGTTAGCATTTCAATAAATGTCACCATCATCGGTATGTGCTACCTTCGGAATGGTCTTGTCCATTGTTCGTTTTATGACTTCGTCCATTTGTGTGAGGTACCCATCAACCTCTTCGTTCGTTAGGTTTCTGTTGGTCGGAGGATTGATCACACTCGAACTTATTTCTCTAACTCGAACTTATTTCTAAGACCACAGTGATCACTGTCATACTCGACCGCAGTTAAGCAGTTCCTTGCGTGTCGTTCCACGTTAAGTATTGTTAAGCGTCTGTCGATTAGCATTACATATAGATTGGACCCGCTTCTCGGAAATGATGGTCTATCGGTTGCAAGCAAATCCAGCCTGAACTCAATATTGTTTTGTTCTATCCACTCTAAGAGAGCGTTTCCTCTCTCGTTTGGAACAGTATTACCCCATTCACCGTGTTTGGCATTCAAATCCCCGGCTTATATATAGAAGTTTTTTTCCGATTTCAAGCAGAGGCTGGTAAAGAGAGCCTCAAGCTCCGAAAGAAAGTTAGGGTTTTGAGGTTCTGATGCTTAAGCAGCGATCACAAACAACTTCTTTCCACCTTGGAGAGAGATGCGTGCAATGGCCGCTTCTAACACACCAGATCTTCTAGCTGCATTGCTATATATGACCTTATGACTAATATTCTTTTTAATTAAGAGTGCGACCCCGCCACCTCTAGTGGATTGGGGTCGGTCTCTTCTAATTATATGGTAATTTTTGTACCTGAGATTGCGCGTCGGGCTTAGCTTAGTTTCGCTAACCATCAGCACGTCAGGTTTGTGAGTTTGCAACAAATTAAAGAGCGATAGTTTTCGCTCGATCCTTATCAGCGAATTTACATTCACTGCTAGGATCTTAAGGGTTCTTACCTCGCGTGAGCCCATTATATCTGAGCGCGCATGTTTGCAGGCAGCTGAGAGAAGAGGAAATCTACTCTAGCCGTCTGCGTAAGGAAACTGGTCTGTAATTCGACCATCTGCTTCTGCAAGGCAATCATCTGCGCTTGCATCGACTGGATGGAAGACATTACATCCCTTATGGACGGCTCAGCTTCAGATTACCTGGCCATAGGAGCCGGGCAATGTCTGTTGTGCCGGTTGTCTGCCTAACACCATTTGGGCGTAGGAGATACCAGGCGTAACAGTAGTAGCTACAGCGCGGGCTACTGGCCTGGCATCTACTTTTTTTTGTTCCTTACATCTTTTACTCTCTGACGGAGCTCTTTGATTCGCGAACACCCCAAATAGGTTGCGGGGTGTCCGTTTCCTCCGCAAAGTACACATTTGAGGAGCGTCTTATCCTCAACGTCATCAGTCCGTAAAGGGCATTCCCCTTTGTTGTGGCTGAAGGTGCATCGTGCGCAGAGGAACTCCATATTACAGTTCTCCGCAACGTGCCCCAGCCTTCTGCACCTCGCACATTGAAGTACGTGGTCAGTCTTATTTAATTTTTCCCACTTTACACACAGGCCACCTACGAAACGGATTTTTCGTAGGTTGTCGATTTTAGTGCTAGGGGATACCTTAACTAAGAAGAAGGGAAGCGCCTTCTTCTTCGCTTTCGCTGCCGCAGTGTTGAAAGGCTTAACCCCTACGAAATGGACCTCGTCGCTCTCAACTTGGCGCAGCTTGCCGAGGAGAACCTTCGGGTCAGTGGAGGGATTAATGCCTTTCAGAAGCAATGTCTGCGGCCTTTCCCCTCTCGGGGTGTAAGTATAAAAGTCAGCGTTCGATGCCGCTAACTTTTCTTTTAAAAATTTAAACCCGTCCATTGTTAGGCAATGGACGGTGTGAATTTGGGGAGTTTTATACTTAATATAAAATGTGTTATTACCTAGGGCCAACTCGCATAGCGTCTCCAGTTCGTCGGTCCCCATGTCGAAAACGTTGATGGGTGGGCATCGCACTTTCCTTTTCTCCTGTTCGTTCTGTAGTTGTGGCTGTTGTTGGTTATGCTGATGATTTAACTGCTGTTGCTTTTTCTGCTGCTGTTGCTTTTGTTTTGGCTGCTGCTTATGATGTTGTTGCTGCTTGTTCACGTGAGCTGCCTTCAATGCGGTAGCTCGCGTTTGTTTCGCCTGCTGCTGCTGATTTTGTTGTTGGCTCAGCTGCTTTTCAATTTGCTGCAGCCGTTGCGCTTCTTTAGATATGGACGGTATTGGCTCGTCCGGTTGTTTTGTTTTAAGCAGCTCTTGTTGCTTCCTAGCTTTGTCCTGCTGTTGTCTCTCCTGCAGTTCCCTGAGTTCACGTTGCTGCTGTTTTTGCTTGGCCGCTTTTTCTGCCGCTTTTCTGGCCGTTGATTGGTCGTTGAGGAATTTTATATGGGCGTTGAGCTTTGCCCGTTCCTCGTCGAGTTTCTTGAGTTTTTTTAACTCTTCCCTAATTTCCTCTGCCTCATCATCGGCGTCCGAGGTTGCCAGCACTTGGAAGGAATTGTCACTTCCCCTGTACGAATATCGACATTCATTGCCCTCCGATTCGCATTGTAGGGCATCAATGTCGATTGCGGCTGTTGTAGATGCCGACTTTGTTGGTGTCTTTGGCGGTGTTTTTTTGGTCGCTACTGATCCGCCTTTATTCGGTGCGACCGCTTCGTCTTCTGACGTCATCCTTGTCGTCCGACGTCATCCTTGTCGTCCGACGTTTGGTAAGATTGGACTGCGGCTGCAGCCTCTTCCTTCTCTTTTTTGTGTCCGTGTTACGGCTTGATGGACTAGCCTCACGGATGCTGCCGTCACTTGTCAGGTGGCCTGACATCCCAGCCACCGGTGTTTTAAGATCACCCGATTTGCTGAGCTCGGGTCGCTCGTCACTCTCCATGTATTTCCTGCTCACACAGTGCTTGTTTAATTTTAATTAAAAAAAAATAAAACTATTTTTTTAAATCACACAGTCCCGGGATTCGAACCTGGAATCCCTCGAGTCACCGTCACTGGCGGTCTACCACTAAGCTACCGATGTCACTTGAATTCTTGTGTTTATCGCTGCACTTAATCAATTCGCTTATTCGCTTACTTTTTTAGCCGAAACACGTGTTGACTCCACGTAGGTCTGTGAACGACTGATCATGCGATTGGTGAACAAGTGCTTGTGGATCGCATTCGGTGCCCTATGGAACGTATGAGTAGCTGGAGATCCTCAGATGGATGGCATCTTCACTTGCTAATCTGGTGTACGTCAACTCGTTGGTCAATCGTGGAGTGTTAGCAAATCATCTTTCGTGTACACTTAAATAAAATAAATTTGTATTGTTTAGTTGAAGTGAATACTTATTTAATTTATTTGTAATTTATGATACAATTTGTATTCTGAGTGAAATTTCTTTTCGCTTAATTTTTAACCCTTGATCTCAAACATTTAGTGGTCCTTCAAGAGCCGGATTGTGAAAATGTCTGTAAAACAAAAATATGGAAACATTAAAGGACGATTAACTCGCGCGAAATAAATTACTAAGTCTTGTATTTTAAAGATAATATACTTTTATTATTAAAATTGCTTATGAGCTAAATACCGTGTAGTATTCGTCTACGAGTTAATTAAGTCTGCCCGAAAAAGGGAACCAAAATGTTCTTATATACTATGCAAGATCGATATGAAGTATTGATCCCATTTTTTATGGCACCTGCTCATAAATAACGAGAGTTACCTGTCTGAGTCATTTATTGTTTGTTTGGGTTGGAAGAGTACCTGTAGTGTCCGTTTGGTTTTTCTTATTCTTCTCTTCTCAGAAGGATACTTGGTACGTTTGTTGAGAGCGAGGGTATTCCGTTTTCATGTGGTTGGCATGTGTGTGTGGCATGTGTGCCCTTCCTGTTATCTCTAACATAACTTTGTTCAGTCGATTTCTGAAGAAACAACTGTCGAAATGTTAGAAGTTCGCTTACAAAATTTCAACGAGACGTGGTCTGAGTTTCTAAGTCTCATCTAGAAGTACTGCAAAAGTGTGAAGCGCCAGAAGAAACGGAAGTGTATGAAGTAGAATTCACAGAGTACGAATTGCGTTTTTTTGATGCTCATTCAAAATTATTTGCGCAGATTTATAAATTGCAGAAGATACCTGAGGCATGTTAAAAATCTGTGGCTGAGCAACTCGTGAATCAACAGGCTACACTCTTGCAAAAACTCAATGCTCTTTCAGTAGAGTCTTCCGTTCAACTTACAGTGCCGGTGTTCTCGGATGACTATAAAGACTGGCCTTCGTTTCGAGATTCGTTTATGAGTACTATTGATAATAACAAAAATCTTACGTCCACACAAAAGATTTATTATCTAAAATCTTTTTTGAGTTTGTAACGCATTTTTATTGACACTTTACAATTCGTTAACTTAGTAGCTAGACAAAAATGCTTAAAACAAGCTTAAATATTTAATCTGAAATATTAATCTTATATCTAACTTACTGACTCTAAACAAGTACTCTAAGCTAATCTATGTTAGTTTTTTCTGCCTTTCGACATTTGTATTCTTATTATATCTTAAGTCTAGTGGTTTTGTTTTTGTTGCCCAAGAAAATAAAAAAAAAACTTGGACGTCCTTTAGTATGTTTTTAACTTACTTGCTAACTTAACTTACTTATCCTAAATCAAACTTAAACATACTTACAGATATCTTACAACAATTTCCGTAATTAATACGGACGCGTGCACCAGGGAGTATATGCTCTTTATATGCTTCACATATATATCGAATACTCCGTGGTGCACCTCTTTTTTTTTTTTTTTTTTTTTGTCCTAATCTAATCTAATCTACCCTAATGAGTCAACTATCCTGGTCCTGTGTGAGAAGTTGGCGGCATCGAAGGCTGATTCTGATGCAGCCACCAAAAGAAAAGCCGTTCTTTGTCAGAGACTGCTCTATCGCGGGCAGAGATCGCTCTACTGAACCGTAAGAGGCCTTCGTGGCTGCGAGCGACGTCCGGCTCGTATTGAAGTCGCCTTTCCACTGTTCGGCGTGCGACATGGAAGATGATAGGGCAGCCTTCCCTATCTTGTATCAGGCCTTTCGTGTCCAAATAGAGGAACGCTTCAGGTGGGATAAAGCCGTTAAGACGCACCTTCTCATGGTACATTTCATTAGGGTAGTAAGCCCCAAAGATCAGACTGTTGGTTGAGGTCATGGCTCGAGCTATGTGACCCCGAATCAATTTAATAATAAAATTATCTATTCTGATCAGGTTTGCCTCATTGTACAAAACCTCGTTGGGATAGAATTTTTTGTACTGGGATTCGGGTGTACGATATAAACGGAGACAGGCCCGAAGACACTGTCTCTCGAACACCCTCATCTTTTCCATCTGGGAAGGACTCACGTTGAACCACACAGGACAACCATACACCATAATTGGCCGTATTAGGGCCATGTAGCAGATCACCTTCACTCTGGTATCAAGTTGGCTGCTGTAACACAGCCCCCTTGCCATAGCGAAGGCTTTCTTAGCGCTGGTCAAAACTGTTGCTGCATGGATACCACCATACAGGAACAGGTCCAACCAAATGCCAAGATATCTAACCACACTTTTAACAGTTAATGGCTGCCCCTGTGGGTCCAATATGCTGAACTTGCGCCAATTTCTTTTCGTGTCCCTTGATGCTCTGGACAACGGGGCTCTGAAAAGAATAGTTTCGCACTTCCGGTAGTTGATTTTCAACTTCCAGTCGTCGCAATATTGTTGAATCAAGTCGAAATCACGTTGCAGCAGGCCATTTATAACCTCAATCTTTGCACCTGATCTGTACGCGATTAGATCATCGGCAAACGCAATTAAGTTTGGCATGGAACCTATAAGGTCACTAGTGAATATCGTGAATAGAATCGGCGAACCAACCGCCCCTTGTTGCAACCCATTTTTTATGTGAAAGACAGTGGAGGAAGTTACGTTGCCATTTTTCACAACGAACTTCCTGCCTGTTATGATGTCATAGATCATATATAGCAACGTTTTGTTCATGCCAAGCCTGACCAACTTGAGGAAGAGTCCTTCTAACCATACGGTGTCGAACGCCTTTTCCATGTCAATCAGGCAGGCACCTGTGCACTGTGTCTTGTTTCTGTTCCATTGTATGTCGGAAACCAATTTGGACGCGGCATGAATTGTGTCGTGCCCCGCCCTAAAGCCGAATTGGTTTTCCGGAATAATTTGTTTTTGCTCGACCCACTCTTTCAGAGCCTTGATGACTATTTTCTCAAAGACTTTGCTTACGCACGGAAGAAGACTTATCGACCGAAGATTTGTCGGAATGGAGGTGTCTTTGTCCCGTTTCGGGATGGGTTGTACCACTGCTGTTTTCCAATGCGCTGGGTAATATGCATTACTCAACGCATTGTTAAACAAGGTTGTGTACACATCCACCGCCTCAAAGGGGAGATGGCGCAGAACAATATTCGGTATTCCATCAATTCCCACTGACTTCTTCTTCTTTAGTGAGTTGAAGATACCCTGGAGTTCATCTCTCGAAATTAAGATGGAATTACTTCCGTCATCGGCGATGACATTGTTTGCCAGTAAATCGTCATTGAATCTGGTGAAGCCAGGATTCTCGGATCGCCATTGACTTATATCATTCCGTAGATTAACGTGGTTAAGCAAGGCTAAGTGTTCCAGGTCGTGGTTCGGACGACGCGACTCGTTGACCGTGTACACTTTCTGGAACACAGCACCAACTGCTTTGACCTTTTCCTGGGGATCCTCAACTACGAAGAAGTTGTTGTCAAGCACAGCCTCATCTGGATCGATGCCAACTGACGTCAGTAGGCTCGCGTTGTCTGTTGTTCTGTCCAGTCGAACGCTTTGAATGTCGTTATGATCTTTTCTCCGGAAAATTTTATTTACTTGCGGGAACATGCTCGGGTTATTGGATCTTATAGCCCGAATCTTATTGCCCCAGTGCAAGCTAACAGCTATCCTGTAATTTTGGCGGATCGACTGCTGGAGTACTTTGATCTGCGACTTCAGCGAACGGACCTCCGGATTTTGAGGATCGGTAAACCGCCTGTATAGGAGTTTTAACCTTGACAGGAGTCTACTCTTTTGCACGTGAAGTGCATCGATGGTAGCATTCCGAAAGATGTCGCCATCGTCGGTTTGTACCACTTTTGGGATGGTCCTGTCCATTGTACGTTTAATGGCGTCGTCCATTCGTCTGAGGTACCCGTCAACCTCTTCGTTCGTAAGGTTTCTGTTCGTAGGGGGATTGATCGCACTCGAATTTATTTCTCTGGCAAGGGCTCTGGTGAAACGTGGCCAACACGCCTTATTATAGTTATAAGGATACGATTGGACATATTCCTCCAGTTCCTCCAGTTCCTCCAGCTCATTCGGAAGCTGTAGAACAGCGGCGAGACCACAGTGGTCACTATCGTACTCGACCGTAGTTAAGCAGTTTCTTATGTGTCTTTCCACGTTAAGTACCGTTAGACGTTTGTCAAAAAGCATCACATCGAGACAAGACCCGCTTCTGGGAAAAGATGGTCTATCGGTTGCAAGTAAATCTAGCCTGAACTCGATATTGTTTTGATCCATCCAACCTAAGATAGCGTTTCCTCTTTCATTTGGGGCACTGTTACCCCATTCACCGTGCTTAGCGTTCAAATCTCCGGCTAGAATATAATAGTTTTCTTCCGAGCTTAAACTAAGGCTTGTGAAAAGAGCTTCGAGCTCAGAAAGGAAATTAGAGTTTTGAGCATCTGCTGCATAGGCAGCAATCACAAACAACCTCTTTCCACCTTGGAGAGGGATGCGCGCGATGGCTGCCTCCAGCACACCACATCTTCGTACTTCATTGCTATACACAACCTTATGACTTATGTTTTTTTTAATCAGTAGAGCCACCCCGCCACCTCGAGTGGATTGGGGTCGGTCTCTTCTAATAACGTGGTAGTTTTTATACCTGAGATTGCGCGTCTGGTTTAGCTTGGTTTCGCTAGCCATCAGCACATCAGGATTGTGGGTTTGCAGCAAATTGGAAAGCGTTAGTTTTCGTTCGATCCTAATCAGCGAATTTACATTCACTGCTAGGATCTTAAGTGTTCTAGCCCCGCGTGAGCCCATTATATCTGCTCGCGTTGATTCGCAGGCAGCTGCGAGTAGAGGAAATCTACTCGAGCCGACTGCGCAAGGAAGCTGGTGTGTAAGTCGACCATCGACCAACTGGATGGTGGACATAACATCCCTTATTGAGGGTTCTGCCTCTGGTAGCCTGGTCACTGGGACTGGGGCCATCTTCGGCGCTGTCTGTTGTGCTGATCCACTGCCTGACGCCACTTGGGCGTAGGAGATGTTCCGCGTAACAGTGGTAGCCAAAGCACGGGCCTCTGGCCTGGCTTCTACCTTCTTTGTGATCCTTGCCACCTTCATTCTCTGCTGGAGTTCTTTGGCTCTTGGACATCCCCGATAAGTTGCGGGGTGCCCATTTCCTTCGCATAGTACGCATTTGAGGAGAGACTTATCCTCGACTTCATCCGCGCCTAAAGGGCATTCCCCTTTGTTGTGACTGAATGTACAACGTGCACAGCGGAACTCCATATGGCAGTTCGCCGCTACGTGCCCCAGCCTTTTACAATTCGCACATTGAAGTATGTAATTGGATCTGTTTAATTTCTCCCATACAACACTTAGACCACCTACGTAACGAATTTTCCGTAGGCTATCGATTTTAGTGTTATGGGTGACTTGAACTAAAAAGAAGGGAAGTGCTTTCTTTTTCCATTTTCCACCCGCAGTGGTGAATGGCTTGACCCCTACGAAGTGGACCTCGTCGCTCTCGACTTGGCGCAGCTCTTCGAGGACCTCTTTCGGGTCAGTTGAGGGATCTATACCCTTGAGGAGGAGTGTCTGTGGCCTCTCTCCTCTGGGGGGGTATGTCCAGAATTCGGCATTTGATGCCACCAACTTCTCTAACAAAATGTCATACGAGTTCTTTGATAAGCATTGGACCATTTGACTAAGGGGAGTCTTATATTTAATGTAATAAGTGTTAATCGCTAGGGCCAACTCACATAGTTTTTTAAGTTTTGATGTCTCCATGCCGAACACATTAATGGGGGGGCTTCGCTTATTAGCTTTGGGGTTCTGCTGTTGCTGCTGTTGTTGGTGATGCTGCTGATGATGCTGCTGCTGCTGTTGTTGCTGCTGCTGCTGTTGGTTCTTCTTTTGTTGGTGCTGCTGTTGCTGATGTTGTTTTTGTTGTTGCAGTTGTTGCGCCACCTTGGATGTCTTGGTAGTCTTCCTGGCTGAACTTTGCTGTTGTTGTTTTTGTTGATGCTGTTGTAGCTGCTGCAGGCGTTGTGCCACCTTGGAGGTTGAGGGCAGTGGTTCGTTTTCCTGCTGTTGCTTCTGCCTCTGTGCCCTCAGCTGCTGTCTTTTTTGCTGCAGCTCTTGTAATTCTTTTTTCTGCTGCTTGTTCTTTTTGGCTTTTTCAGCAGCTTTTCGGGCATCTGATTGAGCTCGAAGCTTTGATATGTAGGCCTCGAGTTTTGCCTGCTCTTCTTTCAAATGGCGGAGTTTTTGTTCCTCCTCCCTAATCTCTTCCGCCTCATCATCTGCGTCGGAAGTGGCCATTACTTGAAAGGAGTTGTCACTCCCTTTATATGAGTATCGGCACTCATTGCCCTCCGACTCGCATTGGAGCGCTTCCATTTCGCTGTTTACTACAGCTGCACTTTTCTGGGGCGATGTTTTTTTTGACGCTCCCCTTCCTTTGCTGGAAGCCACCGCTTCCTCATCCGACGTTATCTTAGTTCGGCGTGGATTCGGCTGCGGTTGCATCGTCTTCCTCCTCTTCTTCATGCCGCTTCTGCTGCTTGCTGGGCTAGCGGCACGCTCGCTATCGTCACTCGTTTGGTGGCCTGATGTCAAACCAGCCAACGGTGTCTTAAAGTCACCCGATTTGCTGAGCTCGGGTCGCTCGTCACTCTCCATTAGTTTTCTACTCACACTTAGTGTCTTTAACTTATAGAAAGAAAAAAAAAAATACTTTTTCTTTTGGTACCCGCGGTATTTGAATCCGGGACTCTTCGATTCGCGGTTAGTTACACTGCCACTAGGCTACTGCCCTTATTCAAAATTGGTAACAACGTTCACACAAGAACCGCACTATACTGGATTTTCCGGAGTCGGTGCACGTCTGTATGGTATGGAGGTCTGCCAACGACCTCCTATCTAAAATCTTTTCTGCGTGACGAGGCAGCCAGTTTAATCAAACATTTAACCGTAGCCGAAATGAATTATCTCGAGGCCTGGGATCGATTAGAATATCGATTTGATCGCACACATTTAATTGTTCAGTCCTTTATCCACTCGTTTTTGTCTCTTCCTATTGTTAGTTCGGGTAATGTTAAAACTTTACGCAAAGTAACTGATGGTGCGGACGAAGTAATTCGCGGGTTGAAGTCGTTGAAAGCAACAGATCGTGATCCGTGGGTGATATATTTGCTTCAGAATAATTGGACAACTGCACCAAACAAGTGTGGGCAGAATTCACCGGTTCGCGTGACGACGTGAAAATCGAAGAACTCCTTAATTTTCTAGAGCGAAGGTGCGCTGCACACGAATCTTGCCAACCGGTCGGGCAAATAAGCGGTTCGAGAACCAAAAGTGTGGGACAAATTCGTGTTCATGTGGCTGAAGTTAATTCGTCTAACGTGCAGTGTCCAAAGTATATATATATATATATATATATATATAGAAAAACATATTTTACCCCAGTGTGCTGCTACCCTTGGGACATTGCAGCACTTTTTGCTTCAACTTTTGATCTTAGGGAAATTTAACACGTCTTAATAATGCATTGCAATCATTTCGGGCCCTTTTGAATTTATTCCGGTTTTCTTCAGAAGGGTTGGGTTTGAAAGTTCTGAAGCTTATTTCTCTCAACCTAATAGCCTCTTTGCAGTTCGAGTCGTACCACGCATTTGTCTTCGGTTTAACACTCTTAACTGTGTGAGGAATGGAGGATTTCATACCTGATAAAATTTTTTTTGTAATCATATTAGCTGTGGCATCCACGTCACTATCGAGGAAGCATAGTGACCAGTTAAAATCTCTAAAAAAATTGTTTAGACCGCTCCAGCTGACTTTTTCGTGGAGCCAAACTCTTCTTTTAGGGATTTACTCTCTACCTGATTGGGACAAGTACGGACAATTGGCTGATACGACACAGTGGTCTGACGAGCCTAGAGGCGACAATATGTCAACTGAGTATTTCTTAGGATGAGATGTGAGAAATAGGCCCAAGGTGTTAGGGGTATGATCTGCAATGTAAGGTATCCGTGTTGGCTCATTCACAAGCTGTATATATATATATGTCGTTGATTGCGCTCAACATGGCGAGCTGCCAAGCCTATCTCCGTAAGTGCACAGGTCAAGTTGACATACAGCCTCCATGCGGCGCCCCCTGGATAGCCATCACAACACCCATTGTATGGTGAACTAATGTATGCAGCGAACCCCTCTGCCCGAGGATTTAAATAATGGGCCTGGCCTACAAGTCTGAAGGTTGTGCGTGAGGGTAACTTCCTCACCACGTAAAACAATATTAGTTCAGAAGCAACACCATGCCTCGGATAATGAAGGATTAAACGTTTAAAGGACATTGATTTTCGGTTTTGCATGTGGAATGTGAGGTCCCTTAACAGGCCACGTGCAGCCGACCAACTTGTGGAGGCCCTTGACAGCTACAAAGCTGACATAACCGCCATCCAGGAAGTGCGATGGGATGGGCCTGGCATAAAAGCGATGAAGAACTGCGATATCTACTACAGCAATTGCTATAGAGAGAGAAGTCAGCGCTTATTCGGATGCGGATTTGTTATTCGAGGCAGACTTAGGCAAAAAGTCGTAGGGCCCCGTCAGCAAACGCCTCATGACAATCCGCATCAAGGCTAAATTCGGGAACATCAGCCTAATATGCGCTCACGCCCCGACAGAGGAGAAGGATGACAACATCAAGGATGACTTCTATGATCTCCTAGAAAGAACACACGATCGATGCTCCAGCTATGACACCAAGATCGTTCTAGGAGATTTTAAAGCTCAACTGGGAAAGGAGAACATCCTTGCTGGAGTCATCGGTAAACACAGCCTGCACACGGACTCAGGCTGTTGGACTTCGCCTCGGGGCGAAACCTCTCTGTGGCTAGCACGCGGTTCCCACGCCTGGCCATTCACAGAGGAAATTGGCGATCTCCTGATCAATCAACCGTCAACCAAATTGATCACGTTGCGATCGGCGTCAGACACTCCTCCAGTATTCTCGATGTCCGAACCTTCCGAGGTGCTAACATTGACTCGGATCATCACCTTGTTGTAGCCAAGGTAAGAACCCGGATATCGAGAGAACAACGGAGTCGAGAAAGGCCAAAACGGTTTGACGTCGAAAAGCTACAATCGCAGCTCATTGCTGGGAACTTCGCCGACCGAGTCTCCCTGAAACTCGCTCAGAGTTCGACGCTGTCTGCACTAACCATATAAGAAGACTGGAAACCTTGTCAAGAAGCCATCAAAGATGCTGCAACTGATGTGCTGGGTTTCACGTCACCACCCAGAAGGAACTCATGGTTTGACGACGAGTGCAGGCAAGCGCACGCAGCTAAACAAGACGCCTATAAGGCAATAAGGCTGCATCGAACAACGCGGGCTGTTCGTGAACTCTACGAATAGAGAAGAAGGGAAGAGCACCGGCTTCTCAGAAGGAAGAGGAAGGAGCATGAGAAGCGCACGCTCGAGGAAATGGAAAGGTGCTTTGGCAGGAATGAAGTCCGAAAGTTTTACCGAAAGGTAAAACAGCTATCTGGAGGATACATGGTTTGGACCAAGGCTTGCCGGGACCAAACCGGACAATTCGTAGTAGAGTCGCAATATGTGCTGAGAATCTGGAAGGATCATTTCTGCAGCCTCCTTAACGGCGATGACGACCCAAATCCCGCTGTTAAGCAGAATGTTCCACTCAATTTGGACGATGATAGACAAGCATTTCGTCCCCCCGACTTAGACGAGGTGAAGATAGCAGTATCCAAGCTGAAGTCGAACAAAGCTGCTGGAGCGGACGGACTGTCCGCAGAACTATTTAAAGCCGCTGGAGATGACCTTTGTGGGCGCACGCACCAGCTCATCTGTATGATATTGTCGGAGGAAAGCATGCCCGATGAGTGGAATCTCAGCGTCGTTTGCCCGGTTCACAAGAAAGGAGACCCCTTTGACTGCGCCAACTATCGAGGGATTAATCTCTCGCATACAAGATCCCCTCTGCCGTATTGTGTGAGCGTCTGCAATCTTTTGTCTTTGACCTTATAGGTCCCTATCAGTGTGGTTTAAGGCCAGGGAAGTCCACAATAGACCAGATCTTCACATTACGGCAGATCCTGGAAAAGATCCAAGAAATGCAAATTGATACTCACCATCTATTCGTCGATTTCAAGACCGCATATGACAGTGTGCATAGAGATGAGCTATACAGTGCCATGTCTAGTTTTGGCATTCCTACCAAACTCGTCAGATTGTGTAGAATGACGATGAAGAACTCTCGCTTCTCCGTCAAGGTCGGAACATCGACGTCTCGGACAGAGCGTCACACTAGGCAGCAGCAACTTCGAGGTAGTCCAGGACTTCGTCTACATCGGCTCTGCGGGAAACAGGGACAACAACACTAGTACCACTCTTGACAATCGCTGTTTCTTTGAGCTAAAGAGGCAATTGAGTAATAAAGCCCTCTTTCGAAGAACTTAGCTCGCTTTATGTAAAAGCTTGATCATCCCCGTCCTACTATATGGCGCGGAATCTTGGCCGTTAGCAAAGGCGGATGAGGAAGCCCTTAGTCTTTTCGAGAGAAAAGTTTTGCGTTCGATTTTTGGTCCTGTTTGCGTTGATGGCATCTGAAGGAGAAAATGTAATGACGAACTCTTTCGGGCTCCGGCCCTAAAAGTATTTGAATCCGAGCCATTGGGACAACGCAAGAGAGGGCGACCTAACCTAATGTGGTGCGCACAAGTGGAGAAGGACCTCAACCAACTTGGATTGCGCAACTGGAGACAGCTGGCGGAAGATCGTGCTGGCTGGAGAGGCATGTTGGTTGAGGCCCAGGTCCACCCCGGACTGTAGCGCCACAAGAAGAAGAAGAAGAAGAAGATATATATATATATATATATAAATATATATTATAAATGTGTACCAGGTATACCGGTATGAAGTGATACGTCAAGATACATGTCTCGATAGGGAACATTTGTTGTGAACGAGTCCGTATATTTTTTTTGTTGGTTTGCTATGACATCTGTGAAAAATATTTAGTATACGTTATTGAATATCGAATTGAATTATTGAATAGACAACATCATATTTTTTCATCGTGTTAAAATTGTGGAATTTTGTCCCGAAGTGATGATTTGCGGAAAGCATTAATTTTTTGTTTTTCATTTGAAGAAAAGTGCTGCAGAGTCGCATCGAATGCTTGTCGAGGCATATGGTGATTATGCTCTATCAGAAGCAACATGCAAAAGATGGTTTCAACGGTCCAGAAATAATGATCTTGATGTGAGAAATCAAGAATGGGGAAGACCACCAAAAAAGTTTGAAGACGCCGAATTTCAAACGATATTGGATGGAGATGACACTTTGAGTCAAAAGCAAATGTCGGAAATGTTAAAGGTTGCACAACAAAAAATTTCTGACCGTTTTAAAGCTATGGGGAAAAAAATGGGTGTCACATGAATTGAAGGAGAGACAGTTGGAAAACCGAAAAAACACTTGTGAAATTTTGCTTCAAAGACATGAAAGGAAATCGGTTTTGCATCGGATTGTTACTGGCGATGAAAAATTAATTTATTTTAAGAATCCTAAACAGAAAAAATCATGGTTTAATCTGGGACAACCATCAACATCGACTGCAAAACCAGATCGGTTCAGCAAGTAGACAATGCTGTGTGTTTGGTGGGACCCAAATGGTGTGCTGTACCACGAGCTCCTAAAACCTGGTGAAACCGTTAATAGTGAACGCTACCGACAACAAATGATCAATTTGAACCATGCATTGATCGAGATACGACCAGAATGGGCCAGAAGACACGGCAAGGTAATTTTGCTCCATGACAATGCACCTGCACACAAAACAAAACCGGTTCAGGATACCGGTATTCACCAGACTTGGCTCCTTCCGACTACCATTTGGGACACGCATTGGCTGAGCAGCACTTTGATCCCTACGAGGTGTAAAGATTGAACGAAGTGTTTAAATGTTAAAACCGAACGACTATTTTGTTCGGGTTGATGTTGATGGCTGATCCTAGTTAATCGTAGTTTGATTCTGTTGTCCAAATCCCGCGTAATATCGCATCATAAATGCCGGTTTGAGTCTGTTTTGTGTCTTTCACTTACCTTATATGGTCCATAGTATGGTGTAGCGATAGAATTACTTATTGGTCGTGGCGAACAAATACGTGAGAGCTCATTCGAAGATCTTTAAAAACGAATGTTGGTCGTTGTCCATATCCTGACATATCTTGCGGTTGTAAAGTATTGAAATGTGCTTGAAGAACTGGCACTAAGTCTGGAGCAGAAGTATTTCTCATAGATGGTTGCAGAAATTCCCCAGACAATCAATTGGTTCACCATAAACAAGCTCAGTAGGCATTGCTTGAAGATCTTCCTTGAATGATGCACGAAGTCCGAGAAGTACGATAGTTAGAGCTGAAACCCAGGTGTCGTTGCTACATAGTAGTGCTGATCTAAACTGACGGTCGTTCGACTAGTCCGTTTGACTGCGGATTGTAGGGTGTCGTGCGAAGATGCTTGTAGCCGAGAAGTTTAGTTAAGCACCTGAACAGGTCGGACTCAAATTGGCTTCCTAAGTTCCAAACCTTACTATCCAGGACAGTAGCAATGCTTCCGCTACGGTTTCAGTGGTGAAATTAGATAAGAGAACGGCTTCAGGAAAACGGGTGAATCTATCAATGATCGTGAGGCATTGATTGAATCCTTTTTTAAGGGCCAAGGCTGTGGATGTGTAATTGAAAATGGTAATCGGTAAAGCTGTATGGCGTGATGTTTTGTTCGCTTGACAGGGTATGCAACACCTTACCCAGTTTGCACAGCCCTGAACAGTCGTCTCTGGCATAGTTGAGTGAAGCTGAACTGCCCGATACAATCCAGTCTTCTAAACTGCCAAGGTGAAGCGCACTCCGGACGTTGTTTAAATGCGTGAATGAGTGGCTTATGGTAGCTGTAAATTACCACATGCCTTCCTTCAAAAATGTGTCGAAAATGACGTACGGCTTCATAGACTGCGAGATTTACCCACGTTTATCACAAGTTCAGCGTTCTTCAGTCTTCGGAACAGAATTCGAAGATGCTCAAGTTGTTGTTGTTTATGTTATTATGGAGAACAACTTAAAGATTTTTAGTAAAATCCTGTATACATCGGACGGGGTATGCATTTGGAATCGTTCGATCGTTAAGAGATCTGTAATCGCCGCATGGACGCCACTCTCCAGACTTCTTTTTCGCTAAATGCAGGGGTGATGACCACGGACTGTCAGAGCGACGTGCTATTCCAAGACTGATCATCTAATCAAACTCTGATTTGGCGATCTTTAAACGATTTGGAGCGAGACGGCGTGCCTTGCATCGAATTGGTGGTTCTTTCTACGTTTTAATTTAATGAACGCTGTTATATGGTTTGTTCCTTTTTGCGGCAGATGGTTGTGTGATTGCAGGAAATGAGTGGAGAAGAGCAGCGTATTGGTGTTCGACGAAAGTTTGAATTGTGGCTATGGATGAAAGGAGACCTTGTGTTTGCGATTTTGTCGATGATTTGTTGTTGTTTTACTTCTACTAGTAATCAGTACTGGCTCAAGAAATACGCACCGATGATAGGGCGGCTGACGTCAGCAACTATGAACTGCAAGATGTTTGTTTGCAAAACCGAAAAAACACTTGTGAAATTTTGCTTCAAAGACATGCTGTGGTCCAAGGCCAAGGCTGTGGATGTGTAATTGAAAATGGTAATCGGTAAAGCTGTATGGCGTGATGTTTTGTTCGCTTGACAGGGTATGCAACACCTTACCCAGTTTGCACAGCCCTGAACAGTCGTCTCTGGCATAGTTGAGTGAAGCTGAACTGCCCGATACAATCCAGTCTTCTAAACTGCCAAGGTGAAGCGCGCTCCGGACGTTGTTTAAATGCGTGAATGAGTGGCTTATGGTAGCTGTAAATTATCACATGCCTTCCTTCAAAAATGTGTCGAAAATGACGTACGGCTTCATAGACTGCGAGATTTTCCCACGTTTATCACAAGTTCAGCGTTCTTCAGTCTTCGGAACAGAATTCGAAGATGCTCAAGTTGTTGTTGTTTATGTTATTATGTGTTATTATGGCCATGACGGCGTGCCTTGCGTCGAATTGGTGGTTCTTTCTACGTTTTAATTTAATGAACGCTGTTATATGGTTTGTTCCTTTTTGCGGCAGATGGTTGTGTGATTGCAGGAAATGAGTGGAGAAGAGCAGCGTATTGGTGTTCGACGAAAGTTTGAATTGTGGCTACGGATGAAAGGAGACCTTGTGTTTGCGATTTTGTCGATGATTTGTTGTTGTTTTACTTCTACCAGTAATCCGTACTGGCTCAAGAAATACGCACCGATTATAGGGCGGCTGACGTCAGCAACTATGAACTGCAAGATGTTTGTCCATACCAAAATCAAGGTTAAGTTTGATGATGCCGTAGGTGTTGATAGGCGAGCAGTTAGCGGAACACAGCTGGTAAGTTGAAAGTGGCGACGGCGTTTTAACCTTGTTATGTGGATAAATAGACACTTCAAATCCGGTGTCAATTAAAAATGGCTCCTGGGAGTTTCTGTTGGTGAGGAAGAGGCGGATATGTGATGGTTGAGGATCATATACCGCCATTAGTGATCCTCTCTTACGTTTTCCTGAAACTGACAACCGGAGCGACATATGCGTGTCTCGGCATATTTATTATGGTACCAACATATGTTCGACTGGTTAGGTACTTGCCTGAAGTTGGACCGGTTTAGGAAGCTCCGGTTCTGCTGTTGGCGCGCGAGTGGAGACTAATGTTGCTAAGGCTGCAACTTCGGCGGTCAAGCTGGCAATTTGCTGATGCAGCTACCGCTGCTGGAGCGAAAACTATGCAAGCTTGGGTTTGTGATGGAAGGTGTGAAAGCCAGCGTGCTAAGCCTCTACTTTCGTCGATGTCGGTTACCAAACTCTTGAGGTGTCGAAGATGTTGTGAAGGTGATCGATCTCCAAAATACTTTTTATCCAAAAGCTTAGTGATTTTCGCTTCTTTGAATTTGGGAAAACGGGAAATGAGAGTGCTTCGAAGAGTTTGGTATGGGTCGTTATCTGGTGGATTGATGATTATATGTTCTACTTCTGCAACGGAACGTGTGTCGATCAGCAAATCACAACGCAGGTCTTTCCGGGCTGAATGGAGGGGCTCGTATGTCAAACGGTGAACGGTGACTAAAGGGATTAGTGCTGAAACGTGGCGTGCTCTGACTACCGGTGCTATGTGGCGTGGTGTCGAATTGTGGAACCGTTGAAGTAGGCATTACAACAAATAACACGCGGTTAGATACAAAAAATGTCGGTGTCACCAATGTGGTGTAAGCATTTACATCGTCGGCTGATGACTAACTGTCATCTACATGAAACATCAATTTATTTAGTAAATATTACAATTAAACATGTGTATATTTGCAATAGTGCTTTAAAGTAAAGGGTGGTTTTACACTACAGTAGTGTTTTTACACTACATGTGCATTGAAATTGCCCCCAATAACGATTTCAGGGCTAAAATTCTTGTGATAAAGTCGGATAGTGCATCAAACTCATTAAAAGTTGAGTTGCTGTTGGTTAGTTGGACTTCTATAAATAAAGCATAGAGTTATCGGCAATTAAATTCCCGATTGGAATACTGGCCATATTGTGGTTGCAGTTGGTAAGCAACATCACGTAAATACCGAGACGGAAAAACAAAGGCACTAAGCTATATACAGGCAGGTTTAAATCCGACAAGTCGGTATTCTCACCTTCCTGTGTTTTGCGCCAAGAGAGCTTGTTTATAGCGGGAGAGGTGAATGAACACAGCAAAGAGCTTTGTTCTTAACCCACGAACGTTGCTCACATTGTAGCTTTCCTACGTCAAACCATAGTGACCTGTCTCGACTTCGTTCATCCCTCGGTATCCGGGTTTTTACCTTGGCTACAACAAGGTGATGACCCGAGTCGACGTTTGCACCTCGGAAGGTTCGGACATCGAGAAAATTGGAGGAGTGTCTGACATCGATCGCAACGTGATCAACCTGGTTGACGATTGGTTGATCAGGAGATTGCCAGGTCCGTTCGTGAATGTTCGAGTGTGGGAACCTCATGCTAGCCTCAGAGAGGTTCCGCCCCGAGGTGAAGTCCAATAGCCTGAGTCCGTTTCCGGATGTGTTATCGTGCAGGCTGTGTTTTCCGATTACTCCAGCAAAGATGTCCTCCTTTCCCAGCTGAGAGTTAAAGTCTCCTAGAACGATCTTGGTGTCGTAGCTGGGGCATCAATGCAAAACCGTGCAAAAACGAAAATAGTTGTCTTTGAAACTTTTGTAGGGGTCGTCAACAGTTGATGCTTTATTATCGGAGGCATGTCAGGGTTTCAGAACTATTTGTTTTTTACGTGGTAACGAAGTTAACCTCACACACAACCCAGAGACTGGTATGCCTTCTTCTTCTTCTTCTTGTGGCGCCACAGTCCGGGGTGGACCTGGGCCTTAACCAACATTCCTCTCCAGCCAGCACGATCTTTCGCCAGCTGTCTCCAGTTGCGCACTCCAAGTTGGTTCAGGTCCTTCTCCAATTGTGAACGCCACCTTAGTCTAGGTCGTCCTCCGTTGCGTTGTCCCAATGGCTCGGATTTAAAGACTTTTCGGGCCGGAGCAGTAGTGTTCATACGCTCTACATGGCTCAGGCATTTTAAGCGTTGTATCCGTACACGCTTGACCAGGCCAATGTCGCTGTAAAACCCATAGAGCTCGTCGTTAAATCTTCTCCTCTATATGCCATCAACGCAAACAGGACCAAAAATCACAAACAAAACGTTTCTCTCGAAAAGACTAAAGGCTTCCTCACCCGCTTTTGCTAACGTCCAAGCTTCCGCACCGTAAAGTAGGATTGGGATAATCAAGCAGTTATATAAAACGAACTTAGTCCTTCGAGAGAGGGCTTTATTATTCAATTGCCTCTTGAGCCCAAAGAAACAGCGATTGGCAAGAGTGATTCTGCGTTTGATTTCGGTACTGATGTCAGTGTTCCTGTTTACCGCGGAGCCGAGGCAGACGAAGTCCTTGACTACCTCGGAGTTTCTGCTGCCTAGTGTGACGCTCTGTCCGAGACGTCGATGTTGTGTGTCCTTCCTTGATAAGAACATGTACTTAGTCTTGCCCTCATTTACAGCCAGACGCATTTTAGCCACTTACGCTTCAATGTCAGAAAACGCCTCATTGACGGCTGTGTTCGTCCAATCACGTCAATGTCATCAGCGTAAGCTAGTGAGTGAACTGACTTCTGGAAGATCGCGCCTCTGGTGTTGAATTGTGAGTTACGCACGATCTTTTCGAGGATGATGTTAAAGAAGTGACATGACTGTGCGTCGCCTTGTCTAAAACCTTTTTAGACATTAAATGTCTCGGTGAGTTCGTTACCGACATTGACGGAGCAGCGAGAGTTGTCCATCGTCATCCTACACAATCTGACGAGTTTGGCAGGAATTCCAAAACTAGACATGGCACCGTATAGCTCGTCTCTATGCACACTGTCATATGCGGCCTTAAAAGTCTTTTCCAGGATCTGCCGTAATGTGAAGATCTGGTCTATTGTGGACTTCCCTGGTCTGAAACCACACTGATATGGACCTATCAGGTCATGATCAAACGGTTTCAGACGCTCACACAATACGTAGGAGCGGATCAAGTATGCGATGTTGACCAGATTAATACCTCGATATTTGGCGCAGTCAAAGGGGTCTCCTTTACTGCGCCAAATACCGACGGATGCAGCTTCGCCTTAAAGGCGTCGTGTTTAGCTGCGTGGGAGTTTCAGGGAGTTTCGGTCGGCAAAGTTCCAAAATTTTCGACGTCAAACCGTTTTGGCCTGTCTCGATTCCGTTGCTCTCTCGATAACCGGGTTCTTACCTTGGCTCCAACAAGGCGATGATCCGAGCCGATGTTTGCACCGCGGAAGGTTCGGACATCGAGAATATTGAGAAGTGTCTGACGTCTATCGCAACGTTTATTATATATATATATATTATATTATTTAACTCTCGGGCAAAAGCAATGCATACATTTGTTTACTCCACAACGGGTTTTGTGATGGCTATCCAGAGGGCGCCGCGAGGAGGCTGTATGTCAACTTGACCTGTGCACTACCGAGGATAGTGTCAGCTCGCGTTGTTGAGTGCAATCAACAACGTTACCTCGAATGGACAGGCTATGCCTGATATTAAGAAAATCACTTACTATTTCAGGACTCGAACCCGGAATCCCTGAGTCACCACCAATGGTGCCTAACAGTCGGCCATCAATCGGCTTAGATAGTTTTTTCACACTAGTAGCATAGTGCTATTGTTGTGAAGCCGAAACTCGTCTGTATCCCTTGGAAGTCTGTGAACAAAAACCATGATTTTCTTTTGGGAATAGACGTTGTTAGAAAAAACGTAGCTGAAATATTTAATAGTAAAATAATGTGTTTAGTAAACACTGCTAGTTTAAAGGTATATAAATTAGACTGTTATGAATTACATTACCAACAAAAGCGGGAATTGGACAGAGCGAGAAATACGGTTAATATGAAATTATTAATGATCGAAGTACAATAAATGTAATTAAATTAATTAAATGTATACCAAATTACAAATTGCCCTCGTCAGAAAAAAGAGCTAAAAGCCCTTCTTGGAATAACTAGATTTTATCAAAAATTCGTAGAAAAATTATTCGAAAATAGCATATCTAATGACTAGGTTTTTGAAAAAAGGCCTCTGAAACGTTAAAACAAAACATCATATCGGAAAACTAATTACGTTGTTCACAGATGACTCGAGCTTTGCAATAGGTTTTGAGCTTACCCAAGAGGGCTAGTCAATTCGCTATGTATCAAGGTCGTTGAATGATTATGAACAGAACTACTCGCTTACCGATATGGAGTTTTTAGCTATTGTTTTGTCTGTAACATATTTTAGGCCATACTTATGAGGAAATAAATTTAAAATCGTTACTGACCATCAACTCTTAAAGTATTTGAACAAAAATGCAACGGAAAAGAGATCTCCGCTTGAAAACAGCGGTGGCTTCTTAAGTAGTCTGGGTTTAATTACGATATCGAATATTTAAAGGGAAAATAAAGTAGCGGAACCAGGCCTCTGAAAAATGAAAATGTCTCAATTTTTATGTACATGTTAAGAGATCAAGATATTAGAGCTGAGTCTGAAATTCTACATGCAAGAGAAAATAATCTCTCAGGGATTTCAGAAACTTGTCGCACAATTAAAAACTGATTGTATTTCACAGGACTTACGAGAGAAATTTCGAAAGTTATTTGAAACTACCAAACATGCGGGGAAGGAAAGTACCATAGAAAACTTCTCAAACAACATTTTTAAAAGATTAGAAACTCTAAAGCCGATGAAAATCTGCATGGACATTTCAATAAGATATTTTCCCAACTTCCATTGATATATTAACAAAGCAGGTATATGCATACAGTTTGAAGATTAGAAATTAAGCAATTGTTGATCGTTTAACAAAGTTCAGTTAACCTAGAAAAATTATTTGCAATAATAAATTCAAATCTGAAAATATTAACGAATTTTTCAAGGCAAATGACATTGAAATTAATTTTACCACATCCAATTAATACACTGGAGACTCTGACATTGAACGCTTTTATTCCACTTTACTAGAGATTCTACTAACAATTAAAGACCACTTTCCGGAAAGTGCACAAAGCAGTTTAAGTTTACAATAATATGAGTCCGAATTAAGCTAGAAACGTAGACTCCGAAGTATTACCTACAGAATTTTTTAAACAGAAAGATAAAACTCTTAATATAAGGAGTGTAACTAGGGAAGGTTGTGAAGAAAATAGGCATGAAGGCAAAAATGAACCCTATTATAGAAAAAATAAATTGGTAAATGTTCTTCCCACCACATTAAAAAACCAAATGAATTGACTGTGATGCTACTAAATATGTTGGTAACCGTGACAGCAGAGCTATCATCTCTCCTCATAACACCGATCCAGAGTGAACAAGGTTATGTTACCCTATACCGGGGACCTGTCAAATTAATAAACAACGATTATATAACCCAACGATTTTACCTATAATATATTCTAGCTGTAGTAGAGTCGAAATCTCCAGTAGGGAGATTTTAAATATTAAGGCGGAAGACAGATCATGAACACTCCCAATTCGAAAAAAAGAGGTCTTGTTTTCATTGGAACTGGTCAGAAAGAGCTATTCGGACAATGGATGACCAAGATAGGATAGACATTGCAGAGCATCTTCAAATAGTCGAAACGAATGACAAATTTCTTCTTCTTCTATAGAAAATTTGAACATGAATAGGTATAAGTACAAAATTCATGGGTAATATAATTAACATCAAGACAATGGTATTAGAAGACAACATATATGTGATACTTATAATGTTATAGATAATTAAAGAGATACTTTATTGAAGTTACTATAAACGGGCCAGCTTT
Organism: Eristalinus aeneus; assembly: GCA_955652365.1. NCBI lineage: Eukaryota > Metazoa > Arthropoda > Insecta > Diptera > Syrphidae > Eristalinus > Eristalinus aeneus. The sequence goes on from OY019133.1 coordinate 60,472,390, forward strand.
TGAAGTTAAAGATTTTCGAAATATAATATTTTAGACAATGTAGCATCTGGAAAAAAGGGATTATTACACCCAAGTATTTTAATAAACGACCTATTAGGCAGTGTAGAATTAGACTACTTTAAACTAAAGCATGGCAAGAAAGAAATTGTGACTATCAATGAAAATTTATATATATGTAAGGGCTTAGTTAAAAAACATATTGTAAAAGAATCTGCTGATAGAAATTTTACTTAAATCTTAATAATTTTTCTATTAAAATATTAAATACCATAATTTCTAAGTGTAATATAGAGCTTATCCCAAATTTTGCATACAAAGATAATCAAAATAAGACAATATACGAAAGTGGAATAAATTATATATTTTTCAAATTCAAAATTTATAACACTTAAAATAACTGAAGTATGAATAACCACAATATAATGAGTTATACTCTTTTAATTGTCATAGTTGTGCTAGTAACTCTAGTTGTAAGAATATGTAAAAATAATAAGCAGCTTAAGGTAGAAATAAAAACAATTAAAGATGGAATTAATGCAAATTCTTTGTCAAATGGGGGCAAAGTTACACAAATGCAAGTAAGCACATTTGTGTTGCTTCCCAACAAATAACATAAGTATCAATTACATTCCGGTGTCAATGGTGCTGTCTGAAGGCCATCGGAAACGGAATGCTGTGACTCCATATATGTTCATAACGATAACGAAGTAAAAAGTTAAAATAAAGAAAAGTGGCAGTCTTAATAAAGATGACATCAAAAGCAGTGTGGTTTTATTTTCCATTAGTTAATACATGCAACTCGCGCGGCGCGAAGGTGGTCAAGTAATTTTAAAAACGCAGTAAATCGGCCCTAAGTCTTCGGATCAACTTGCCCAATCCCTTGTTCCCAAATGCTTTTGTCACAAGGCAGGATGCAATCTACTCTCCAGCAGCAGTGTTCGTGAGATCCCTTGTAGTGAGATTGGAATAGTTGTGATTTATACATTTTTGCGCTAAGTATAGAACACAATTAACTGAAAACGCAATAAAAGTGTGTATTATGCGCAGTTAGTTACTTGCGCACTTTCTTCATCTTAAATAAAACTGAAGATGTGCTAGAATCCCACTTTTAAACAGCAGGGTCAGCATATCCTGTGCAGCACTCAGATCGATATTCAATTCTACGGTGCAGATGTTTACATGGCAGTGGATCAGTATAAACAAAACGAACCTTATCGCTGGCAATGACCACACACACTATGTATATACATAACACCTCCCCACTTAAGCTTAAACTTAATTTTATACTTATTGTTTATATTATTTATTATGTCTGATTTCGTAGTTTCATCCAATGGCACAGATATAATTACAACCAATGCATTATTTTTTTTAAAATTAAACACCGGATTTGATTCTTGAATAATTAAATTGTACGTCTGTAGACTTGGAGTGAATGATATTTCTGGCTCATGCTTGCTTTTTTCAATTAATTCAATACACTTTCTTGGTAAGAATAATTTTATTTAAAACCAAAAACAAAATTGATTCTATAAATTAGATTATGGTTAATTCAAGGTATTCAGGTATATTCAATAGACAGCTTTCGTTTACGGTTGAGACAGTTCAAATTAATGTTCGTAATGATTGAACAGTTTCCAGTTTTTAATCTTATGTCTCCTATGTTTTTGAAGTTTCCAAAAACACCTGGTGAGAATTCTTAAACCGCCCACACAAGTGCTAAGCAGTCTTTTTTTTTGGTACTATAGTTTATCTCAGCTTTATTTAAAACTCTGCTAATAAAATGAATAGGTAATTCCTTCCCAGACTTTTCTTTTGACAAGACTGCACCAACGTCTTGCATTTGTAGTAGTAACGAATTCTTTATTGTAAGGGACCTTGATGGTGTTGATAGTTGATTCTGGTGCTTTACCGTAGATACACAAACCGTAGTCAATCTTGCTAACAGTAGTGGGGAGCCTTGGGGCATTCCGGTAAAGAGAGGCAGGGTTGAAGAGTAACTATCGACTCTCACACAAATTTTTCGGTGGGATAGAAGACTTTAATGTGAAGGATATTGAAACTGTTGTTAGATTGTGCTGTTTGATTTATTGTTAGATGAGAGTGAGATCGCAGTTCAGATCGGTCAAGGTTTGAACGCCTGAAATCAAGCGATTCCGTGCGCAACTCCACCGGTACGGACTGCGACCCCAGAGAGTTTGCGACTATTGTGAACTGGATTATGTGTTATCATCTGAATCAGAGGAGGTAATAAAGTATAAATTGGTGCTGATTAAATTTTTGGTAATTGAGCTAAGAGGAGAATCGAAAGAAGACGGGTTCAGGGTGTAGGGATTGGTGATGCGTACGAATTTGTCTGCTACTCCTTGAGATTTCGGAAGTATTAATATATTACCATCTCTCAATTGGGAGACACTTTCGTATTCTGTACTAATAGCGTCTATCGCTTTGTTGAAAATAAAAATGCTTACTTTGGACACCTGTTGTTTTTGTTGTTATTTTCGAAGACAGAAAATAAAAAGAATATAAATTATATTATTATATTATAATGCAAAAACTTACTTGGCAACTTCCACATCTAATCTTATGCCCTTACAACAAAATTCAATTTCTGATCTTTAGACTGATCGAGCGCCTTTCGTCTACATTAGATGCCTGGTATGGCACATTTTCCATTTCAGCCTTCTCATCTTTCTTTGGGCACATTTCTCTGGAGATAGATCCAAATCCCTTTACTGCATCTAATTTGAAGTACCAAACCCATTTGGACTATTTTAATTCATAAAGTCACTTGTGTAATCTCATACCCTTAGGTTGATCCATGTAGAGCTCTTTTTCAAGTTCTCCTTGTATAAAAGCTGATATTGCATCCATTTGGTCGTTGGTTGTCCAGATCAAAATGCACTGCCAATGCTAAAAGGGTTGTGATGGAACTATAACGTATAACTTTCACAATAGTCCACACCTTTTCATTGAGCACAGCCTTTCACGACTAATCAAGCCTTGATTGATGTTATTTCCGGCTGCATCCTTTTTGGTACGAAGTACCTATTTGCAGTCAATTGTTTTTCTATTCGAAAGGAGCATCACCAAACACCAAGTTTTGTTTTCCATCAAAGCGTTGAGTTCATCCTTCATTGCTGCGCGCCACTTACTAGCATCTGCTCTAAATATTGCTTCAGATACTGTTTCTGGATCATCAACCCCAATGCCAACAGCAGCCATACTAACGAAATTTTTCATTTCCCTTTTCTTAGGAGTGTAAGATGATCTTCTTGGTTCCATTGACTCAGCAGTAGCATTCGGCGGGGGCAGGAAATCATCATCTGGCTCAAAAGGTGTATCGCTTTCGGTGTATTAGGTTTCTTCAGATATGTCGAACAAGTTGGAGCTAGTGTTTTCTTCTAACTTATTTTCAGTTTCATCGGGAATATCAGAGAGTATTTTTTCGGAAATAGTTTGGTTCTGAACTTGTCTTCTAAACCATATTCGAAATTGGCACTATGAATTTTGTTGGTGTTGGATGTTTTAAATTCTCTTGATGCAGTCGCCGACTAGTCCTCGAGCATTGAACATCGTGCGTTTCCCTTTCTTTGAGTAGTTAATCCACTATCTCCTACTCGCTCTTCGCAAATTATATCTTTCTCGCTTACTCCACCATATTAATTATATCTTTTGACAGCGCGTATGTCACCCTCCCGCGAAACAAGTGTTTGTAGGTTAGATTAAACTCATGGCCCCGGGGCCAAAAATGAAATCCGGGAATAAGTTTGGCGATCTGTCTTACGATCCGCCTTACGAACCCCAGGCAAAAAACATAAAGCAATCACTGATGAATTCCCTGCCCTTTCAAAAAATACCACCACAAAGAATCCTAGATTTATTGTGATCGCTTCAAAAAGTGAAAAAAAAACACTAAACTCTTTCAGTGTCTTCGTTTTTAAAAAATGGATCCATGCAATCAGTACTGAGTACGACCATATCACGAAACTTAGGGATGGTACCATCCTCATCCTAACTAAAAGTCAAAGAGTTGCCGATAGATTCCTTAACCTTCCCTTCCAAACAACCTGGGTAATCAATGTCCAGTGTCCATTGCTCTTTATGAACGCCTCAACTCTTGTAAAGGTATTGTTTACGCGCCATGCCTAATAAACGTTGATGAAAACGAAATCGTCACTGAAATGAAAACCCAGAGGGTTACAGACGTATAATAATAATAATTGTTGGCGCTACAGTCCAAAGGGGGACCAGGGCCTAGCTTGCTCATCAACTACTCGTGTTGTGCGCGCTACTGTTCTCTCACGAGTAGAAGGGACCTACAGTTTTTTGCCGACTCCGAACGGCGAAATTTGAGAAGCTTTCTTAGACAGTTATTACTATTTGAGTGTTGTCAGCAGCTCGAAAGAGGTGGTGCCGTGAAATATTAGAAAAATTGGTGATGAGCTGGGAGTCGAACCTAGACCCTTCGGCGTGTGAGCGTCGCACTCTACCCACTACGCCACGGCGACCACGTTACAGACGTATACAAACTTAAAAAAACATTTGAAGGTAAGGAATGTCCCACAGGGCTAATGCTCTTTACTTTTAACTTGTTTAAACCCCTAACACGGTCTTAATTGGTTAGTATAATGCAAAAGTTAATGAATACATACCAAACGCAATGCGATGTCGCAACCGCCAACTTTTGGTCCACACTAAAATTAAATGCAGAGCAGACCCCTCGTGTGAAACATATAATTTACCACCCCATACAGCGAAGTGTACACGCACTATGTGTGCTAACTGCTCCCCCCCTTGCCCCAGATACAAGCAAATGAAAGAAATCCTAACCATCAAAACAAGAAATAAGTGTAGAATGTCTGAGGTTAAACGCCTATATAGAGAAAGAAATCCCATTTTCAACACGACCTCCGAACCCCTTTCGCAAATAATAAAAAAGCCAGTTCAATCAAATAATCACACCGGTCAAAAAGATAGTACTAACCCTACCTCCCCTACAACTGTAACTAAACAACCAGCCTGCCAGGGAAAGCCAAAAAAACCAAAACCCACCAAAACCAATAGAAAAACAAACTTCCACATCTTCGCCATCTCTTTAATACGACTCAACCTCACGTTTATTCAATATTACCGATAAAACAAAAGAAACAACTAATACACCTCACATAACACAAAATAATGCATCTTCAAAACCCAATCATACCTACCCAATTTATCTAACACCACAAATAATAATCTAACTAATACTCATCTCAGGGAGGCATGGGCCTATGTACGCGAGGTAACGTCGTTGATTGCGCTCAACATGGCGAGCTGCCAAGGCAATCCTCGTTAGTGCACAGGTCAAGTTGACATACAGCCTCCACGTGGCGCCCCCTGGATAGCCATCACAACACCCGTTGTATGGTGAACTTATGTATGCAGCGACCCCCTCTGCCCAAGGATTTAAATAATGGGCCTGGCCTACCAGTCTGTGGGTTGTGCGTGAGGGTAACTTCCTCACCACGTAAAAATCATTAGTTCAGAAGCAACACCATGCCTCGGATAATGAAGGACCAACTGTTGACGACCCCAGCAAACGTTTTAAGGACAAAGATTTTCGGTTTTGCACGTGGAATGTGAGATCCCTTAACAGACCACGTGCAGCCGAACAACTTGCGGAGGCCCTTGACAGCTACAAAGCTGACATAACCGCCATCCAGGAAGTGCGATGGGATGGGCCTGGCATAAAAGCGATGAAGAGCTGCGATATCTTTTACAGCAATTGCTATAGAGAGAGAAGGCAAAGCTTATTCGGATGCGAATTTGTTGTTCGAGGCAGACTTAGGCAAAAAGTCTTGAGCTACGACCCAGTCAGCGAACGCCTCATAACAATCCGCATCAAGGCTAAATTCGGGAACATCAGCCTAATATGCGCTCACGCCCCGACAGAGGAGAAGGATGACAACATCAAGGATGACAACATCAAGGATGACAACATCAAGGATGACAACATCAAGGATGACAACATCAAGGATGAATTCTATGATCTCCTAGAAATAACATACGATCGATGCCCCAGCTATGACACCAAGATCGTTCTAGGAGATTTCAACGCTCAGCTGGGAAAGGAGGACATCTTTGCTGGAGTCATCGGTAAACACAGCCTGCATGACAACACATCCGGAAACGGACTCAGGCTGTTGGACTTCGCCTCGGGGCGAAACCTCTCTGTGGCTAGCACGCGGTTCCCACACCTGGCCATTCACAGAGGAAATTGGCGATCTCCTGATCAATCAACCGGCAACCAGATTGATCATGTTGCGATCGACGTCAGACACTCCTCCAGTATTCTCGATGTCCGAACCTTCCGAGGTGCTAACATTGACTCAGATCATCACCTTGTTGTAGCCAAGGTAAGAACCCGGATATCGAGAGAACAACGGAGTCGAAAAAGGCCAAAACGGTTTGACGTCGAAAAGCTACAATCGCAGCTCATTGCTGGGAACTTCGCCGACCGAGTCTCCCTGAAACTCGCTCAGAGTTTGACGCTGTCTGCACCAACCATATAAGAAGACTGGAAACCTTGTCAAGAAGCCATCAAAGATGCTGCCACTGATGTGCTGGGTTTCACGTCACCACCCAGAAGGAACCCATGGTTTGACGACGAGTGCAGGCAAGCGCACGCAGCTAAACAAGACGCCTTTCAGGCGATGCTGCATTGAACAACGCGGGCTGTTCGTGAACTCTACGAATAGAGAAGAAGGGAAGAGCACCGGCTTCTCAGAAGGAAGAAGAAGGAGCATGAGAAGCGCACGCTCGAGGAAATGGAAAGGTGCTTTGGCAGGAATGAAGTCCGAAAGTTTTACCGAAAGGTAAAACAGCTATCCGGAGGATACATTGTTCGGACCAAGGCTTGGCGGGACCAAAATGGACAACTAGTAGTAGAGTCGCAGTCTGTGCTGAGAATCTGGAAGGATCATTTCTGCAGACTCCTAAACGGCGATGACGACCCAAATCCCGCTGTTAGGCAGAATGTTCCACTCAATTTGGGCGATGATAGACAAGCATTCCGTCCCCCCGACTTAGACGAGGTGAAGATAGCAGTATCCAAGCTGAAGTCGAACAAAGCTGCTGGAGCGGACAGACTGTCCGCAGAACTATTTAAAGCAGCTGGAGATGACCTGGTTGGGCGCATGCACCAGCTCATCTGTAAGATATGGTCGGAGGAAAGCATGCCCGATGAGTGGAATCTCAGCGTCGTTTGCCCGGTCCACAAGAAAGGAGACCCCTTTGACTGCGCCAACTACAGGGGGATTAGTCTCCTGAACATCGCATACAAGATTCTCTCTGCCGTGTTGTGTGAGCGTCTGAAACAATTTGTCCATGACCTGATAGGTCCCTATCAGTGTGGTTTCAGACCAGGGAAGTCCACAATAGACCAGATCTTCACATTACGGCAGATCCTGGAAAAGACCCAAGAAATGCAAATTGACACTCACCACCTATTCGTCGATTTCAAGGCTGCATATGACAGTGTGCATAGAGACGAGCTATACAGTGCCATGTCTAGTTTTGGCATTCCTACCAAACTCGTCAGATTGTGTAGGATGACGATGGAGAACTCTCGCTGCTCCGTCAAGTTCGGTACCGAATTCACCGAGACCTTCAATATCAAAAAAGGCTTTAGACAAGGCGACGCACAGTCATGTCACTTCTTTAACATCATCCTCGAGAAGATCGTGCGTAACTCACAATTCAACACCAGAGGCGCGATCTTCCAGAAGTCAGTTCACTCACTGGCTTACGCTGATGACATTGACGTGATTGGACGAACACAGCCGTCAATGAGGCGTTTTCTGACATTGAAGCGTAAGTGGCTAAAATGCGTCTGGCTGTAAATGAGGGCAAGACTAAGTACATGCTCTTATCAAGGAAGGACACACAACATCGACGTCTCGGACAGAGCGTCACACTAGGCAGCAGAAACTCCGAGGTAGTCAAGGACTTCGTCTACCTCGGCTCCGCGGTAAACAGGAACACTGACATCAGTACCGAAATCAAACGCAGAATCACTCTTGCCAATCGCTGTTTCTTTGGGCTCAAGAGGCAATTGAATAATAAAGCCCTCTCTCGAAGGACTAAGCGCGTTTTATATAACTGCTTGATTATCCCAATCCTACTTTACGGTGCGGAAGCTTGGACGTTAGCAAAAGCGGGTGAGGAAGCCTTTAGTCTTTTCGAGAGAAACGTTTTGTTTGTGATTTTTGGTCCTGTTTGCGTTGATGGCATATAGAGGAGAAGATTTAACGACGAGCTCTATGGGTTTTACAGCGACATTGGCCTGGTCAAGCGTGTACGGATACAACGCTTAAAATGCCTGAGCCATGTATAGCGTATGAACACTACTGCTCCGGCCCGAAAAGTCTTTAAATCCGAGCCATTGGGACAACGCAACGGAGGACGACCTAGACTAAGGTGGCGTTCACAATTGGAGAAGGACCTGAACCAACTTGGAGTGCGCAACTGGAGACAGCTGGCGAAAGATCGTGCTGGCTGGAGAGGCATGTTGGTTGAAGCCCAGGTCCACTCCGGACTGTAGCGCCACAAGAAGAAGAAGAAGAATACTCATCTCAACAGTTACACAATCACTTTTATATAACAACAATTACTACATTCAACCCCTTGATGATAATTATGATGCAATCTTATGATTGTAAAAATTTCACACAAAATAAGGACTCTGCGCTTCATGGATTGAACCATACGGATTCCTTAGAGAATCCGTATGGTTCCGTTCACGAACTGCAGAGTCCTTTATCAGAGCAACTTCATCTTACCAACCCCATTCTATCACAAAACAACACGAATAACACAAATGCGGCTCTAAGCCCAAACACTGATAACCACTCTTCTCTTACTACAGGTAAAAACAGTTCGTGGCGCCAATGTTTCTCTAACTCTCCATTGAATATTCTGCAATGGAATATTAATGGTTTTGTTAATAATTACGATGAGCTTCATATAATAAATAAAAAATATAATCCTGCAGGAAACACACTGTGCTTTTAACTGCATCCCCTCACTTACCGCGAATACTTACCGCTATTTCTATAACTCGCCTATTAACTACTCAAGCAAACAAGGCGTAGCAATACTAATAGGAAAAGACTTTCTCCATAATTTGCCCAACCTTAACTCCAATTTACAAGTTCAAGCAGTAGAATTACAACTAAAAATTAAATTCACCTATATTAACATCTATTTACCACCTAAAAAAAAAGTTAATAGAAATGATTTAGAAAATATTGTTAACCAAGTTAAACACCCTATTATAACCGGAGGAGACGTCAATGCTTGGAATATATTATGGGATTCCTTGACATAAAACAAAAAATGTAGGATGTTAAAAACATTTTTCGCTGACTCCAATCTGATTCTCCTAAATGATGGTTCCCCTACCCACCTATCCACTCACACCTCTTTGACTCAGGTTGATGTTACCTATTGCTCACCAGATCTGGTCCCTATAATTGCTTGGGAAACCTTAAAGGACCTACATAATAGCGACCACTTCCCCATAATTATTTCATTATCGATTGAACCTATAATGAAGACAAAAACATTCAATACAAAATTTCTAACAGGCTCGGCTGATTGGTTATTATTTAACCATAAAATGATTGAGTATTTATCTGATAAACCCATTACTAGGAACATAAATAAAGAAGCTGCTTTGCTCCAAAAAGCTATTAGAACTGCAGCCAATTTTTCTATTCCACAGTCAGTACCTATAAAGCGTAAATTAGCAGGCCCTTGGTGGAACGCTGAAAGCGTAAATTAGCAGGCCCTTGGTGGAACGCTGAATTAGCCTTGTTACGGAAGGATAAAATGAATGCCTTAAGAAATTAAAAAAAAACAAAATGCAAAAAACTTATTCAAATATAAAAAATGCAATGCCAAATTTCGGAGAAAGGCTAAAGAGAGTAAAAACAAAAGCTTTTCCCTAACACATCCCCTACCAAAATATGATAAAATATTTGACAGTTGACTTGACACCTGAAATCATACTCTATTTACAAAATAAACAATTTAGTAGATCCACCAGAAATATTTAAATTCATTGCGGAAAACTGGTCAGATCGATCTAAAAATGAACATTTTTCATCAGCAATTTTCAATGCTAAACTGTCATTCATCAATTCCTCTACCACTCAACACATTTCTAACCCCACTGCAAGATGGATTGAACAGTCAATCACTATCACTGAATTCGAAGCTTTTCTAAATAGAGTAAAAGGCAAAACACCTGGCAGAGATAGGATCTCCTATCCCATACTCAAAGACCTCCCAAAAGAATGCACACATAGATTCATTTACCTCTATAACAATATCTTAAACATATCAATCATACCACATAGCTGGAAAAATGCTACCATACTACCTACCAAATAAGGACAAAACTGATATTGAAGGCTACAGACCAATATCCCTCATTAGCTGCTTATCAAAAGTCCTAGAAAAAATGGTTGCCAAGCGTCTTCTATGGTTTGCCGAAACAAATAAATTAATCAGCCCTACTCAGGTAGCGTATAAAACAAACAGAGGATGTCTTGATGCACTCCTCCACATAGATTACTTTGTGTCAAATTTATTATCAGCTAAAAACCATGCTACAATACTCCCACTCGATTTTGAAAAAGCATTCGATAGAATAAGTCTACATATTGTGTTGAGTAAGCTTAAAGATTGGGGTATCGGACCAAAAATATTTGGCTGTGTAAAATTATTTCTAACCAACAGAAAATTCTGTATAAAAGCAAATAACACCTATTCGTCTAACTACCCGATGCACAATGGTATCCCCCAAGGATCACCGCTATCGAAAATCTTGTTTGTAAATGCTTTTGAAGACATCTACATTTCTACAATTCTACATAAACACAAACTGCAAGCAACAATATTGATCTCAACATAAGCAAGTTACTGTTAGAACTAGCCTTAAATAACATTTTAGTGACCCATGTCGGGAGCAAAACTATCAATTAAAAAATGTAAATTATTACACATTTGCAAAAAACAAAATTGTCCTAAAGTAGATGTCAAAATCAATGACATAATTATTGAAAATGTTAATAATTTAAATATCCTAGGCTTAGTCTTCAATAATAAGTATTCTTAGAAACAACATTGTCTAGAATTAAAGAAATCCCTAGCTGCGAGAACTAACATTATATGATACTTAGCTTGTAAAAACAGTAATGTACACATAAATAGCCTTACTAATATTGCAAAAATGTTAGTATTAAGTAAAATAGACTACGGCCTCATCATATACGGACACTGCCGAAAATCTACCCTCAAATTAATTAAGCCAACATACCACCTAGCTGCACGAAGAAGCATTAATGCTTTCCCCACCATCCCTATCAAGAACGTTCTTGTGGAAGCAGGACTACCCAGCATTGAGGAAAGCAGAGATATGCTAACCTTAAAACAATCTGCTAAGCTCATATTTTCCAAAAATTCTGTTATTGATAAAGATATAAAAAAGATATTTAACTCTAAACTAGAAAGAAGAATACCTCCAACAATCTCTACCACAGTCAAAATGGTAAAAGCATATGATCTTCCGACAAAACTTAACAGTAGCACTACATCTCGCTACCGTCCATGGTTTATAAGCCCCGAGTCTATAATTTTGACCCTAACAGAGCACAGCAAAAAACACACACTAAATACAAGATATTGTCAAATTTTTGCTGACTTCACTTCGACCTTAAAATCTGATGGCTGGAATCTTATCTTCACGGACGGTGCGAAGACAGCATATAACACATCCTTTGCCGTACTTTTCGAAAATGGCATAATTGCCTGTAAGGGTAATTTACCGGATATTGCCTCAATCTTCACTGCAGAAGCATTTGCCATTCTTCAAGCCATGAAAACTGTCAATAACGGGAGGAGTAAACATATTATATGCTCAGACAGTATATCTGTGCTGTAAGCTATATTAAACACAAGCAATACCTCTGATCTCATTGCTAACATCCGATACCACCTAGTAAAAGCACCCAGAAACATAAAACTTATGTGGATTCCCGGACGCGCTGGAATTCAAGGCAATGAAAATGCTGACCAAGAAGCCAACCTGGCTAATAAAGCTCCAATGCATATGTTCAATATCATCATAAAACTAGATTTGATCCATAAAATTAAAAAAATAACAGAAAATAACCTAAAACATGATTGGAGTTTTTATCACCACCACTACAAAAAAGTCAATCCGCAATGGCATAAACCCACAAATATCCCACAAATATAGCCAAACATAAAATAACTAACTTCGTGCGCCTAAAGCTGGGACACTCTGCAGCCATTCACCAACACCTCCCCACCAACCTGTTATTCCTGCAACGCCGTCATGGATCTAGCACATATTTTGGAAAAATGCCTAATATTAAAACCTATAATTAGTAATATATTAAACATTAACATCTATAAAATTAACTATACAAATATCGAACTCACCTCAGATTTCTTATACAGTACTAATATTATAACTTAATTTATATTAATTGGAACCAATAGTCTCTGCAACTAAATTCTGTATATATTGTCTATTAATAATGTAATTTTAATAACATGATAATAAATTATAATAATAATAATAATAAATTCTCTTGATGGACTATCATTTTCTAAGAAAACAACATCTCTATAAGCTCTATAAGCTCATTCATTAATTAAGATATAACCTCATTCTCCAGACTTTGGGACGAATTTGGGATTCTTGCTGTACGATGATACGGTGTTAATTTGTATTCACGGAATCAAAAGAGATAATTCCAAAGTTCGATAGAATAAGTCTACATATTGTGTTGAGTAAGCTTAAAGATTGGGGTATCGGACCAAAAATATTTGGCTGTGTAAAATTATTTCTAACCAACAGAAAATTCTGTATAAAAGCAAATAACACCTATTCGTCTAACTACCCGATGCACAATGGTATCCCCCAAGGATCACCGCTATCGAAAATCTTGTTTGTAAATGCTTTTGAAGACATCTACATTTCTACAATTCTACATAAACACAAACTGCAAGCAACAATATTGATCTCAACATAAGCAAGTTACTGTTAGAACTAGCCTTAAATAACATTTTAGTGACCCATGTCGGGAGCAAAACTATCAATTAAAAAATGTAAATTATTACACATTTGCAAAAAACAAAATTGTCCTAAAGTAGATGTCAAAATCAATGACATAATTATTGAAAATGTTAATAATTTAAATATCCTAGGCTTAGTCTTCAATAATAAGTATTCTTAGAAACAACATTGTCTAGAATTAAAGAAATCCCTAGCTGCGAGAACTAACATTATATGATACTTAGCTTGTAAAAACAGTAATGTACACATAAATAGCCTTACTAATATTGCAAAAATGTTAGTATTAAGTAAAATAGACTACGGCCTCATCATATACGGACACTGCCGAAAATCTACCCTCAAATTAATTAAGCCAACATACCACCTAGCTGCACGAAGAAGCATTAATGCTTTCCCCACCATCCCTATCAAGAACGTTCTTGTGGAAGCAGGACTACCCAGCATTGAGGAAAGCAGAGATATGCTAACCTTAAAACAATCTGCTAAGCTCATATTTTCCAAAAATTCTGTTATTGATAAAGATATAAAAAAGATATTTAACTCTAAACTAGAAAGAAGAATACCTCCAACAATCTCTACCACAGTCAAAATGGTAAAAGCATATGATCTTCCGACAAAACTTAACAGTAGCACTACATCTCGCTACCGTCCATGGTTTATAAGCCCCGAGTCTATAATTTTGACCCTAACAGAGCACAGCAAAAAACACACACTAAATACAAGATATTGTCAAATTTTTGCTGACTTCACTTCGACCTTAAAATCTGATGGCTGGAATCTTATCTTCACGGACGGTGCGAAGACAGCATATAACACATCCTTTGCCGTACTTTTCGAAAATGGCATAATTGCCTGTAAGGGTAATTTACCGGATATTGCCTCAATCTTCACTGCAGAAGCATTTGCCATTCTTCAAGCCATGAAAACTGTCAATAACGGGAGGAGTAAACATATTATATGCTCAGACAGTATATCTGTGCTGTAAGCTATATTAAACACAAGCAATACCTCTGATCTCATTGCTAACATCCGATACCACCTAGTAAAAGCACCCAGAAACATAAAACTTATGTGGATTCCCGGACGCGCTGGAATTCAAGGCAATGAAAATGCTGACCAAGAAGCCAACCTGGCTAATAAAGCTCCAATGCATATGTTCAATATCATCATAAAACTAGATTTGATCCATAAAATTAAAAAAATAACAGAAAATAACCTAAAACATGATTGGAGTTTTTATCACCACCACTACAAAAAAGTCAATCCGCAATGGCATAAACCCACAAATATCCCACAAATATAGCCAAACATAAAATAACTAACTTCGTGCGCTTAAAGCTGGGACACTCTGCAGCCATTCACCAACACCTCCCCACCAACCTGTTATTCCTGCAACGCCGTCATGGATCTAGCACATATTTTGGAAAAATGCCTAATATTAAAACCTATAATTAGTAATATATTAAACATTAACATCTATAAAATTAACTATACAAATATCGAACTCACCTCAGATTTCTTATACAGTACTAATATTATAACTTAATTTATATTAATTGGAACCAATAGTCTCTGCAACTAAATTCTGTATATATTGTCTATTAATAATGTAATTTTAATAACATGGTAATAAATTATAATAATAATAATAATAAATTCTCTTGATGGACTATCATTTTCTAAGAAAACAACATCTCCATAAGCTCTATAAGCTCATTCATTAATTAAGATATAACCTCATTCTCCAGACTTTGGGACGAATTTGGGATTCTTGCTGTAAGATGATACGGTGTTAATTTGTATTCACGGAATCAAAAGAGATAATTCCAAAGTTCTCCAAACTCATTATCCATTCCTCACTAATGTTCAATCTTGTTTCCCTTAACTTGTTAATGTCGTGATGATCTTCTGAACGAAATCCTTCATTGACTCACTCTCATTTAATTTTATTGTAACAAACGTTCCCCGCAAACCAACTCTTCTTGACAGACGAACGCCTTCTTTAAACTGTCCCAACATATTTAGCTGTGGCCACCGTGGCGTAGTGGGTAGAGTGCGATGCTCACGCGCCGAAGGGTCTAGGTTCGATTCCCGGCTAAACACCTCGAATTTTTCACGGCACCACCTCTTTCGAGCTGCTGACAACACTCAAAGAGTAATAACTGTCTAAGAAAGCTTCTCAAATTTTGCAGTTTGGAGTCGGCAAAAAACTGTAGGTCCCTTCTACTCATGAGAGAACAGTAGCGCGCACAACACGAGTAGTTGGTGAGCAAGCTAGGACCTGGTCCTCCTTTGGACTGTAGCGCCAACAATTATTATTATTTACACCTTTAGCTGTAGCAGCGACGCGAATATGGACATAGTTGGCAGGGTCTAACAACAAAATTATGTTTGACTTTGTCATTTTTATTAATTTTTCATTCCCTGATGTTCCCACTACACAATCCCATAATTATTCGCACTCGAAGAGATTCTGAAATCTTCAGAAATAGTTGTTATACTCTTCTTTAAACGTGATGAAACAATTGTCGTGGTTTCTTATGCAGATCTAACTTTATTCATCTCAAATAAAACTGTAGATGTGCCAGCATCCCACAACCAAACAGTAGGGTCAGCATTTCCTGTGCGACACTCAGATCGATATTCAATTCAATGGTGTGGATGTTAACATGACAGTGGATCAGTATAAACAAAAAGAACCATATCGCCATCAATAACCACAAATGGTGGATGCTATCTATATGCATAACATGTGAAGTTAAGGAGTTGATGAGACATATTGCTGTGTATTTTTGTGATATGATCGGAGCAGTAATTTTCTCATTAACTGAAAATCAAGGCAGAATTTTATTACCAAGCCTTGGACATGGAACAGACATATCGCCAAAAATAACTTCAATACCTAATTTAAATCTGTTCAATCAACAATGCTTCTTACACTGTTGAAGGGGATGCGATTCCCGTTTGTACGACTGTTCCCGGAGACTGTGAATTCATTTTTGTAGATATATCTGTGGGGGCATTAGAGACGTTCTTAAAATACACTCGGCGAGCCCCTTTATGTCGAATGACGCATGGATTTTCGTTGGTATTTACAAAACACCCTTCACTCCTTACACGCCGAACACAATGCTTTTCGGTCAATTTGCATTTAAGACAATCAAGATCTCCAAGGTAGATTTAAACTTCACAAAAGTGAAATAGTTTACAAATGAGTCGTGCATGGATAACATAACAGTTGGAAGAAAACTGCTAGTTATCTTATATGTTATAAAAAAAAATCTTTGAATTGTGTTCATATTCTCTAAACAATCCAATTAAATTTGATCCGATCTCACTGTGTACCTTGGCATAATGACTACAGGTAAAAACAGTTCGTGGCGCCAATGTTTCTCTAACTCTCCATTGAATATTCTGCAATGGAATATTAATGGTTTTGTTAATAATTACGATGAGCTTCATATAATAAATAAAAAATATAATCCTGCAGTTATTTCTCTTCAGGAAACACACTGTGCTTTTAACTGCATCCCCTCACTTACCGCGAATACTTACCGCTATTTCTATAACTCGCCTATTAACTACTCAAGCAAACAAGGCGTAGCAATACTAATAGGAAAAGACTTTCTCCATAATTTGCCCAACCTTAACTCCAATTTACAAGTTCAAGCAGTAGAATTACAACTAAAAATTAAATTCACCTATATTAACATCTATTTACCACCTAAAAAAAAGTTAATAGAAATGATTTAGAAAATATTGTTAACCAAGTTAAACACCCTATTATAACCGGAGGAGACGTCAATGCTTGGAATATATTATGGGATTCCTTGACATAAAACAAAAAATGTAGGATGTTAAAAACATTTTTCGCTGACTCCAATCTGATTCTCCTAAATGATGGTTCCCCTACCCACCTATCCACCCACACCTCTTTGACTCAGGTTGATGTTACCTATTGCTCACCAGATCTGGTCCCTATAATTGCTTGGGAAACCTTAAAGGACCTACATAATAGCGACCACTTCCCCATAATTATTTCATTATCGATTGAACCTATAATGAAGACAAAAACATTCAATACAAAATTTCTAACAGGCTCGGCTGATTGGTTATTATTTAACCATAAAATGATTGAGTATTTATCTGATAAACCCATTACTAGGAACATAAATAAAGAAGCTGCTTTGCTCCAAAAAGCTATTAGAACTGCAGCCAATTTTTCTATTCCACAGTCAGTACCTATAAAGCGTAAATTAGCAGGCCCTTGGTGGAACGCTGAAAGCGTAAATTAGCAGGCCCTTGGTGGAACGCTGAATTAGCCTTGTTACGGAAGGATAAAATGAATGCCTTAAAAAATTAAAAAAAAAAAACAAAATGCAAAAAACTTATTCAAATATAAAAAATGCAATGCCAAATTTCGGAGAAAGGCTAAAGAGAGTAAAAACAAAAGCTTTTCCCTAACACATCCCCTACCAAAATATGATAAAATATTTGACAGTTGACTTGACACCTGAAATCATACTCTATTTACAAAATAAACAATTTAGTAGATCCACCAGAAATATTTAAATTCATTGCGGAAAACTGGTCAGATCGATCTAAAAATGAACATTTTTCATCAGCAATTTTCAATGCTAAACTGTCATTCATCAATTCCTCTACCACTCAACACATTTCTAACCCCACTGCAAGATGGATTGAACAGTCAATCACTATCACTGAATTCGAAGCTTTTCTAAATAGAGTAAAAGGCAAAACACCTGGCAGAGATAGGATCTCCTATCCCATACTCAAAGACCTCCCAAAAGAATGCACACATAGATTCATTTACCTCTATAACAATATCTTAAACATATCAATCATACCACATAGCTGGAAAAATGCTACCATACTACCTACCAAATAAGGACAAAACTGATATTGAAGGCTACAGACCAATATCCCTCATTAGCTGCTTATCAAAAGTCCTAGAAAAAATGGTTGCCAAGCGTCTTCTATGGTTTGCCGAAACAAATAAATTAATCAGCCCTACTCAGGTAGCGTATAAAACAAACAGAGGATGTCTTGATGCACTCCTCCACATAGATTACTTTGTGTCAAATTTATTATCAGCTAAAAACCATGCTACAATACTCCCACTCGATTTTGAAAAAGCATTCGATAGAATAAGTCTACATATTGTGTTGAGTAAGCTTAAAGATTGGGGTATCGGACCAAAAATATTTGGCTGTGTAAAATTATTTCTAACCAACAGAAAATTCTGTATAAAAGCAAATAACACCTATTCGTCTAACTACCCGATGCACAATGGTATCCCCCAAGGATCACCGCTATCGAAAATCTTGTTTGTAAATGCTTTTGAAGACATCTACATTTCTACAATTCTACATAAACACAAACTGCAAGCAACAATATTGATCTCAACATAAGCAAGTTACTGTTAGAACTAGCCTTAAATAACATTTTAGTGACCCATGTCGGGAGCAAAACTATCAATTAAAAAATGTAAATTATTACACATTTGCAAAAAACAAAATTGTCCTAAAGTAGATGTCAAAATCAATGACATAATTATTGAAAATGTTAATAATTTAAATATCCTAGGCTTAGTCTTCAATAATAAGTATTCTTAGAAACAACATTGTCTAGAATTAAAGAAATCCCTAGCTGCGAGAACTAACATTATATGATACTTAGCTTGTAAAAACAGTAATGTACACATAAATAGCCTTACTAATATTGCAAAAATGTTAGTATTAAGTAAAATAGACTACGGCCTCATCATATACGGACACTGCCGAAAATCTACCCTCAAATTAATTAAGCCAACATACCACCTAGCTGCACGAAGAAGCATTAATGCTTTCCCCACCATCCCTATCAAGAACGTTCTTGTGGAAGCAGGACTACCCAGCATTGAGGAAAGCAGAGATATGCTAACCTTAAAACAATCTGCTAAGCTCATATTTTCCAAAAATTCTGTTATTGATAAAGATATAAAAAAGATATTTAACTCTAAACTAGAAAGAAGAATACCTCCAACAATCTCTACCACAGTCAAAATGGTAAAAGCATATGATCTTCCGACAAAACTTAACAGTAGCACTACATCTCGCTACCGTCCATGGTTTATAAGCCCCGAGTCTATAATTTTGACCCTAACAGAGCACAGCAAAAAACACACACTAAATACAAGATATTGTCAAATTTTTGCTGACTTCACTTCGACCTTAAAATCTGATGGCTGGAATCTTATCTTCACGGACGGTGCGAAGACAGCATATAAATCTGTTCAATCAACAATGCTTCTTACACTGTTGAAGGGGATGCGATTCCCGTTTGTACGACTGTTCCCGGAGACTGTGAATTCATTTTTGTAGATATATCTGTGGGGGCATTAGAGACGTTCTTAAAATACACTCGGCGAGCCCCTTTATGTCGAATGACGCATGGATTTTCGTTGGTATTTACAAAACACCCTTCACTCCTTACACGCCGAACACAATGCTTTTCGGTCAATTTGCATTTAAGACAATCAAGATCTCCAAGGTAGATTTAAACTTCACAAAAGTGAAATAGTTTACAAATGAGTCGTGCATGGATAACATAACAGTTGGAAGAAAACTGCTAGTTATCTTATATGTTATAAATTCATTTACCTCTATAACAATATCTTAAACATATCAATCATACCACATAGCTGGAAAAATGCTACCATACTACCTACCAAATAAGGACAAAACTGATATTGAAGGCTACAGACCAATATCCCTCATTAGCTGCTTATCAAAAGTCCTAGAAAAAATGGTTGCCAAGCGTCTTCTATGGTTTGCCGAAACAAATAAATTAATCAGCCCTACTCAGGTAGCGTATAAAACAAACAGAGGATGTCTTGATGCACTCCTCCACATAGATTACTTTGTGTCAAATTTATTATCAGCTAAAAACCATGCTACAATACTCCCACTCGATTTTGAAAAAGCATTCGATAGAATAAGTCTACATATTGTGTTGAGTAAGCTTAAAGATTGGGGTATCGGACCAAAAATATTTGGCTGTGTAAAATTATTTCTAACCAACAGAAAATTCTGTATAAAAGCAAATAACACCTATTCGTCTAACTACCCGATGCACAATGGTATCCCCCAAGGATCACCGCTATCGAAAATCTTGTTTGTAAATGCTTTTGAAGACATCTACATTTCTACAATTCTACATAAACACAAACTGCAAGCAACAATATTGATCTCAACATAAGCAAGTTACTGTTAGAACTAGCCTTAAATAACATTTTAGTGACCCATGTCGGGAGCAAAACTATCAATTAAAAAATGTAAATTATTACACATTTGCAAAAAACAAAATTGTCCTAAAGTAGATGTCAAAATCAATGACATAATTATTGAAAATGTTAATAATTTAAATATCCTAGGCTTAGTCTTCAATAATAAGTATTCTTAGAAACAACATTGTCTAGAATTAAAGAAATCCCTAGCTGCGAGAACTAACATTATATGATACTTAGCTTGTAAAAACAGTAATGTACACATAAATAGCCTTACTAATATTGCAAAAATGTTAGTATTAAGTAAAATAGACTACGGCCTCATCATATACGGACACTGCCGAAAATCTACCCTCAAATTAATTAAGCCAACATACCACCTAGCTGCACGAAGAAGCATTAATGCTTTCCCCACCATCCCTATCAAGAACGTTCTTGTGGAAGCAGGACTACCCAGCATTGAGGAAAGCAGAGATATGCTAACCTTAAAACAATCTGCTAAGCTCATATTTTCCAAAAATTCTGTTATTGATAAAGATATAAAAAAGATATTTAACTCTAAACTAGAAAGAAGAATACCTCCAACAATCTCTACCACAGTCAAAATGGTAAAAGCATATGATCTTCCGACAAAACTTAACAGTAGCACTACATCTCGCTACCGTCCATGGTTTATAAGCCCCGAGTCTATAATTTTGACCCTAACAGAGCACAGCAAAAAACACACACTAAATACAAGATATTGTCAAATTTTTGCTGACTTCACTTCGACCTTAAAATCTGATGGCTGGAATCTTATCTTCACGGACGGTGCGAAGACAGCATATAAATCTGTTCAATCAACAATGCTTCTTACACTGTTGAAGGGGATGCGATTCCCGTTTGTACGACTGTTCCCGGAGACTGTGAATTCATTTTTGTAGATATATCTGTGGGGGCATTAGAGACGTTCTTAAAATACACTCGGCGAGCCCCTTTATGTCGAATGACGCATGGATTTTCGTTGGTATTTACAAAACACCCTTCACTCCTTACACGCCGAACACAATGCTTTTCGGTCAATTTGCATTTAAGACAATCAAGATCTCCAAGGTAGATTTAAACTTCACAAAAGTGAAATAGTTTACAAATGAGTCGTGCATGGATAACATAACAGTTGGAAGAAAACTGCTAGTTATCTTATATGTTATAAAAAAAAATCTTTGAATTGTGTTCATATTCTCTAAACAATCCAATTAAATTTGATCCGATCTCACTGTGTACCTTGGCATAATGACTACAGGTAAAAACAGTTCGTGGCGCCAATGTTTCTCTAACTCTCCATTGAATATTCTGCAATGGAATATTAATGGTTTTGTTAATAATTACGATGAGCTTCATATAATAAATAAAAAATATAATCCTGCAGTTATTTCTCTTCAGGAAACACACTGTGCTTTTAACTGCATCCCCTCACTTACCGCGAATACTTACCGCTATTTCTATAACTCGCCTATTAACTACTCAAGCAAACAAGGCGTAGCAATACTAATAGGAAAAGACTTTCTCCATAATTTGCCCAACCTTAACTCCAATTTACAAGTTCAAGCAGTAGAATTACAACTAAAAATTAAATTCACCTATATTAACATCTATTTACCACCTAAAAAAAAGTTAATAGAAATGATTTAGAAAATATTGTTAACCAAGTTAAACACCCTATTATAACCGGAGGAGACGTCAATGCTTGGAATATATTATGGGATTCCTTGACATAAAACAAAAAATGTAGGATGTTAAAAACATTTTTCGCTGACTCCAATCTGATTCTCCTAAATGATGGTTCCCCTACCCACCTATCCACCCACACCTCTTTGACTCAGGTTGATGTTACCTATTGCTCACCAGATCTGGTCCCTATAATTGCTTGGGAAACCTTAAAGGACCTACATAATAGCGACCACTTCCCCATAATTATTTCATTATCGATTGAACCTATAATGAAGACAAAAACATTCAATACAAAATTTCTAACAGGCTCGGCTGATTGGTTATTATTTAACCATAAAATGATTGAGTATTTATCTGATAAACCCATTACTAGGAACATAAATAAAGAAGCTGCTTTGCTCCAAAAAGCTATTAGAACTGCAGCCAATTTTTCTATTCCACAGTCAGTACCTATAAAGCGTAAATTAGCAGGCCCTTGGTGGAACGCTGAAAGCGTAAATTAGCAGGCCCTTGGTGGAACGCTGAATTAGCCTTGTTACGGAAGGATAAAATGAATGCCTTAAAAAATTAAAAAAAAAAAACAAAATGCAAAAAACTTATTCAAATATAAAAAATGCAATGCCAAATTTCGGAGAAAGGCTAAAGAGAGTAAAAACAAAAGCTTTTCCCTAACACATCCCCTACCAAAATATGATAAAATATTTGACAGTTGACTTGACACCTGAAATCATACTCTATTTACAAAATAAACAATTTAGTAGATCCACCAGAAATATTTAAATTCATTGCGGAAAACTGGTCAGATCGATCTAAAAATGAACATTTTTCATCAGCAATTTTCAATGCTAAACTGTCATTCATCAATTCCTCTACCACTCAACACATTTCTAACCCCACTGCAAGATGGATTGAACAGTCAATCACTATCACTGAATTCGAAGCTTTTCTAAATAGAGTAAAAGGCAAAACACCTGGCAGAGATAGGATCTCCTATCCCATACTCAAAGACCTCCCAAAAGAATGCACACATAGATTCATTTACCTCTATAACAATATCTTAAACATATCAATCATACCACATAGCTGGAAAAATGCTACCATACTACCTACCAAATAAGGACAAAACTGATATTGAAGGCTACAGACCAATATCCCTCATTAGCTGCTTATCAAAAGTCCTAGAAAAAATGGTTGCCAAGCGTCTTCTATGGTTTGCCGAAACAAATAAATTAATCAGCCCTACTCAGGTAGCGTATAAAACAAACAGAGGATGTCTTGATGCACTCCTCCACATAGATTACTTTGTGTCAAATTTATTATCAGCTAAAAACCATGCTACAATACTCCCACTCGATTTTGAAAAAGCATTCGATAGAATAAGTCTACATATTGTGTTGAGTAAGCTTAAAGATTGGGGTATCGGACCAAAAATATTTGGCTGTGTAAAATTATTTCTAACCAACAGAAAATTCTGTATAAAAGCAAATAACACCTATTCGTCTAACTACCCGATGCACAATGGTATCCCCCAAGGATCACCGCTATCGAAAATCTTGTTTGTAAATGCTTTTGAAGACATCTACATTTCTACAATTCTACATAAACACAAACTGCAAGCAACAATATTGATCTCAACATAAGCAAGTTACTGTTAGAACTAGCCTTAAATAACATTTTAGTGACCCATGTCGGGAGCAAAACTATCAATTAAAAAATGTAAATTATTACACATTTGCAAAAAACAAAATTGTCCTAAAGTAGATGTCAAAATCAATGACATAATTATTGAAAATGTTAATAATTTAAATATCCTAGGCTTAGTCTTCAATAATAAGTATTCTTAGAAACAACATTGTCTAGAATTAAAGAAATCCCTAGCTGCGAGAACTAACATTATATGATACTTAGCTTGTAAAAACAGTAATGTACACATAAATAGCCTTACTAATATTGCAAAAATGTTAGTATTAAGTAAAATAGACTACGGCGTCATCATATACGGACACTGCCGAAAATCTACCCTCAAATTAATTAAGCCAACATACCACCTAGCTGCACGAAGAAGCATTAATGCTTTCCCCACCATCCCTATCAAGAACGTTCTTGTGGAAGCAGGACTACCCAGCATTGAGGAAAGCAGAGATATGCTAACCTTAAAACAATCTGCTAAGCTCATATTTTCCAAAAATTCTGTTATTGATAAAGATATAAAAAAGATATTTAACTCTAAACTAGAAAGAAGAATACCTCCAACAATCTCTACCACAGTCAAAATGGTAAAAGCATATGATCTTCCGACAAAACTTAACAGTAGCACTACATCTCGCTACCGTCCATGGTTTATAAGCCCCGAGTCTATAATTTTGACCCTAACAGAGCACAGCAAAAAACACACACTAAATACAAGATATTGTCAAATTTTTGCTGACTTCACTTCGACCTTAAAATCTGATGGCTGGAATCTTATCTTCACGGACGGTGCGAAGACAGCATATAACACATCCTTTGCCGTACTTTTCGAAAATGGCATAATTGCCTGTAAGGGTAATTTACCGGATATTGCCTCAATCTTCACTGCAGAAGCATTTGCCATTCTTCAAGCCATGAAAACTGTCAATAACGGGAGGAGTAAACATATTATATGCTCAGACAGTATATCTGTGCTGTAAGCTATATTAAACACAAGCAATACCTCTGATCTCATTGCTAACATCCGATACCACCTAGTAAAAGCACCCAGAAACATAAAACTTATGTGGATTCCCGGACGCGCTGGAATTCAAGGCAATGAAAATGCTGACCAAGAAGCCAACCTGGCTAATAAAGCTCCAATGCATATGTTCAATATCATCATAAAACTAGATTTGATCCATAAAATTAAAAAAATAACAGAAAATAACCTAAAACATGATTGGAGTTTTTATCACCACCACTACAAAAAAGTCAATCCGCAATGGCATAAACCCACAAATATCCCACAAATATAGCCAAACATAAAATAACTAACTTCGTGCGCTTAAAGCTGGGACACTCTGCAGCCATTCACCAACACCTCCCCACCAACCTGTTATTCCTGCAACGCCGTCATGGATCTAGCACATATTTTGGAAAAATGCCTAATATTAAAACCTATAATTAGTAATATATTAAACATTAACATCTATAAAATTAACTATACAAATATCGAACTCACCTCAGATTTCTTATACAGTACTAATATTATAACTTAATTTATATTAATTGGAACCAATAGTCTCTGCAACTAAATTCTGTATATATTGTCTATTAATAATGTAATTTTAATAACATGTTAATAAATTATAATAATAATAATAATAATAAATTCTCTTGATGGACTATCATTTTCTAAGAAAACAACATCTCTATAAGCTCTATAAGCTCATTCATTAATTAAGATATAACCTCATTCTCCAGACTTTGGGACGAATTTCTTTCTTAACTGTATGTGAACCATTACACGGCAATGAAGGACTTTGAAGAAATCTTTATTCGGCTTACGCCCACTGCATACTTCTTCAGGCGTCTTGTTATGTAACGGTTGGTGACATAGACAGCACTATTTACAGCTTCTCTCCAAAACTCGAGGTTTAAGCTGACAACAAAAAGCACGCAAGGAGCTCTGCACAATTGTTCGGTTGGTTCTTTCTAGAAGACCATTCTGCTCATATTTATTTTTCTTTTGGTTTGATTCTCTGTGAACTTCACAAAATCTTCAAACTTCTCTTTAACATAGGATTTTTGCTTCATCAAGTACAAAAAAATGTTTCTAATAAAGTCGTCTATCACATTCAGAAAATATCGCGCACCTCGAATAGAACTTACACTCATAGGGCCGCACACATCAGAGTGAACTAACTGCACCAATTTGCATGTCCTTCAGCTTACTTAAATTTTATTGACTGAGATGTCCCATACGGCGATGCCACAAATTCATGTCCTCCTCGACACTAACATAAAAATTTACGCCATTCGGAGTTGGTAAAACAAATCTGACTCAAGCACCGCAATTACTTAACGCTATTGCAACCTTTTGAAGGTCTGCTCACGGATATAAAGTTCGCACGAAGACAAGGCATATTACTATCAACTTGGTTAGTAACAAGTGAACAAAACATTTGGGATTCTTGCTGTACGATGATACGGTGTTAATTTGTATTCACGGAATCAAAAGAGATAATTCCAAAGTTCTCCAAACTCATTATCCATTCCTCACTAATGTTCAATCTAGTTTCCCTTAACTTGTTAATGTCGTGATGATCTTCTGAACGAAATCCTTCATTGACTCACTCTCATTTAATTTTATTGTAACAAACGTTCCCCGCAAACCAACTCTTCTTGACAGACGAACGCCTTCTTTAAACTGTCCCAACATATTTAGCTGTGGCCACCGTGGCGTAGTGGGTAGAGTGCGATGCTCACGCGCCGAAGGGTCTAGGTTCGATTCCCGGCTAAACACCTCGAATTTTTCACGGCACCACCTCTTTCGAGCTGCTGACAACACTCAAAGAGTAATAACTGTCTAAGAAAGCTTCTCAAATTTTGCAGTTTGGAGTCGGCAAAAAACTGTAGGTCCCTTCTACTCATGAGAGAACGGTAGCGCGCACAACACGAGTAGTTGATGAGCAAGCTAGGACCTGGTCCTCCTTTGGACTGTAGCGCCAACAATTATTATTATTTACACCTTTAGCTGTAGCAGCGACGCGAATATGGACATAGTTTTCAGGGTCTAACAACAAAATTATGTTTGACTTTGTCATTTTTATTAATTTTTCATTCCCTGATGTTCCCACTACACAATCCCATAATTATTCGCACTCGAAGAGATTCTGAAATCTTCAGAAATAGTTGTTTTACTCTTCTTTAAACGTGATGAAACAATTGTCGTGGTTTCTTATGCAGATCTAACTTTATTCATCTCAAATAAAACTGTAGATGTGCCAGCATCCCACAACCAAACAGTAGGGTCAGCATTTCCTGTGCGACACTCAGATCGATATTCAATTCAATGGTGTGGATGTTAACATGACAGTGGATCAGTATAAACAAAAAGAACCATATCGCCATCAATAACCACAAATGGTGGATGCTATCTATATGCATAACATGTGAAGTTAAGGAGTTGATGAGACATATTGCTGTGTATTTTTGTGATATGATCGGAGCAGTAATTTTCTCATTAACTGAAAATCAAGGCAGAATTTTATTACCAAGCCTTGGACATGGAACAGACATATCGCCAAAAATAACTTCAATACCTAATTTAAATCTGTTCAATCAACAATGCTTCTTACACTGTTGAAGGGGATGCGATTCCCGTTTGTACGACTGTTCCCGGAGACTATGAATTCATTTTTGTAGATATATCTGTGGGGGCATTAGAGACGTTCTTAAAATACACTCGGCGAGCCCCTTTATGTCGAATGACGCATGGATTTTCGTTGGTATTTACAAAACACCCTTCACTCCTTACACGCCGAACACAATGCTTTTCGGTCAATTTGCATTTAAGACAATCAAGATCTCCAAGGTAGATTTAAACTTCAAAAAAGTGAAATAGTTTACAAATGAGTCGTGCATGGATAACATAACAGTTGGAAGAAAACTGCTAGTTATCTTATATGTTATAAAAAAAAATCTTTGAATTGTGTTCATATTCTCTAAACAATCCAATTAAATTTGATCCGATCTCACTGTGTACCTTGGCATAATGGCCTAGCCGGAAATGGTACTCTTTCGAGTATAACCTATTTTAATCAATCTCTTCTTAACAAACGTATTTTAATAACAAAAATAATTGACTTCATAAATTGACTGAAAAAATCGCGCACAACCTGTCTAAACCTTCAGTCATCGGTGTTTCAATAAATACAAACAAATTTTTCAATTGACCGTCACAATACGACCAGACCACGCCATATATATATATATATATATATATATATATATATATATCCTTTGGACTATGTATATATATATATATATATCAATTTGATAATTGGCAATCATCTTTAGACACTAAAATGAAATTTTGAATACAAAATTATAGACTTATTTTAGGAACATAATAATATATTATATAGTAAAACAAATTAGTAAAACAAACTAGATCCAATTTTACACTTTAATCGGGAGAAAAACTTTCAAACAAAGCTCTATACAAGTTTTTTTTCTTCTTCGATTTCTTTGATTTATATTACTGTTTTTTTACTCAAAAATCTGAATAAAATGATTTGGATGCTAACAACAATGAAGAAAATTTGCTTATATTATTGAAATTTATAAAGTAAAAGTCGCAATTTTTTTAAATTATTACACAAAATTTAATAGCTATATGTAACATTTCGTTTGAAAACAATAAATAATAATAGTGAGATTAAATTACTGAACTCAATCAATTTTTACGGCACCGTATATTTTGCGTATGAAATTGTAAGCTGCAAAAAATCCAATTGTACCAGTTAGTAACCAGAATGTGATAACCATCAGACCTTAAATAATTTATACGTTAAACTTTACAAAAATTCACACCATTTACGTGCATTTACCTGTGTAACCCAAATAGAGGAGTGTGGGAATAAATTCTGTAATTTCCAATTTTGTAAAGAAATAAAATATACTATAGAAAAGGACGTATACTGCCGATCCACCAGACACAATGAAACTTCTCCACCACCATCGATAGTCCTGCAAGTAAGTCAAATACTTTAATCAATTTATACATATTTTTAACATAATGTAAATACCTCTCCACAAAGTTGAAAATACGTCATCACAATTGATATCTGTCCACAACTCACAACCAGTATGCAAAATACCAAAAATAAAAACCCAAACAGGTAGTAGAATTGGTTTTGCCATATCGCTGTAAAAACGAAGAAGAGTTCAATAAAAACCGCTCCAAAAGGCAAAATACCAGCCATAAGTGTGCTGAAACAAAACAATAATAATTATAGGAAATTCTTGCATCAGAGTTCACATTTATTAAAAGGTTTCATTTATCGACTACCTAATATTAATGATAGAGGAAGATGATCTGTAAATTATGTATTATGTAAGCATATATACGCACACATACGCACTGTTCCATACATCCGTGTATTGTTACGGACATAATTGAGAAGATTTAAGTGGTTTTATTATTATTATTATTTATTAATTTATGATTATAAATACATAAATTAATTTTTACAAAACGAGGGCTTTCGGCTCTAAGTATATAAACGATTAAAGCTAAATATTTAAATTAGATTTGGTTATAAAATTATACATTTTAAGAATGTTTTTTTGATTAGGTTCACTTAATATTGCTTATGGTGATGAGGTATGGCTGAGAGTCCGGGTAGCTGAAATACATGTTGGGCAATCACCTATGCCTATGCCGATGACCTTGCGGAGGCCCTGGACTGCTATGAAGCAGACATTACCGGGATTCAGAAAATGCGGTGGGATGGGCCGGGCAGGAGAAGAGTGAGAAACTGCGACATATACCACGGCGACTGCTACACAGAGAGAGGGAAACGCTTATTTGGATATGGTTTTGTTGTTCGAGGCAGACTTAGGCAAAAAGTCTTAAGCTTCTAATACATAAGCGAACGCCTCATAACAATCCGTATCAAGGCTAAATTCGGGAATATAAGCCTCGACAGAGTAAAAAGATGACAGCAGTAAAGAAGACTTCTATCACCTTCTAGAAAGGACATACGATGGATGCTCCAGCTACGACACTTAGATCGTTCTAGGAGATTTCAACGCTCAGCCGGGAAGAGAAGAAGTCTTTGCTAAAGTCATCGGAAGATACAGCCTGCACGCCAACACCTCCGGAAACGAACTCAGGCTAGTTGACTTCGCCTTGGGGCGAAATCTCTCTGTGGCCTGCACGCGGTTCCCACACCTCAACATTCATAGAGGTACCTGACGATCACCTGATCAATCTGATCAGGTGATTAATCATGTTGCGATCGACGTCAGACACTCCTCCAATATTCTCTATGTCCGAATTTTCAAAGGCGCAAACATCGACTCCGGGGCATGGGCCTATGCACGCGAGGTAACGTCGTTGATTGCGCTCAACATGGCGAGCTGCCAAGGCAATCCTCGTTAGTGCACAGGTCAAGTTGACATACAGCCTCCAAGTGGTGCCCCCTGGATAGCCATCACAACACCCGTTGTATGGTGAACTAATGTATGCAGCGACCCCCTCTGCCCGAGGATTTAAATAATGGGCCTGGCCTACCAGTCCGTGGGTTGTGCGTGAGGGTAACTTCCTCACCACGTAAAAAATGGAAGTTCAGAGACAACAACATGCCTCGGATAAGGACGGATCAACTGTTGACGACCCGAGCAAACGTTTTAAGGACAAAGATTTTCGGTTTTGCACGTGGAATGTGAGGTCCCTTAACAGGCCACGTGCAGCCGAACAACTTGCGGAGGCCCTTGACAGCTATAAAGCTGACATAACCGCCATCCAGGAAGTGCGATGGGATGGGCCTGGCATAAAAACGATGAAGAACTGCGATATCTACTACAGCAATTGCTATAGAGAGAGAAGGCAGCGCTTATTCGGATGCGGATTTGTTGTTCGAGGCAGACTTAGGCAAAAAGTCTTGAGCTACGACCCAGTCAGCGAACGCCTCATGACAATCCGCATCAAGGCTAAATTCGGGAACATCAGCCTAATATGCGCTCACGCCCCGACAGAGGAGAAGGATGACAACATCAAGGATGACTTCTATGATCTCCTAGAAAGAACATACGATCGATGCCCCAGCTATGACACCAAGATCATTCTAGGAGATTTCAACGCTCAGCTGGGAAAGGAGGACATTTTTGCTGGAGTCATCGGTAAACACAGCCTGCACGACAACACATCCGGAAACGGACTCAGGCTGTTGGACTTCGCCTCGGGGCGAAACCTCTCTGTGGCTAGCACGCGGTTCCCACACCTGAACATTCACAAAGGAACCTGGCGATCTTCTGATCAATCAACCGTCAACCAGATTGATCACGTTGCGATCGACGTCAGACACTCCTCCAGTATTCTCGATGTCCGAACCTTCCGAGGTGCAAACATTGACTCGGATCATCACCTTGTTGTAGCCAAGGTAAGAATCCGGATATCGAGAGAGCAACGGAGTCGAGAAAGGCCAAAACGGTTTGACGTCGAAAAGCTACAATCGCAGCTGATTGCTGGGAACTTTGCCGACCGAGTCTCCCGGAAACTCGCCCAGAGTTCGACGCTTCCTGCACTAAGCATAGAAGAAGAATGGAAACGTTGTCAAGAAGCCATCAAAGATGCTGCCACTGATGTGCTGGGTTTCACGTCACCACCCAGAAGGAACCCATGGTTTGACGACGAGTGCAGGCAAGCGCACGCAGCTAAACAAGACGCCTATAAAGCGACGCTGCATCGAACAACGCGAGCTGTTCGTGAACTCTACGTACAGAGAAGAAGGGAATAGCACCGGCTTCTCAGAAGGAAGAGGAAGGAGCATGAGAAGTGCGCGGTCGAGGAAATTGAAAGCTGCTTTCGCAGGAATGAAGTCCGAAAGTTTTACCGAAAGGTAAAACAGCTATCCGGAGGTTCGGACCAAGGCCTGCCGGGACCAAAATGGACAACGAGTAGTAGAGTCGCAGTCTGTGCTGAGAATCTGGAAGGATCATTTCTGCAGACTCCTAAACGGCGATGACGACCCAAATCCCGCTGTTAGGCAGAATGTTCCACTCAATTTGGACGATGATAGACAAGCATTCCGTCCCCCCGACTTAGACGAGGTGAGGATAGCAATATCCAAGCTAAAGTCGAACAAAGCTGCTGGAGCGGACGGACTGTCCGCAGAACTATTTAAAGCAGCTGGAGATGACCTGGTTGGGCGCATGCACCAGCTCATCTGTAAGATATGGTCGGAGGAAAGCATGCCCGATGAGTGGAATCTCAGCGTCGTTTGCCCGGTCCACAAAAAAGGAGACCCCTCTGACTGCGCCAACTACAGAGGGATTAGTCTCCTGAACATCGCATACAAGATCCTCTCTGCCGTATTGTGTGAGCGTCTGAAATCTTTTGTCCATGACCTTATAGGTCCCTATCAGTGTGGTTTCAGACCAGGGAAGTCCACAATAGACCAGATCTTCACATTACGGCAGATCCTGGAAAAGACCCAAGAAATGCAAATTGACACTCACCACCTATTCGTCGATTTCAAGGCTGCATATGACAGTGTGCATAGAGACGAGCTATACAGTGCCATGTCTAGTTTTGGCATTCCTACCAAACTCGTCAGATTGTGTAGGATGACGATGTAGAACTCTCACTGCTCCGTCAAGGTCGGTACCGAACTCACCGAGACCTTCAATGTCAAAAAAGGTTTTAGACAAGGCGACGCACTGTCATGTGACTTCTTTAACATCATCCTCGAGAAGATCGTGCGTAACTCACAAGTCAACACCAGAGGCACGATCTTCCAGAAGTCAGTTCAACTGTTAGCTTACGCTGATGACATTGACGTGATTGGACGAACACAGCGAGCCGTCAATGAGGCGTTTGCTGGCATTGAAGCGGAAGCGGCTAAAATGGGTCTTGCGGTAAATGAGGGCAAAACGAAGTACATGCTGTCATCAAGGAAGGACACACAACATCGACGTCTCGGACGGAGCGTCACACTAGGCAGCAGAAACTTCGAGGTAGTTAAGGACTTCGTCTACCTTGGCTCCGCGGTAAATAGGGACAACAACATCAGTACCGAAATCAAACGCAGAATCACTCTTGCCAACCGCTGTTTCTTTGGGCTCAAGAGGCAATTGAGTAATAAAGCCCTCTCTCGAAGGACTAAAATCGCTTTACATAACAACTTGGTCATCCCAGTCCTACTCTATGGCGCGGAAACCTGGACGTTACCAAAGGCGGATGAAGAAGCCCTTAGTCTTTTCGAGAGAAAAGTTTCGTGCGATTTTTGGTCCTGTTTGCGTTGATGGCATTTGAAGGAAAAGATTTGACGAAGGACTCCATGGGCTGTACAGCGACTTGCGCCTGGTCAAGCGTCTGCGGATACAATGCTTAAGATGACTAGGCCATGTGGAGCGTATGGACACCACTGTTCCGGCCCGAAAAGTCTTTGAATCAGTGCCACTTGGAGTGCGCAACTGGAGGCAGCTGGCGAAAGATCGTGCTAACTGGAGAAGCATGTTAGTTGAGGCCCAGGTCCATTCCGGACTGTAGCGCCACAAGAAGAAGAAGAGAAGACTGTACTAGACATTAGACATACAATAGAGAACAGAACAGAAAAAACAGTCAGCCAAACAGTGGCAGTTGGACACCACTGCTCCGGCCCGAAAAGTCTTTGAATCCGAGCCATTGGGACAATGCAACAGAGAACGGCCTAGGCTAAGTTGGCGCACACAAGTGGAGAAGGACCTCAACCAACTTGGAGTGCACAACTGGAGACAGCTGGTGAAAGATCGTGCTGGCTGGAGAGGCATGTTGGTTGAGGCCCAGGTCCACCCCGGACTGTAGCGCCACAAGAAGAAGAAGAAGAAACATCGACTCGGGTCATAACCTTGTTGTAGCCAAGGTAAGAGTCCGGATATCAAAAGAACAACGAAGTCGAGACAGGCCAAAATGGTTTGATGTCGGGAAGCTACAATCGCAACCGATCGCTAGAGCCTTTGCCGATCGATTCTCCCTGAAACTATCTCAAAGTTCGACGCTGCCTGCACAAACAATAGAAGACAAGTGGAAATGTTGTCAAGAAGCCATCAAAGAGGCCGCCACTGATGTGCTAGGTTTTACGCCACCACCTAAGAGGAACCCATGGTTTGACGACGAGTGTAGGCAGGCGCATGCAGCCAAACAAGAAGCATACAAGGCAACGCTGCATCGAACGACGAGAGCTGTTTGTGACCTCTACAAACAGAGAAGAAGGGAAGAGAACCGGCTTCTCAGAAGAAAAAAGAAAGAGCACGAGAAGCGCGCGGTCGAGGAAATGGAGAGGTGCTATGGCAGGAATGACGTCCGAAATTTTTACCGCAAGATAAAACAGTTATCCGGCGGTTATAAGCCTCGGACAGAAGCCTGCCGGGACCGAAATGGACAACTGGTGGTAAAGTCGCAGTCGGTGCTGAGAATCTGGAAGGATCATTTCTGCAGACTCCTAAACGGCGATGACGACGCAAATCCCGCTGTTAGGCAGAATGTCCCACTCTATTTGGACGACGATGGACGAAAATTCCGTACCTCAACCAACTTGGAGTGCAATTGGAGGCAGCTGGCAAGGGATCATGCTAGCTGGAGAGGCATATTGGTTGAAGCCCAGGTCCACCCCGGACTGTAGCGCCATCCGAAGAAAAAGAATCACCTATGCCTAAAATTTGTTTAATATCTATTCTGAAGTTGCAAGTTGAACATACTGGTACGTTCTAGTTTTTAAGAATACCTTTAATTCCTGCATAGCTCAGGACCCACATTATTTTTAGGGTTTTTGGGGCTCTTATGAGGCGGTCTCTTATTTTGTTTGCTATATATATAAAGCATATAACATATTTGCCATGAGTGTTCAGAGCTATTGTCGTGGTCTTGTCAATGGAGATTGCTTCCGCAGTAAAAATGGATGTTCTGGTTGGCAGTATGCCTATACTATCTGCCAACCATCTATCTGCATCTGTGGTCTTGGTAGCCTACGAGGCTTTTCCACACTCTTCGACGAGCGATCGGAAAGACCGAAAGCTTATCTAATTGTGCTGAATCTTCTCCCAGCAACCAAGCTTGGACAATTCTGTGGGCAAGATTTAGTTGCTGCGGTTATAAACTATAAATCAGGCAGATCATGGCATGATTTTGTCGTGGTTTCGGCCTACTTCCCCTACGATTCCGTCCTACCACCTCCACCAAGGGAAGCAGCGGAACTCGTACAGTACTGCGAATCGAAAAAGATTGGTCTCGTTATCTTTTGTGACGCTAATGTTCAGAACATTTTCTGGGGCAGCAGCAAATGTAACAGAAGAGGGTCGTATCTTCTCGATTTCGCACTTTCGTCTGGCTTGACTATAAACAACGTTGGATCGCAACCAACATTTGTTACGACAAGAAGACAGGAGGTGATTGACTTAACGTTATCAAATAGATATTTTAAGGAGATCACAGACTGGAAAGTTCTGTCGGAAGTGTCAGAATGCCTCGCAGAGGAGCAGGAACCCTAGGAGAACAAACTGGCCAAAGTTTAGGGAAGAGTTAGCAAATCGCACTGTGCCTCTCCCAAATGTTTCGAACTGACATGCCCAGTCAAAAACACCCCTGCAGAACCCCTGTTCCGTGGTGGAACTCGGAATTGCAGACAAAGCGCAAGAAACCGGAAAACTTCTGAATAGGTCACTCAAGACCAATCTGGAAGAGGAATGGGACCTGTGTCGATTAAAACAAAAAGAATATAAAAGGCTTTCGAGCTTCGAAAAGTGCCTCTTAAAAAGACTTTTGTGGGAAAATCGAAACACTCAGTGAAACCAGCAGACTAGTGAAAGTCCTCAAAAGGGACAAAGCAGTGAGGCTGGTCACACTAAGAATACCAGACGGTGCCTACACCGAGTCTAAACCTGAGACCCTCCAACTCATGCTTGAGACTCACTTCCCTGGAAACCGGATCACAGTCGGCTCAAAACCAGTGCCGATTTCCGAAACTGGGGATGAGCAGACAAATTCTACTCGCAGAGGCTGGTATATTTCATCGCTCGTCGTAACTGATGAAGCCATCAAGTACGCTGTAGCGTCTTTTGATGGTTTCAAGTCATCGGGCACCGATGGCATATATGCAGCACTGCTGCAAAAGGGCATAGACCCTATACTGCCGGCTGTGAAAAGAATTTTCACATTTTAGCCGTATTGGTTACCGGACCATGCCTTGCGGCGGTCAGCGCACGCGGGCAGGCGGCCCTTGACATGATCAATAGCTGGTGTACCAGGAATAGGCTTTCATTCAACCCTCTCAAAACTGAGGTTGTTCTCTTTACGAGAAGGAAGAATATGACTGGTTTGACCAACTGGTTCTTAAAAGCGTCAATATCCACCTTTCCAATGAAGCGAAATATCTAGGTGTTATCCTGGACAATAAACTTCTCTGTGTCTTACATTGAGACAAAAACCTCCAAGGCGCTGTCAGTCTTCTGGCAATGCAAGGGGGTTTTTGGCAGGGAGTTTTGGAAAACCTCTCGCTGCACAGAGGCTTTCCCCAGCACGCTTGGCTCTGTTCTTGATGCCGCCTCCCCCCCCCCCCCCCCTCTTCTTGATCTCCACATCATGGGATGTACACTCAAGGCCATCTCTCGATAAAAAGGAATGGTCTTTGGTTCCACTCGCACTGGAGCTTTGATGACCTCGCACACCGCATTTCCTATGATATTACTCTCATGGACATGCCGTTTGATGCGAGCTCGCCAATAATACAGTTGCGACGCTTATACAAAGTCGACTTTCCTGGACTGGCTGTGGCCAGAAACTGAACCGGAAGACGACAACATCCTTAGGTAATTTCGCGTCGGTCTTCCAGGCGGAAGCCTTCGCGACCCTAATGGCCACCAACTATATTGTGAAGAATAGGTGGAAAGGAAGAGTATGCTCCCAAACGTCGGCAAGAAATCCGCTTCTTTTCTGCTATCTCTAGACTGAAACGAGTGCAGACGGCTTGTCGGCGTTTTAACGGGACACTTTATCTTCGCTATGCACTTGAGTCGGCTTGGGCTTAGTGATGTCACATTCTGCGACGCCTGTGGAGAAGGTGAAGACACTTCAGAGCACTTTCTCTGTCAGTGTCCTGCTTTCGCTCATATCAGGTGGCAGTTATTTAGCGCAGATGTGGTGGGAACTGAATGTTCTGTGTCACAGAAGCGCATCTTGGTTTTTCTTCGGAAAAAAAACGTCTTCTTATGTAGCCGCAAATGAAACGCTGCTATTTGTCTTGGAGCCGTCCATAAATATGAGCTTGAATCCATCAGACTTTAAAGATGAGGCGATGCTAAGAAAATTTGAATACAATAGTTCTTTAGGCGTGCTTGATTTGTTGTGGTTAGCCAAGTCCATGTCAAGCGATGATGGTTTAATGGCCCACGGTGGGTATCGGGGGATATATGCGCCAAACCTCCGAGCAATTCCATTTGTTTTGCCCAGGCTAATGAGAGGGAAATAGTTGACGTTTTGTTTTCCTTGATGATATGGTAAGGAAGTAGTCTTTGTCAATGATAGAGTCAGTGGAAAACACCAGCTTAGTATATAGTTTCGCTCTAGTTGCTAATAGGCGTTCTTCTATTGATGGGAGACAAGCTTCCAATAACACGTTCTTTATAGTGCTTGTGGGAAAAGCATTGAGGCTACGTCTAGCGGCTTGATGGTAGGGAGCCCTTATTATGTTTATTATAAATTGTGGACTATTTCCATAGATTGGTAAACCGTAATCTTACTAAGTATAATGGACTTGGAAATTGAACAAAGAGTGGTAATGTGTACTACATTTTTTACTTGCTAAATAATTAATAATATTTACCCTCGCAGCTAGGTTGTTTTTAAGTAGAATACAGTGGGTGTATTTGTTCTTATTGTTGAAGGTTATACCTAGAGTCCTTAAGCTATTTACATTTTCAATATTTGCCATCTTAAAATTTAACGTAAGTTCCGTACATGACAGTTAACGACATATATGGAGTGTTTTACATTTATCTAGTAAGAGTTTGGCACCAGATGTATCGGATCAACTTAGGATGCCTCTGATGACATTTGAAAATATAATTGTAGTTTTCTCTCGATCACTGTGTTTGCACAAAATATATATGTCCTCTGCATAAATACAGTGATCGAGTAGATTGTGTTGCATTATTATTTTGCTTAAATCATCGAAAGCAATGATAAAAAGGACTAACAATAGTAACGAGCCTTCGGGAATGCCATTGAAAAGAGGGTGGGAAGCAGAGAAGCAGTTGTTAACTTTAACACAGATCTTTCTACTTGTGAGGAACGATTTTATGTACCCAATGATTTTAGGTCCGACAAACGCTGTCAAACGCTTTTTTGAAATCAAGCGAGAGAATTGTTACATGATTACGAGCTGATATGGTATTGGATATGAAGTGGTCCAGGTGAAGCAGCGCATCGACACAACCTTTAGTTGGTCTAAACGCTACTTGCCTAGGACTTATCAGTCTTTTGGAAGCTATAAACCAGAGCAGTCTTTTTGCGACAATTTTTTTTTAAAACTTTCGCCATGCATGGAATGAGAGATACCATTGACATTTTGAGTGTTTTTGTTTTGGCAGTTAGTGTTGCTAACTTCCAATACTGTGGGATGACAGCCGTTGCAAGAATGTTATTGTAAAAGTCAAGAAGCTTAACTTTTCTCGAGAGATGGAGGTTTTTCAGCATAGGATAGGAGATTCTGTCTCTGCTTGGGGTTTTTCCTTTAAGCTTATCCAAGCAAGACTCGATAACCAGTATATTATTTACCTAATGAAAACACACAGCGTTGTTGTTGAAGAAGCTATTGTGCACCAACCCTAATCATTCGCATATTCACCCTTAAATGTCCTCGATTTTCACATCCAGAGGGAGTTCTTTCTTTAAAATACTCACCACCACCACTCTTCATAGCGTTGTGTACTTTCGAGATATTAAGTTCGCAATTCGCCGTAGAATTTCATATTCTTAATCAAAACGTTATTTCTTCAAGTGTTAATATTGGAAAAAAGAAGATGAGTGATTTAGAAGAAAAATCGAAGAGTGATGTGGAAGAATCTCTTTCTATACTATCTCCATCAGAAGAGGAGAATGTGGCGTCGCCGCCTCCCAACAAGAGGAGAAGACGTCCAGAGGTTTCTATGGAGGAGAGGTTGGAGAATTTGACGATGTAAGTACGCTATTCCCTCAGTCGTCGTCAGAAGTCGAAAATGCAGCCGACCAGCCAAGTACCTCATTCCTGCACAACCCGAACAGTTCGAGAAGGACTTTGGACTTGGGCGAGATACATACGGAATGTAACACAAGTATGATTCAACCGGCAAAAAGGGAAAATCTAACCTAGTTAGTTAAATTGCAACACTTTGAGTTGCCCACTTGGAAAGATGTAAATTATTCCAGGGCTGTAAGGTCTTTGGCTGCGTCGCTAGGATTCGTAGAACAAAAAATAAATGACGAGCTTTGTACCCTGAATAAGGGGAAGGATTTCTTAGCGTCTACAGAACAGGTGATGGCGGCTTTGTCGAACGCCTTAATTGAACAAAAAGCGTTAATGTGTTCGGGTCTGCAAGCAATAGTAGATTGGTCGTTTCAGTCACCGTGAGAGTTGTGTCCTAATGCTTTGTATGGCCGGTTTACTGCATTGTTTGGTCCTGCATACCCGTTATATAAGACATCCGAATTAGCACTTTAGGCAGTTTGCGGAAAACGTACGGAGTATATTGTGGTCAGACGGGAGAGGCTGATAGGGGAAATAGGTGGTATGTGTATCCTAGTGCAGAGAGTCTATTTGAAAAACAAGCCTTATCATCCCTTATCCAGTCTTTAGGCGGAATTCATTCGTGGCTTGTTCCTCCGGGAGGAAAGGCGAAAAGGTCTTTTCAGACACCAAGATCTTTCCACAGCCAAGGTAGAAGAGAGGCCTTAGATGGAAGAAGTGCATGTCGGAATGCAAAGAACAATTACAAATATAAAGATTGTAGTGACAAGAAGAAACAGGCCAGGCGAACAAATGACTCAGAGAATGGGTTCAGAGGCGGTCGATTGCGGTTCTTCAGCAGGCATTGGGAGGATCTGGGAGCAAACACTTTTATTTTAAAAATAATTTCGGGTTCCAAAATATCGTTCAACAAAAAACCCCAATTAAAAGTCATGTCCCCAGAGTTTCTTTCAGAGTTTGCGACACCACAATCAGAAGAGATGGAATTGCAAGTGGAGGAGATGAAAAGATCACAGATCTTGGAAGCTCCCCTGATGACAGATCCAGGTTTCATTTCAAAAATGGTTTTTGGTAAAGAAGTTAGACGGAGGAACTCGCCCTATTTTCGACCTGAAGGCCTTAAATAATTTCGTCTCTGTGAAAAGATTCAGTCTAATATCACAGGCCACCATAAAGGAGTTTCTACAACCGGGAGATTGGATGGTGAAATTAGACATCTCTCAGGCCTACTTTCATGTTTCAACAGCGGTAAGCCACAAACGTTTTCTAAGAATATTTTACAAAGACGAGATTTTACAGTTTTCCCGCCTACCTTTCGGTCTATCATCAGCCCCAGAATCTTCTCAACTTTAACTTCGGATCGCGGAGATCCTGCGAAAAAGGGGTATTCGAATGTTGGTATATCTGGACGATTTTCTGCTAGCAAACCAAATTCGGAACAAGTTAGAGGTACAAGTTGCGAAAACGCTTCTCATCCTGGAAAAGATAGGCTGGATACTGAATTACAAAAAATCAGTCTTGATTCAGAAGCAGAGACTGGAATACTTGGGCCTGGTCTGAGATACCGCAGGGAATACGATTTCGCTTCCCGAGAAGAAGATAGAACAAATAAGTTTTTCTCTTTAGACGATTTTAATAAGCGGAATATGTTCTCTGCATCGCCTGCAGCAGATTTTGGGCCACTTAGACTTTGCCAATTTCACCATTCCCAGAGGACGCCTTTACTTTGTCGTTACCTGCAAATCTTTACTCGAAAATACGGCATGCGTTTAAGACAAAAGCTTCCCATCCCCCAGAGGGCAAGGGAAGAAATGACCTGGTGGCTCGGAGCTATGTCCAGTGTGGAAGTGCTCCACAAGAAAAATATATCACATTTTCTGGCAACGGATGTAGCAGATGAGGGCTGGGGAGCTCAGTTAAACGATACAGTGAAAAAGATGTATGCTGTTTTGATGGCAATGGACAATCAAGCAAAACATTTGCGAGATGCGTACATTTTGGTTCAGTCGGACAATCAAACGCTAGTCGCCTATATTCCAAAGGAGGGAGATACGAAATCAATTGCACTACTAGGTTTAACATACCAGTACTGCGATTGATGGATCACCTAAATGTTACCTTCTCCGCGTTTTATCTTCCGTGAATATACAACGGAATTGCGGACTGCTTATCGAGAGGAGCTGGAGAGACTCAACCCTTAATACGTATTCCCCTGCGCTAAAGAGATGGCTAGCGTATTGTCAAACTAATAACATTAATCCCAGATCACCAAGTGGGCCTTGTTTAGCATGTGTTGCAAGAGTGATTCGTTTAGGCAGAGACAATCAAGTTGGCAGTTACTTAGACACGAAAATAAGAGTGTCTGTCCAGTTTTTTGGATAAGACAAGTAATAGAGCTTTCACGAGCCAGAAGAAAGGAACAAAAGAATTTAGACAATCTGTTCATCACTATTAATGGACCGGTTAGGCCAGCTTCGCCTACGGTGATTGGATCTTGGATTCGTTCAGTGTTGAAAGAGGTGGGCATCGGAGCTACAAGACGTAGCTTCAGAGCAGCAGTAGCATCCTTAGGCTGACTGGAGAAACAACCTATAGACGAAATTTTGGCAAGAGGCAACTGGAGAACTGAAAATACATTACAAATACAACAGGTTTGAATGCGAATTCACATTTTCTTCAAAATTTCAGGCAAATTTAGTAACAGCTGTTTAGTTATCTTATAATTGTATCCTTTTATTGTTTAATTTTTATTGTTTGAATTCGTATGTTTTGTTCTAGACACATGCACTTTAATTGAAATACATATTTTAATTATTACATACAACAGATGATTATTGTGTAGAACTATGTAGATACATAGATAGATATATAAGCATAGCGTTGTGAACACACACCAGCAGATAAAAGACAGGTCTTCAACAACGACGCTGTGTTTTCATAAGGTAAATAATATGACGGTTTTACATAAAAATAAAACCGATATTATTTGCCGTAAAACACACAGCGTTGTGGCAAGTTTCTTGCTGGTGAAGACGGCTGTGAGGAACGACGCTGCGGCCCCGCTGGTGGTGAGTATTTTAAAGGAAGAACTCCCTCTGGATGTGAAAATCGAGGACATTTAAGGGTGAATATGCGAATGATTAGAGTTGGTTCACAATAGCTTCTTCAACAACGACGCTGTATGTTTTACGGCAAATAATATCGGTTTTATTTTTATGTAAAACCGTCATAGTAA
Source organism: Eristalinus aeneus (assembly GCA_955652365.1). NCBI lineage: Eukaryota > Metazoa > Arthropoda > Insecta > Diptera > Syrphidae > Eristalinus > Eristalinus aeneus. Next base: position 60,514,716 of record OY019133.1, read on the forward strand.
TAGGGGCTTCGATAAGTTTTGCTACTGGGAAAACAAAACTATTTTCTACGATACCATTAAGGCAGGTTGACTTTCTTACATTGAAGTTGGAGCTAAACGAGTCGTCATTGGATTGATTGGACCAGGTGCGTACGAAATTTTTCTCATCTCAGTGGCGAAGAAAAATTTAAGCAGCGGATATTATGCCAGATTTCGGTCGTAGGTGTATATGGATTAAGCGTTGAAGTAAATGCATTTAGGCACCTTGCTTTGCTTAGTTTTACTTCTTCATGGAACTTAACGTTTAGTTTTTTAAAAGCAATTAAATTGTTTTTGTTGGAATGTTTTTTAAGCCTATGCCAAGCTTTTACTTTTTCTTGCCTGCAACCCACCATGGTACAACATGCTTGAGAATGGTAGGGCCAGTCTGGGGAATTGACTTGTTTGCAGCAAACCGAATTGCTTTCTGCAGCGAAGCCGTCTCTTTGTTTACATTGGACTAGGGGTTTTTGTCTGACTGGTATTCTAAGATGTGCTTGTTAAAACAAGCCCATTTAGCGGAATCAGTCTTGAATTTACGGTTTGTCAAAAATTTGCCATGCCCTGATCCAATGGTTGTGGCGGAAATTATAGTAAAATGATCGCTATTATAGATATCATCCATAATTCTCCAAGAGTTCCTTGTTATATTCAGGAGAGCAGCAACTTGGGTAAGTGAACTGTGGGTATAGAAGTGAGTAGGCGAGCCATCATTGAGCACAATGAGATTGGAGTCATCCAAAAATTGTTCAAGTTTTGCCCCTCTGGGTTTGGTAATGCGTGAGCCCCACAAAGCGCTCCAGGCGTTAACATCACCGACAAAAATACTGGGGCTGTGGATTTGGTGCATGATGTTTAGTAAGTCGGAGCTCGAGAAAGCTTGGTCTGAGTGGATATATATACAGACAACTGTGAACTTTCCCTCCAGTTGTATTTCTACAGGTAGTGTTTGAATATTTGAATTTATGGGTGCTAGAGTATGGGGAATGTTGTTTTTTTTTTTTTAACAGAACTATGCCTTGCGTTTTTATGGCCGCCGTGGTGTAGTGGGTAGAGTGCGACGCTCACACGCCGAAGCGTCTAGGTTCGATTCCCAGTTCAACACCAATTTTTCGAACTCGTGAGAGAACAGTAGCGCGCACAACACGAGTAGTTGATGAGCATGCTAGACCCTGGTCCTCCTTTGGACTGTAGCGCCAACAATTATTATTATGCCTTGTTTTACAGTTGTATTCTCAAGAAGATTGTGACAGTACCCGATGTAGTTTTTTGGCGTTCTAGAATAAGATAAGTGTGCGACGTGTGTTTCTTGGAGAGCTACGACAATCGGAGACTGCTCGTTTATGATTATACAAAATTCATCATAGTTCTTATTGAAACCTTTCATGTTCCACTCAATGATGTTGCTAGAGTTAGAGCAAGCGTTGTTATAGGATAGTTTATTGTTTATTATTGCTAGCCCGTAGCCTGTTGGACAAGGTAAGCGGACTGCCTGGCGGAGGGTCAGGGGAGGGGAGGGGTGGGTATGAACATGAGACTGCTGCGCAGAGTCTGAACTATCCGAATTCCATGAGGGAGCCGGATAACTTTGCTTGAACAACAGGGTTGTGGCTATCATTATAGATAATATTGTTGTTGTTTAACACTGTTTTTTGAGTGATTGAGTGAAAGCTGATATTGGAGATTGTGCTGTATTGGTGTTATTAAATGAATTTCTTTGAGTGAGTGAGGTTTATTCGGAGGAAATTGACTTAATTGAGTTTATATTGTAGACGTTGAGTGAGTTCGGTTGGTTGATCGAGGTGTCATTGGGTGGAGTGATAGTAGTGGAGAGATTTTCGGTTATGAGAGGCTTGGTGGTATTGTTGTTTCCTTCGGAGCCTGATGTAGGAGAGATTGAGATTTTTTGATTAACGGCAGATATTGGTTTATTTTGTTGTAGGGAGCTTTTTGTTGAGATAGGGGGCGAGAGATTTGAGTTGTTTTGTGTAATTGGGTTTGGTTGTGTTGTTTGCAGTCTGGCATTGCTTGCAACTTTAGAGTATGTTGCCTAAAGGGGTGGGAAGGGATTTAATTCCTTGAATTTTTTTTTTTTTTGCATCAGCCATAGTGCATTTGTGTATGGTTTTTATTTTGATTGTGTCTTTTGCTTGCCGGTAGCGCACACAATTTTAAGAAGAGGCAGGGTGATCACCGTTGCAGTTAGCGCATTGTGTTCGTGTGCATTCTTCGGGTAAAAGTGGTGGTAAATTGCAATTCACGCATACAGCTTTCTGCACCGTTTGTATGTGTGTCCCAAGAGCTGGCAGTTTGTTTAAATGTTTAAACTATTTGGTGGTCGGTACAGCTCAAATGTAAATTGGATTAGCCCAGTTATACGTTGGTACTTATCTTCAATTTTTTTAAATTTAAAGAGATCAATGACACCTTAATCTCATTTCGTCCACAATTTTTGATTCTGGGACATTTTTGAGAAACGGTGCATAGACAGTACCTTTCGAAGAATTTAGTTGAGCGTGAAGAGAAACGGAAATTGGGCATACGTTTGCTAGTATTTTCTTAGCTAGGAAAAGGTTAGCGACTTTTCTGGACTTCACCTGAACAAGGAGGCTACCGTCGCGTAACTGTGTGCTTATGCCGTCGATGGCTTTTTTGAGGAAGAACACATTATATGAGGTCTATGGCTTTTCAGGGTTCGTTGAAGAGATTAGTCACTGAGACCACACTGTTGGAAAACTAGCCGGAGAGAAGACGATTGGCAGAACGATGTTGCCTGCGTCAGTAGTTTTAAGTTTCTCTTTAGTTTAATTTTAAATTTTGCTTGGAAAAAAAACAGTCTAAATGATATAAATTAATCATGCATAATAAGAATCCACTGCAATTTCAAACTAGACCAAATATTGATGCGTACAAATTTATAAGTACATTTTACCTAGAATTAGGAAATGTATTAATATTTCATCAATAAAAAAAAACTTAAACAAAGCAGTTCATGGAGAGAATATCAAGCCACACGTATGACTATGGAATTCAAATCAACAGAACAGCACTAATATGACAACGGATCAAGCGGATGACATTTGGGCATCAACACATGAAAATATCAGGTTTTAAAAGATTAAATGTCATTGATTCATTACTTCAACATGTTAATGAACGTGTCATATACAATCAGGAAGCCAAGTCTTATGCGAACGCGTTTCTCTCAACAATTAAGAGTCTCGTTTTGTTGCCACCTTGAAACTGGATTAAATACAAGAAAATATTTTGAGTCACTAATTTTCAAGAAATAGACGTGAAAAGAAAGTTAAAGAAAATCTTAATCTTAAGACGATATTCGATAGTCATTAACAAGAACAGTACAAAGATATAATTATTTCATTCGACCTACCGATCAATTGTACATGAAATCATTATTTTTAGCAAATTTTACATATGGCTCATTATCCCCTACACCACTTACATCAGTGATTCAGAAAAGCGTGCATTATAATGCGATACGATAATACTATGTCAAACCAATCGCAAAAGTTATCAACTCCACAAGTCCCAGTGTAGAAAACTAATATCAAAGTGGGGAAGTTGCTGTGTACGTACGCTTGTCATTTTTTCCATCGTATTCGGAGTTATGAACATATCCCATGTGAAGATGACACATATGCATCATCAATTGTTTTAAATTTTTTTGAATCGTTATTTTGTTAAATTCATTGTGGAATTTAATTTGTTTTAAATGTAGGAATATATATAAAACTAGCTTACTATATCTTAACAAGAATTTTTAAATCTGACTTATCGACCCTTTAGAGGTTAATATAATTTATTTATGTGGGTACGGGCTACTTATACTATTTAAACTGAAACTAACAATTAAGTCAAATTCCTTAAAGCTGAAACTAACTATGCCCGTAACAATAAAAGGACGTGTGTACCAGCATCGTCATTCCAGTTCTAGAAGCAGGAAGAACATATATGTGCCTGTCGGCATTATTGGTTTAAAAAATGAATCGGAACTTCAAAGTTTCCAAGACGATTAATATGGATTCCAGCAGAAAAAAGTGCTCTTTGAAGAGTCAAAGAAAGTAGTGTAAGTTTGAGTGTAAGCAAAGAATAGGAAATTTGAGTAATAAAAAACTTAGTGTAGTATAAGGAGTAGAGGTATGGGCGATTAATTTCAATTTCCTTTAGATGACCACTACGGAACGAAATTCCAGTTATTTGACGTTTAATATTGGCCCTGAGCTCATGGGAATAAGCAAAGATATATATATATCCTAGCTTGCTCATGAACTACAGTTTTTTGCAGTTTGAGGAGCTCGAAAGAGGTGATACCGTGAAAAATGCGAGGAGTTCAGTCGAGAAACCATATGGTAAAAGAAAGAGGTGGTGCCGTGAAAAATGCGAGGAGTTCTGGCGAGAAACCATATGGCTGGTCAATTCCTTCATAAAACGCATTCACCGAACTTAGTCTTTATATTTATGCTGTAAAATTTTTGCATTTATAAAAAAGTAAATTAGACAACAATTAAATCAAGATGTATACACTTACCTTAATACAATATTCATGTACCATTGTTGCGATGGAACTTGACGGGGTATCATGTTTGTCCTTACAGGATGTTGATAGGGTTGCTTTCTGTACCCAAAGTAATATCCTAAGTAAACAAGGGGCACAGAAATGCCAAACCACAACAAAAGAAGTGACAGCATTGTGCTAAAAGGTACAGCTCCACTAGAATGTTTGTCCCATATAAAAAAGTTTAAAACAAATCCAGTCCTAGTAAGTATAAAAAAAAATTATTAAAATTTTAACACAGATTAACAAATGCAGTTTTTTAAAGAAACAACTTCAATGTTTTAATATTTCAGTTCACACCGGGTAACGTTGTTGATCGCGCACAATATGGCGAGCTGCCAACACTATCCTCGTTAGTGCACAGGTCAAGTTGACGTACAGCCTTCTCCTACCAGTCTCACGCTCCGACAGAGGAAAAAGATGACTTCTATGATCTCCTAGATGTCCAAGGTACGACACCAAGCTGGGAAAAGATTACATCTTTGCTGGAGTCATCAGTAAACACAACCTGCACGACAAAACATTCGGAAACCGATTCAGGTTGTTAAACTTCGCCTCGGGGCGGAACCTCTTTGTGGCTAGAACGCGGTTCCCACACCTGGACATTCACAAAGGGACCTACCGATATCCTGATCACTCCTCCAGTATTCTCGATGTCTGAACCTCCCGAGGGGCAAACATCAACTCGGATTATCACCTTGTTGCAGACAAGGTAAAAACCCGAATATCGAGACATCAGCGGAGTCGAGACAGGCCAAAACGGTTTGACGTCGAAAAGCTACAATCTCAGCCGATTGCTGGGAACTTTGCCGACTGAGTCTCCCTGAAACTCGCACGCAGCTAAACAAGACGCCTATAAGGCGATGCTGCATCCCCCGGTAGTTGGCGCAGTCAAAGGAGACCCCTTTGATTGCGCCTACTACCGAGGGATTAATCTGCTCAACATCGCATACAGGATCGTCTCTGCCGTATTGTGTGAGCGTCTGAAACCGTTTGTCCATGATCTGATAGGTCTATATCAGTGTGGTTTCAGACCAGGGAAGTCCACTATAGACCAGATCTTTACATTACGGCAGATCCTGGAAAGGACTCAAGAAGTGCTAATCGACACTTACCACCTATTTGTCGCTTTTAAGGCCGCATATGACAGTGTGCATAGAGACGAGCTATACAGTGCCATATCTAGTTTTGGAATTCCTGCCAAACTCGTCAGATTGTGTAGGATGACGATGAACAACTCTCGCTGCTCCGTCAAGGTCGGTAACGAACTCACCGCGACCTTCAATGTCAAAAATGTTTTAAAAAAGGCGACGCACTGTCATGTGACTTCTTTAACATCATCCTCGAAAAGATCGTGCGTAACTAACAAGTCAACAACAGAGGCGCGATCTTCCAGAAGTCAGTTTAATTACTAGCTTACGCTGATGACATTAACGTGATTGGACGAACATAGCCGGCAATGAGGCGTTTGCTGGCATTGAAGCGTAAGCGGCTAAAATAAGTCTGGCTGTAAATGAGGGCAAGACTAAGTACATGCTCTCATCAAGGAAGGACACACAACATCTACGTCTCGGACAGGGCGTTACACTAGGCAGCAGAAACTTCGAGGTAGTCAAGGACTTCGTCTACCTCAACTTCGCGGTAAACAAGACATCAGTACCGAAATCAAACGCAGAATCACTCTTGCCAATCGCTGTTTCTTTGGGCTCAAGAGGCAATTGAATAATAAAGCCCTCTCTCGAAGGACTAAGCTCGCTTGGACGTTAGCAAAAGCGGATGAGGAAGCCCTTAGTCTTTTCGAGAGAAAAGGTTTGCTTGTGGTTTTTGGTCCTGTTTGCGTTGATGGCATATCGAGGAGAAGATTTAACGACGAACTCGATGGGCTGTACAGATACGGATACAACGCTTAAGATGATTAGGCCATGTAGAGCGTATGAACACTACTGCTACGGCCCGAAAAGTCTTTGAATCCGAGCGGATGGGACAACGCAACAGAGGACGACTTAGACTAAGGTGGCGTACACATGTGGCGAAGGACCGCAACCAACTTGGAGTGCGCAACTGGCTGGAGAGGCATGTTGGTTGAGGCCCAGGTCCACCCCGGACTGTAGCGCCACAAGAAGAAGAAGAAGAAGGCATACCAGTCTCTGGGTTCTGTGTGAGGTTAACTTCCTTACCACGTAAAAAAAAATAGTTCAGAAACAAAGACATGCCTCGGATAATGAAGCATCAACTGCTGACAACCCATACAAAAGTTTCAAAGACAACGATTTTCGGTTTTGCATTGATGCTCCAGCTACGACACCAAGATCGTTCTAGGAGACTTCATCCCTCAGCTGGGAAAGGAGGACATCTTTGCTGGAGTCATCGAAAAACACAGCCTGCACGACAACACATCCGGAAACGGACTCAGGCTATTGGACTTCGCCTCCGGGCGGAACCTCTCTGATGCTAGCATGCGGTTCCCACACCTGAACATTCGCGAACGGACCTGGCAATCTCCTGATCAAACCACCGTCAACCAGGTTGATTATGTTGCGATCGATGTCAGACACTCCTTCAATATTCTCGATGTCCAAATCTTCCGTGGTGCAAACATCGACTCGGATCATCACCTTATTGTAGCCAAGGTAAGAACCCGGATATCGAGAGAGAGTCGAGACAAGCAAATACGGTTTGACGTCGGAAAGCTACGATAGCACCTCATCGCAGACTGAAAGCCATCAAAGAAGTGATGGGTTTCATGTCACCACCCAGAAGGAACCCTTGGTTCTGGCTGGGCATGCAGTCAAACGAGACGCCTATAAAGCAACGCTGCATCGAACAACGAGGGCCGTTCGTGAGCTCTAGGAATAGAGAGGGGAAGAGCACCGACTTCTCAGAACGAAAAAGAAGGAGCATGAGAAGTGCGCAATCGAGGAAATGGAAAGGTGTTATGACTGGAATGATGTCCGAAAGTTTTACCAAAAGGTAGAACAGCTATCCGGCGGATACAAGGTTCGGACGAAAGCCTGCCGGGACCAAAATGGACAACTCGTGGTAGAGTCGTAGTCCGTGCTGAGAATCTGGAGGGATTATTTCTGTTAGGCAGAATGTTCTACTTAATTTGGACGATGATAGACAAGAATTCCGTCCTGCCGACTTAGACAAAATGAGGATAACAATACTGAAGCTAAAGTCGAACAAAGCTGCTGGAGCTTACGGACTGTCCGCAGGAAGGGGACCCGTTTGAATGCGCCATGTGGATCAGCCTTCTTAACATTGCCTACAAGATCCTCCCTGCCGTATTGTGTGAGCATCTGAAACCTTTTGTCCATAACCTCATAGGTCCGATAGACCAGATCTTTACATTACGGCAGATCCTGGAAAAGACTCAAGAGGTGCAAATCGACACTCACAATCTATTCTTCGATTTAAAGGCCACATATAATAGTGTGCATAGGGACGAGCTGCAGTGCCATGCCAGATTGTATAGGAAGACAATGTAGAAGTCTCGCTGCTCCGTCAAGGTCGGCAACGAACTCACCGAGACCTTTAATGTCAAAAAAGGTTTTAGACAAAGCGCGCACTGTCATGTGACTTCTTTGACATCATCCTCCAGATGATCGTGCGTAATTCAAAAGTCAATATCAGAGGCACGATCTTCCAAAAGTCAGTTCATATGCTATCTTACGCTGATGACATTGTAGTGATTGGAAGAAAATGGCGAAACGTCAATAAGACAATAAGTTCTCATTGAAACGAAAGCGGCTACTATGGGTTAATGAGGGTAAAACGAATGAACGATGTCTTCAAAGAAGGATCAGGAATCAAACGCAGAATCACTCTTGCCAATCGCTGTTTCTTTGATCTCAAGAGGCAATTGAGTAATAAAGCTCTCTCAAAGAACAAAGCTCGCTGGACGTTACTAAAAGCGGATGAGGAAAACCTTTAGTATTTTTGAGAGAAAAGTTTTGCGTGCGATTTTTGGTCCTGTTTGCGTTGATGGCATCAGGAGGAGGATTTAACGACGAAGTCTATGGGCTGTACAGCGACATGTGCTTGGTCAAGCGTCTTCGGATACAAAGCTTAAGATGGTAGGGCCATATAGAATGTATGAACACTGCTACTTCGACCCGAAAAGTATTCGAATCTGAGCTATTGGGACAACGCACCAGAGGACGACCTAGGATATGGTAGCACACAAACGTGATGAAGAAGGATTTCAAATAACTTGGAGTGCGCAACTGGAGGAAGCGTGCGAAAGATTGTACTGGCTGGAGAGGTATGCTGGTTGAGGCCCAGGTTCACCCCGGACTGTAACGCCACAAGAAGTAGCCTCTTAGAAGATATACAATTTTTATAACAACCAATAAGAGGTGAACCAATGTATGCAGCAGTCCTTTGCCCAGACGTTTAAGCAAGGGTTTGGCCTTCCGGGTTAAAAAAATATAGTTGAGAGAATTTTTAAGAACATAAACCTCGGATAAAGACCTTGGGACCATGTGACTCATTGAATTTGGAATACCCGGACTTCACCACCATTCAGGAAATAATATGGAACGGAGCGAGTAAAAGGGGGATAAAATCCGCCTTTTTTGACATTCACTACGGCGAATGCAATAATCAAAAACAGCGCTTGTTGGAATCGCGAATATTTAGAATTTGGAAGAATCATTTCGATGGCTAAACGGCGATGACTTTGTCACTATTAGATATAATGTTTTACACTAGCCAATGGACGGTGATAAAAAAAAAATCCGTCTACTGAATTAGACGAAGTTATGATTAGGGTATCGAAACCAATGTCGATTAGTGCGGTTTCAAGCCGAAGAGGTTCTTAACTCAGTCGCCAATGCAAACGGCAAGATTTTTTTTTAAATATCCTTCAGTTGATAGCATACAGTCTCAATGAAGCGTTTAATGATATTGGTCGAAATGGCTGTGGATGGTAAGTTCACAATAGACCAGATCTTCAATATGCAGCAGATCCTGGTAAAGATCCAAAAAGTACAATCGACACCAAACACAAATTCGCTGAATTGAAATCCGCATATGAAATTGTGCATTGAACCGGATAATTGCTGTTTATTACTTTTTAATGTAAACTGGACAAAACAACGAGTCCAAAGCAACGAATCAGCAAATCAACAACACACACAATGGCATAAACAACGTAGGGTGTCCAAAATTGCAAAGAAGGAAAGTAGAAAGGCGACTGGAGATGTGATTCAATGCTTACGCACTTTTCGTCTGCTAGATCTTCCAAACAGGGAAGCTACCACGTCGACTTATGGGACCTGTAGGTTCATTAATAACAGGTGGAAAGATGATTGAAATAACAGGAAAAAAGAATGCTATGCACAAGGCATTCGACAAGTGGATCAATACACCTTATAAGTTACCCTCTATATCCAATGACCGAAAGGGTTCTTCAAAAGGATTCAGTCTGCAGATGAATCATTCCAAATGCCTAAAAAGAGCAGAAAGATCAATATGTTCGTATGGTGAATCTGTACTCGCAAAAAATGTATTATAACTACCAGGACATTAAACATAAATAATTACCTCCTATAATAAATCTTATGTAAGTAAATTTACAAATTTCTTATTACTATTATAATTTTATTAATTTGTAAATAAATTATACCACTTATAAAATATTATCTAACAATAGCTGCCAGGGCCTAGTGCTAGTACTTCAAAATAATTATTTTACAAAAGTTCATTAAAAACGAGAAATTTGTTTTATGGTTAAATATGATTAACAATACTAAAAATTCTAAAAGTAATCTCCTGAGTTAGACTCCCTAAGAAGTGAAAAAGTCTCAGCCTGGAAAAAAACCATCTGAGCTTAAAATCAGCAAGGCTAAATGCCTGGACAATTTTACCTAGACATTAAGCTCAAATTTGTATTGTAGTCAATTTTGGCATAAAATCCGATGTCTAACCGATGATTATACCCCAAGAAATACTAACATTATAGAAACACCTTGTGGAACCTCTCTTCCCCACATGACATATGCAAATGTGTTAATAGTGTGATGAATAATCTAATGACAGATGTAACAACATGGTGTACTTTATCTGGGACTAAACTAAACAATTGCAAAACCCTACCCATCTGTCGGAAGATTTCTTGCAACAACATCCAATTTGCAAATTTAATAATGTAAATACTTTAATAGTCACTAATTTAAGTGTTCTGTATTTAAAACTCGTAATAGGTATAACTGAATATTCATTATTAAAAAATTAGAGTTATAAAAAACAGCCTTGCTGCGAGAAAAAAAAAAATTATTAACTTTTTAGCAAGTAGTAGATGTAACGCGCATATCAACACTCTTTGTTCAGTTAACAAATTATTTCTCTACGGCAACAGCCCGCAATCTTTAATCAACTTTATAAAGGCGGTGGATTTGTGTTGGGTTCTTGGAATAGAGAGTATTTGCAACTTTCACACATTCTTGCCGGAATCAAAAATTTTATTAAACAAAAATAATAATCGTGTTTTGATATCAAACCCAGGTGTCATACCTTTCGAAGTTGAGTAATGAAAAAGAGGTGTTAAGTACTTTATATTTTTCAAAGGCGAAATCAGGGTTAAAATCAGAGTCATCAGTGTTGTATTATTCCTTTTGGGCAATCAAATATGACAGCTGATATTTTTAACTTATTGTAGTATGGGGAATGTACTTATGTATAAGAAACCAAACTCCTTGTTTGGCAGCAGAAACTTAATCATGGTTATGGAAGTATGAGGAATATTGCTTGCGAGGAGGATTACTGTTTTTAGCTGCTTTGGAGCATTATAAAGCAACCATTCGCGTACTAAACAGGAGGTGTGTTTCGGATCATTATCTTGGAAGTAAAAAACCCAAGGGAGACCAAATTTTACTGCGGAACTTCGTAAATTTCGTTTTAAAATATTCAAATACCCCCTTTTGCCCATAGTATTTTCTATAAATTCGAACTTTCCACAGCCATTTGAAGCCATACAACCCCACAACAAGCAGATTCTCCCCCGTGTTTTATGGTTGACTTTATATTTTTAGCTTTAAGAGCTGTATTTGGTTCCCTCCAAACAATTTGTTTGCAATCAGACCCAAAATAAATTCATTTTTGTTTCATCTGAAAACAAAACACCTTCCCAAAAGCTTTCCGGGTGGTTTACATATTGTCTAGCAAACACCAATCTTTTCTTCTTATTAACTAGGGAAATGTACGGCTTTCTTCGAGCGATCCTACCATTTAAATTATTCTTTCTGAAGACTCTGCGAACGGTTTCCACTGAAAGAGGCTTATTAGTAACGGATGACACCTCAGCCGTCAACTTTGGAACGCTAGATTTTGAATTGGACTTGATTGTCCGAACAATATACCGCTCATTTTGTTCTGAGAGTAATTTTTTAGTGTCTTAGATCTGTTTTTTAGTGTCTCTTCATATCTATAATTGTTTATTATTTTTTGTACCGTTGCATGCGATCGCCCTACAGTTTCTCCTATTTTTCGCATCGACTTCCCCTCGCAAAATAGCTTTATTATGAGCATTCTCGTTGAGAAAGTAGTCTGTTTTCGTATGTTTTCCATATTTTCGCACAAAGAAGAGAATATCGGTCTTTTCAGTTCAAAAGCGTGTGCAGAAATGATCATCAGGGACATTTGTTGCTTCATCCCTGAACAAATTTGCATGTATCGATTCTGCGAAGCCTGTGTATAACGCACACATGACATCTCTATGCTCAATTTTGTGCATCGATTTCAGGGGTTGTTTCCTTTTTCATACGAAAAGTACCGGTATTAAGTTGCCTGTCTGTGAATTTGGCATATACTCTGGTTTAAGATATGTTTTCAGTTATGATTGTATACCAAAAAAATAAAACAATAAAGTGGTCGGCCTTAAAACAGCACGAATATGAAGTAATGATAGGTGTATGCTAAATTTTGTGAGGTACTATATATTTTTATTTAGGTTTGGTTAGAGGAATTCACATTCACGTTAATATTTACATCTTGATAAGGATTGGAAAAGGTGTTTTTTGGTGATCCGCGGCACAGAAGTAAGGGCGTGATGGTTCGGCGACGAATCTGGCCCACCTCGTCCTCGGACCATGGAGCTATTATCAAGACCAAGATTCTGAGTATTAGGTTGACATTTCATCATTATTATTATGGATAATGGTATTACATTATTATGAAGGATAATGCTTTATGTATATGCACGTGGAATGTGAGGTCCCTAAACAGACCACGTGCAGCCGAGGAATTTGCGGAGACCCTGGACTGCTATAAAGCAGACATTACCGGGATTCAGGAAATGCGGTGGGATGGGCCGGGCAAGAGAAGAGTGAGAAACTGCGACATATACCACGGCAACTGCTACAGGTAGAGAGGAAAACGCTTATTTGGATGCGGTTTTGTTGTTCTAGGCAAACTTAGGCAAAAAGTCTTAAGCTTCCAATATATAAGCGAACGCCTCATAACAATCCGTATCAAGTTTTAATTCGGGTATATAAGCCTCATATGCGAACACGACCCGACAGAGGAAAAAGATGACAACAGTAAAGAAGACTTCTATCACCTTCCAGAAAAGACATACGATCGATGCTCCAGCTACGACACCAAGATCGTTCTAGGAGATTACAACACTTAGCTGGGAAGAGAAGAAGTCTTTGCTAAAGTCATCGGAAGACACAGCCTGCACGCCAACACCTCCGGAAACGGACTCAGGCTAGTTGACTTCGCCTCGGGGCGAAATCTCTCAGTGGCCAGCACGCGGTTCCCACACCTCAACATTCATAAAGGTACCCGGCGATCACCTGATCAATCAACCGTCAACCAGATTAATCATGTTGCGATCGACGTCAGACACTCCTCCAATATTCTCGATGTCCGAACTTTCCGAGGCGCAAACATCAACTCAGATCATCACCTTGTTGTAGCCAAGGTAAGAACCCGGATATCGAGAGAGCAACGGAGTCGAGACAGGCCAAGACGGTCTGATGTCGGAAAGCTACAATCGCCGATCGATTCTCCCTGAAACTATCTCAAAGTTCGACGCTGCCTGCACAAACAATAGAAGACAAGTGGAAACGTTGTCAAGAAGCCATCCAAGAGGCCGCCACTGATGTGCTAGGTTTTACGCCACCACCTAAGAGGAACCCATGGTTTGACGACGAGTGTAGGCAGGCGCATGAAGCCAAACAAGAAGCATACAAGGCAACGCTGCATCGAACGAACGGAGAAGAAGGGAAGAGAACCGGCTTCTCAGAAGAAAAAAGAAAGAGCACGAGAAGAGCGCGGTCGAGGAAATGGAGAGGTGCTATGGCAGGAATGACGTCGGAAATTTTTACCGCAAGATAAAACAGTTATCCGGCGGTTGTAAGCCTCGGACAGAAGCCTGCCGGGACCAAAATGGACAACTGGTGGTAAAGTCGCAGTCGGTGCTGAGAATCTGGAAGGATGATTTCTGCAGACTCCTAAACGGCGATGACGACGCAAATTCCGCTGTTAGGCAGAATGTCCAAGTCAATTTGGACGACGATGGACAGAAATTCCGTCACCCCGACTTCGACGAGGTCAAGATATCGAGACTGGAGTCGAATAAAGCTGCTGGCGCGGACGGACTATCCGCAGGGCTGTTCAAAGCGGCTAGGATGAGCTGGTTGGGTGCATGCACCAGCTCTTCTGTGAGATATGGTCGGAGGAAAGCATGCCCGACGAGTGGAATCTCAGCATCGTTTGTCCGGTCCACAAGAAAGGAGACCCCTTCGACTGCGCCAACTACCGAGGGATCAGTCTCCTTAACATCGCATATAAGATTTTCTCTGCTGTACTATGTGAGCTCCTGAAACCGTTCGTCAACAACCTGATAGGTCCTTATCAGTGTGGTTTCAGGCCAGGGAAGTCAACCATCGACCAGATCTTCACACTGCGGCAGATCCTGGAGAAGTCCCAAGAAGACACCCACCACCTATTTGTCGATTTCAAGGCCGCGTATGACAGCGTGCATAGAGACGAGCTATACAGTGCCATGTCTAGTTGTGGCATTCCTCATCTCACACGTCAACATTAAGTCCGTTCAATTGCTAGCTTATGCGGATGACATTGACGTCATCGGCCGAACTCAGCGAGCGTCAATGAGGCGTTTGTTAGCATCGAAGCGGAAGCGGTTAAAGTGGGTCTAGTGGTAAACGAGTGCAAAACGAAGTATATGCTGTCATCGAAGAAGGACGCAGAACATCGACGTCTCGGACAGAGCGTCACTATAGGCAGCAGGCATTTCGAGGTAGTCAACGACTTCGTCTATCTCGGCTTCGCGGTAAATAGGGACAACAACATCAGTACTAAAATCAAGCGCAGAATCACTCTTGCCAATCGCTGTTTCTTTGGGCTTAGGAGGCAATTGAGTAATAAAGCCCTCTCCCGAACGACCAAAGTGACTTTGTACAACACCTTGATCATCCCAGTCCTGCTTTACGGCGCAGAAACCTGGACGCTTCTAAAAGCGGATGATGAAGCCATTGGTCTCTTCGAGAGAAAAGTTCTGCGTGCGAATTTTGGTCCTGTTTGCGTTGATGGCATCTGGAAGAGAAGATTCAACCACGAACTGTATGGGCTGTACAGCGGCATGAGCCTAGTCAAGCGTCTACGGATACAACGCTTAAGGTGCCTAGGTCATGTAGAGCGTATGGACAGCACTGCTCCGGTCCGAAGAGTTTTCGAATCCGACCCACAGGGACAACGCAACAGAGGGCGTCCTAGACTGAGATGGCGCACACAAGTGGAGAAGGACCTCAACCAACTTGGAGTGCGCAACTGGAGACAGCTTGCGAAAGATCATGCTGGCTGGAGAGGCATGTTGGTTGAGGCCCAGGTCCACTCCGAACTGTAGCGCCACAAGAAGAAGAAGAATACTCATCTCAACAGTTACACAATCACTTTTATATAACAACAATTACTACATTCAACCCCTTGATGATAATTATGATACAATCTAATGATTGTAAAAATTTCACACAAAATAAGGACTCTGCGCTTCATGGATTGAACCATACGGATTCCTTAGAGAATCCGTATGGTTCCGTTCACGAACTGCAGAGTCCTTTATCAGAGCAACTTCATCTTACCAACCCCATTCTATCACAAAACAACACGAATAACACAAATGCGGCTCTAAGCCCAAACACTGATAACCACTCTTCTCTTACTACAGGTAAAAACAATTCGTGGCGCCAATGTTTCTCTTACTCTCCATTGAATATTCTGCAATGGAATATTAATGGTTTTGTTAATAATTACGATGAGCTTCATATAATAAATAAAAAATATAATCCTGCAGTTATTTCTCTTCAGGAAACACACTGTGCTTTTAACTGCATCCCCTCACTTACCGCGAATACTTACCGCTATTTCTATAACTCGCCTATCAACTACTCAAGCAAACAAGGCGTAGCAATACTAATAGGAAAATTACACGCCAATTTGAACTCGTCCAAGGGTATTGTCTACGCCCCCTGCCTGATCAACACTGACGTAAGTGAAATTGTTTCGGAAATGAAACCTCAAGGTGTGATCGACGCGTACAAATTCACTAAAAATATTGAAGGCAAATAACGCCCTACAAGCTTAGTTCTGTTAACCTTTGATCTCTATCAGCCTCCCACTACTGTAAATATAGGTTGGTACAAAGCGAAAGTGCAAGAATACATCCCTAACCCGATGAGATGTCGTAACTGTCAGCTACTCGGCCACACGACAAAAAGGTGCTCTAAAAACAAAGTCTGTGCAAATTGTAGTCTCCCCCCTCATGAACCGGAACTGTGTTCGCGTACTCTGTGCGCCAATTGTGCAGAAGCCCACCCTTCTTCTTCCACCTCTTGCCCAAAATATCTGCAAGCTAAAGAAATCTTGAAAATCAAAACTAAAAACAAATGTAGCATTGCTGAAGCCAAAAGAACATACAACCAATTGCATTCTCCTGTCTCTAATCAATCATACGCTGATAAAACCAAGCAACTGAGCAAATCAGTAGTAGACATAAGCCGCCCATTAGTCGCGGCCATCTCCAGCGCTCCCTATACCTCTGCCGCAAGCAATCCAATAGGTAACAAAAACACAACATCCACACGTCATATCCCCTCAATACCAACAACAAACTCAGCTAACTCTCAACAAACTGCAACTTCTTCAGTATCAAAAATCAATACTAGCACACTACAAAACCGTCCACTTCCATCTCCACCGATTTCTAAACCCCTCAACCCCTCTTCTTTCGATTCGCCTCTTAGCTCTATTACCAAAAATTTAATCGACAGTAATTCTTACTTCATTTCCCCCTCTGACTCAGATGACAACCTATAATCCTACTCACAATAGTCCAGCTATAGGGTCGCAGTCCATACCGGTCGAGCTGCGGACGGAATCGCTTGTATTCAGTGATCCCCGCCCTCACCACGACCGATCTGAACTGCGACCTCATTCTCAGTCAATCATAAATCTATCAGCACATTCTAACAGCACTTTTAAAATCCTTCAATGGAGCATTAAAGGCTTCGTCAACAACTACGACGAATTAAACCTTTTAACCAAAGAACAAAGACCATGTGTTGTGTCTCTTCAAGAGACCCACTATGCGTATTCCTTCACACCGCAGACACCTCGTGGCTTCACTGGATATTTCCACAACTACTACCATAATACCTCTTCAAAACAAGGAATAGCGGTCTTAATCAAGAACAACATACCTCATAAAAAAATTCCCATTAGCTCAAATATATTAGCACTCGCTTTCGAATTCGAACTCAAAATCAAATTTACCCTGGTGTCAATTTACATCCTGCCCGACCAAATTTTCACAAAAGATGACTTGGAAAACATAACTCTCCAAATCCCCTCCCCGTTTATCCTAGTGGGTGATGTTAACGCCTGGAATGCCTTATGGGGCTCAAATACCACCAATACTAGAGGCAGGGAGGTTGAATCCTTCATTAATAACTCTAACCTAATCATCCTAAACGATGGTTCTCCCACTCACCTCTCCACCCGTGGAACCCTTACTAACGTGGACATTACATGTTGTTCTCCTGAGCTTTACACAAAAGTTTCTTGGGAAATACTGGATGATCTCTATAACAGCGACCATTTTCCAATTATTTCCACTATTGTTCTTGGCCCGGGAAACGGCAACCCACCTTCTAACCCGAAATTTAAAACTGACAATGCTAACTGGGCTTGTTATAACAAGCACATCTTAGATTTTCTGTCACGTAATACCATCTCTGCTTATATCAATAAAGAGGCCGCTACGCTTCACAAAGCCATAAGAACAGCCGCAAACATGTCCATCCCACAAAGCAGTGGGCAGTGCCATGGTGGAGCTCCTTACTTGCCACCTTAAGAACCGAAAAGCAGACAGCGTGGAAAATATTTAAAAGACATCCCAGCACCACAAACCTAATATGTTACAAAAAGGCGAATGCAAAGTTTCGTAGAGCAATTAAGGAGAGCAAAGGGAAATGCCTACACGATTTCACTTCTACCATAAACCCCAAGTCAACACCAGAAAAACTGTGGCATACCATCCGTTGCCTTACTGGAAACGCTGTTTCTAATTCAATAAAATCAATATCAACACCAGAAGGTTGTAAAACTTCACCACAAGATATAAGTAACTTTTTTGCCCACAATTGGTCGAATTCCTCGAAAGATGAGTATTTCCCCACCAATTTCAGAGTCGAAAAGAAACTAGCTATATCTACAACTGCTTCCTACACTCCTGCTGACTCCGCCAGACAAATTGAAACAGATATTACCCTTCTGGAACTAGAATGTTGTCTGGCCAAACTCAAAGGTAAAACACCCAGTAGAGATCGAGTATCATACCCCATGCTCAAAAATCTTCCACTTGAAGCAAAATCCAGACTTATTGCCCTTTACAATACCATCTTGCACGCTGGTACAATCCCTCAGTACTGGAAAACAGCAACAGTACTTCCCCTCCCCAAACAAAACAGAAATATAAGTGTAATAGAAGGTTTCCGACCCATTTCCCTTGTGCCTTGTATTTCTAAGGTTTTAGAAAAAATAATTGCCAAACGCTTAATGTGGTTCATTGAATCCAAAGAACTTCTTAGCCAAAACCAAGTTGCGTTCAGAGCCAACAAGGGTTGTGCAGATGCACTCACCCACCTAGATTTCTACATAACCAAAGCACTCTCCGCCAGAAACCACGCAACAATCCTTTCCCTCGACTTTGAAAAGGCATTTGACAGAGTTGGGATTCACCTGGTCCTAACAAAACTAAAATCCTGGGGTATTGGCCCAAAAATCTTCAACTACATTCGTTCCTTTCTATCCCACCGGAAAATTTGTGTGAGAGTCAACAACTGTTTCTCTTCAACCCTTCCCCTCTTTAACGGCATACCCCAAGGCTCCACACTTTCGGTCGTGTTATTCATAATCGCTTTTGACGAACTATCAAACACAATAAATAAGCATAAACACCTCGACCATTTCATATATGCAGACGATGTTTTCGTGCTTTGCAAACACAATGATATATGTAAGGCAAGAAGTATGCTCACAGCATTACTTGAAGACATCTTAATATGGTCGAATTCCTCTGGGGCAAATCTTTCTCTTGACAAATGCAAAATTTTGCACATCTGTCGGAAAAAGAATTGCAGCAGGGATATTTCTCTTAGAGTTAATAATGTAGTTATCACTAGTGTAAATAACCTAAGTATTCTTGACTTAATTGTTAACAACAAATATAATTGGTATAATCATTGTGTTAGCCTTAAGAAAAGCCTAGCTGCCAGGGCAAATACTATTAACTTCTTAGCAAACAAAAAATGCAACACTCATTTCAATACATTAAGTAAGATTTCTAAGTCATTATTGCTTAGCATGATTGACTACGGGTTGTGTATCTACGGAAATGCACCTAAATCAACTATCAACATCATCAAGGCCCCATACCATCAAGCCGCCCGTCGTAGCATCAACGCCTTTCGTACCACCCCTATCATGAACATCCTTGTGGATACAGGTCTACCCTCTATTGAAGAGCGATTAGAACACGCACAAGTGAAGCTGTACTTAAAACTCCTTCACACCAAGAACTCCATCACAAGTAGAGACTTCGCTACAGCTAAAAACATGAAATACTCAAAACGTGTGCAGTCCTCTCTATCAAAATCTCTGATAGTTGCTGGTAATCTGAACCTTCCGAAGAAAACCGTGCCACCATGGACATTAAAGCCAAATTCACTAATTCTGAACTTAACGCTATTCGACAAAAGCAACACGCCGAAAGAGTCTTATCTTAGTGCATTTCGTCGTATTTCCTCATCCCTGAAAACAAAGGGCTGGCAATTTATCTTTACAGACGGCTCTAAAATCAATAACAGTACCTCTTTTGCTGTCACAAAGGAAAATGGATTTCTGATCATCAGAGGTTTACTGCCTACCCATGCCTAGATCTTCACAGCAGAAGCCCTAGCTATATATAAAGCCATTACCATCGCCACTAAGCAGAAGGGTAAATTTGTGATCTGCTCGGACAGCTTGTCTACAACTTACGCGGTTGGTAATCCCAATCAAGACTCAGCAATCATATCGGATATCCGTAACTCCATCGCCAAGTCCCCAAATAAAACTAAAATTATGTGGGTCCCAAGCCACGTAGGTATAAAGGGAAATGAACTAGTAGACCATGAAGCAGGACTTGCTCACCGTGCTCCAACGTACCAGTTTGACGCCACTACCATTTCTGACGCGTTACGGTTACTAAAGCGCAATCTCAACACCCGTCTTATGTCAAGCTGGCAAAACTACCACCATCACTATAATAATAATAACATTTCCGCAATTTTTACCTATATAAAAAAACTTAGCATAGATATCTAATTTAACCGAAGAGCCGAAAGCCTTGGCAGCTAGCGCTCATTGTTTTTTTTTTTAATTAGTGTATAATTTAAATTATATCCTAATAATTTGTAATAATAATAATAACTTAAAATTATCAAAAATGGTAGATAATTGTGGAGAGTGCAATACTGGCATTTTGTCGGCCGATTTCATAAGCTGCGGTACATTCTGCTGCAGAAAATTTCACATTAAATGTGTGGAATTACCCGCGACAGCTGTCCAGCTCATTAAATCAACCGGCAATGTGTGCTATAAGTGCAAAACCTGCAACAATATGCCATTTTTGGGCTTAATAAGCCCATTAATAACGAATGAACTGAGCTTAATTAAATCTTATATTCGCGAATTGAAAAATAATTCTTCACGCAACACGAAAACCATCGGAGTGCGTTTATTAACGGAAGGACCAATAGAACAGCAAACTGCCTTGCCAGCGGAAAATGTCATTGGTGCACCGAGCAATATTGATAACGAAAAAGAAAAGTGGGAAAAAGTTATAAATAAAAGAAAAATAAGAAAACCACTAAACGCGTTAAGAAAAATAAAAAAAATTGTAAGCAATGATCTGTTAGCCTCCGAACATGTCGCGGGTCGTATCAAAGAAATACATGCCGCTGGTTTCCGTGTTGACACCACAGAGAGTATATTGAAAAGTTATATTTCAACGAAATTGAACATTTCTTGTTGATTACCTCAACCGCGGACTTAAGCAAATTAAGATTTGTCAATTTTAAAATATCAGTGCCAGAAAGTGCATACGCGCGCACATTGAGCCCATCGAACTGGCCATCGGAAATTAGAATTAAGAATTTCTTTTAAAAAAAAAGGAGTTGCATTGCCCACCAGAGCGAAAACAATGATCAGCTGCGAGGGCAATGCACCTCCGTCGAAACCGTGTCTCTGTATTATCAGAATATTGGTGGAATGAGAACGGAAATAAATGATGTTTATATTTCGCTTTTGGAACACCAATATGATGTTGTTGTTTTTACAGAGACATGTACCCAGACATTTGCTCTGCTGAGATTTTCGACGCGTCTTATATAGTTTATCGGAATGATCGATGCAAATCGATTAAGGAGATGGGTGGGGGAGTCATAATAGCTGTCTCATCTCGCCTTCTCAGCCGGCAAATTGCGTTGATGCACTCGACAACTGATGTGGAGCAATTGTGTGTGCGTAGATTTTGTTACAGACGTCCGTTATCAAATGTTTAATCTTATCTCCTATGTTCCACCAAAAAGTATTACCAATGTGTATCAAAAACACATTGACAACATTAGTAGTGTCATAACTCGTCTTGAAGCCTCCCAAATACCGTGCGTACTAGGAGACTTCAATATTGGTGATGTTACTTGGAGGAATATAGATGGTGATGAGAATTTAATCCCATTTAATGTTACTCATTAATGGGAGCATTTGCTAATTGATGGACTTTAATCGTTGGGATTATTTCAAGTAAATAATATTAAAAATAGTTTGAATAGAATATTAGATTTAATATTTCTTAATAACGACATTACATTAGCGGAAGCATTGGATCTAATTGATTCAAATAAAATACATAACACAACGTTGTCGTTGGAATTCGAATTATTTAACTACGGTAGTGACAATAATAGTAATATTGCCAATTTAAGTTAAAATTTTATTAAAACCAACTTCGTTGCTCTGATTCTCGAATTACGAAGATGGCATCCCAGTTGACATTTTATGTTTATGTAATTATGATACGTTTATGAATAAATTGAATTCTGGTATAGAGTTATTTGTTCCAAAAACGCGCCGGAATTATCGGTTCAAAACTCCATGGGCAAATAAACAGTTGATAATATAAGAAATGTCAAAAGGAAACCATATTCTATCTTTGTTTCAAACAAATCGAAATCAAACCGTGAAAGATTTTTGAGACTTAGGAAAGAGTATGAGTTCTTGAATAGATATCTCTACAGGCAATATATCTTATCCGTAGAATCTTCGGTGAAGAGTGGTAGTTCAGCATTTTGGAAGTACGTTAATTCTAAGAGAAATTCTTTAAGCTTGCCTAAATCAATGGAACTTGGAAACGTAATTTCAAATGACTTAAATGGAACTTGTGATTTATTTGTCGACTTTTTTGAGTCAGTTTATAATGAAACTGAGGACCATTTAACGACGAACTATTACTCAAATATACCTGAAATTCTGGACATAGGTACGTTGCAACTATCGAATGACGATCTAATTTACGAATTGAAAAATCTTAAAATTAATTAACATCGGGGCAAATTTCTGTTATAGCTTTTTCAGGTCTTTCTTGTTGTTAATAGTACTCTGTCGAATTCTTCTATCCAAATGCTTCCATAAATGTTCTATTGGATTAATGTCCGGTGATTGTGGGGGATGATCAAACTGAAAGATCCAATTCCTAGCTAAACCTAGTTTGTCTACGCTCGGTTGCAAGTTGGTCCTGAGAATATTTAGATAATCTTCCTTCCTCATTGTACTATCTATGAAGACAAGATTACCGACCCCAGATGCTGACCGCACCATCACTGAACCTCCCCCATGTTTCACGACCGGCCTAATATTTTTTTCAATAAATTCTTCATTTTTTGCTCTCCAAATTTTTTATTCATATGGCTCTTAAAAATTTCGAATTTGCTTTCATCACTAAATAAAATGTTTTACTAAAACGAAATGTCATTGTTTCTCTTTGTGTTAATTTTTTTGGTCTCCCTTTTTACCCAATTTTCTTCTTTATACAGTAATCACATGTTTGTTTACTCTTTTTTGACGCTCACAGTATGTACTTGTTTATTTTTTATTTTAGGTTGGGTTGGTTAAAAAGAGGTTGAGATATATTGAAGTATAAAATGTATTGGCATTAAATGGTGTTTTCGTGAAGCCAATTTTGATTTTGTGAAGCTTAAATGGAATGTTTTGCGACAGGTGGAGTATGTTAATTTTAAAGGTGAATCGGGGTTTTGTTCAAGGAAAATAATTTTTCTATCACTCAAAGCCCATAACTTTTTCTTATCAAATATTTTAACCAAAAAAAAGTTTGAGTTTGTTTGCCTTTAGCCATATTGCTAGCGCTTTTCGCATTTTCAGGTTATGAGGAGTTTCACATTAGCCGGGTGATTGGGCTACTATTAACCTCCATTCATTCTTTCTGCTACTAATTCACACACAGAATCCCGGTCTTGCAACCGAAAATAGCTGAAAAGCTAACCTTATCCTCCCTACAGTAACATATACCAACTCCTTCCTTTTTGGACGGTTTCACTTCCTTACACTAGTTTGTTTAATGATCTACTAAGAGAGCATGATGGAGTAAAAGCTTCTTTCATTGAGTTTGTGAGATAATGAAACAAGATATTATAATCGTCAAGTCTTTTATGTATGAAAGTATTGGCCTTCCTTGACTGAGAAAAACTTTCTGTAAGCAATATTGCGTAATTTATAACTCTAAATCATAATCCACATTGAAGCAATTTGCAATAATGACAATGTCACAAAATTAAATGTTTTCCTTTTCATATGATGTGAGACCTGAGTCGCACTTTTCAATACTCTTTGACAAAACAGTTTTCATCATAACAATAATAATTTTATTGCGCGACTGTCCACAGGGGACCATTCTGCAATTCATTCTAGAATCTCATCCCTTGTGTAGAAGCCCCAATCAAGGACTTTCAAAATTTCAAATTTATCTTAAACTAATAAAGTTTCAAATTTATCTTTCCAAGA
Organism: Eristalinus aeneus; assembly: GCA_955652365.1. Lineage (NCBI taxonomy): Eukaryota > Metazoa > Arthropoda > Insecta > Diptera > Syrphidae > Eristalinus > Eristalinus aeneus. Next base: position 60,538,954 of record OY019133.1, read on the forward strand.
TCTCGGGCACTTAATAACCGATCCTTAATCCACCAAGAATTACTACGTCTGAATAACATCGAATGGTTTAAATCATAACAAGAAAGGAACTGAGATATAATTTTATAACACAGGAATATAGTCTACGTTACATTCTATAATAGAAATGTTTTAAAAATGACAAAGCGTTATTCTAAAGCGACAGTTAAAGAAACTTTTTAAGCGACATTTAAAAGGAAAGGGTATTCTAAAGCAATAGAAAAAAATCTTAAAACGACATTTAAAAGGAAATCCGAAAAGAACATTAAGGCCCCTTAACCCCTTAGCCAACAGTCTGACCTGGAAATCAGCAACGCGATACAAATGGGAAATTTCAAAATAATTCATGTAGGTATATATGTATATATGTATAATTCATATATAGGTATATATTCATTCAGGTATACCGCATTTTGGAAGTACGTTAATTCTAAGAGAAATTCTTTAAGCTTGCCTAAATCAATGGAACTTGGAAACGTAATTTCAAATGACTTAAATGGAACTTATGATTTATTTGTCGACTTTTTTGAGTCAGTTTATAATGAAACTGTGGACCATTTAACGACGAACTATTACTCAAATATACCTGAAATTCTGGACATAGGTACGTTGCAACTATCGAATGACGATCTAATTTACGAATTGAAAAATCTTAAACTTAATTACGGACCAGGCCCGGGGGGGGGGGGGTCAAGGCAGCAATTTTAAAAAATTGTTGGAGTTCATTGTATCGACCTCTTAGAATTATATTTAATCAATCGCTAAAAAAGGGTGAATTTCTAGATGAATGGAAATATTCCTATTTAACACCAATTTATAAAAGCGGGTTAAAACAAAAAAATTTTCGGCCTATATCCAAGCTGTCTTCCATTCCAAAATTGTTTGAAAAAATGTATTTTCTAGTAAAAGAGCTTATTTCAAATAGCAACATGCGAAATTCTAACATTCGCTGATGACTTTAAATTATTTTTGTCGATTAATAGTATAGCCGATTGCATTAAGTTTCAGTCGGATATACATAACCTAGAGGAATGGTGTAAACATAATGCTCTAGATCTAAACATTTTACGGCACATAGAATAACATCTCCAATTGTTTATGATTATTTTATCAATATTCATAAACTTGATCGCCTAGAAGATGTTAAACACCTTGAAGTAATATTCGGCCCCAAGTTGGATTTCTCACTACATTATGATTACACCATTGCGAAGTCTAATTCTATGTTAGGATTTTTAAAAAGAAATAGTAAAGATTTTCGCCACATATCCAGTTTAAAGACCATCTTTGTTTCGTTAGTAAGACTCTATTTGGAATATGCATCCATTGTCTGGGACTCACATTACGATAATCAAGAACTTAGACTCGAGCGAGTTCAAAAGAATTTCACGAGATATTCTTTCCGAAAGTTGTATTTTTTTGAAGATCTTCCTAATTATGTTGAAAGATGCAGAACAATTGGCTTGGAAACCTTAAGTTTCAGGCGTAAGGCAACGTCAGCCATGTTTATTCGCGATATTATTAATTATCTGTTAAATTCACCAGAATTACTTTTTCTCGTAAATATATATGCTCCCCAAAGATCTCTACGGGTGAGAAACTTACCCGTTATGGGTAAGCAATTAACCTATTACAAGGTGTATAAATACTTTAAATGAACTTTGTAACGAATTTGATTTTAGCTTGCCACGATTAGAATTTAAAAACATGATTTTTGCATCGTATTTGAATTAATATTATTTATTAAAGTAATCTGTAAGACGATAAGGGTCGGTAGATGATCCTCAGTCGCTCAGCAAACATCTGCTGTGTAAAGCTATACAGAGAGTTAACACTTAGAGAACGTAGTGTTTTGTGTTACTCTGTGATGGATATAACAGAAAAAAAAGATAAAGTACGGTAAAAACAAAAACAAATACATTTTTTAATGAAGATAATAACTACTTTATATACCATATTACGAGTCAAAAGTGAGTAAGCAGTATACATTTCTATAAACAAATGTACTTATTTATTGCTTAAAAAATTAAATTTAGTACTTTGTTGGTCCTCTTTTAAACTTTATTACTTACTTGAGTCTACGTGGCATAGACTTACCAATTTATTGGTAACATCGGGGCAAATTTCTGTTATAGCTTTTTCAGGTCTTTCTTGTTGTTAATAGTACTCTGTCGAATTCTTCTATCCAAATGCTTCCATAAATGTTCTATTGGATTAATGTCCGGTGATTGTGGGGGATGATCAAACTGAAAGATCCAATTCCTAGCTAAACCTAGTTTGTCTACGCTCGGTTGCAAGTTGGTCCTGAGAATATTTAGATAATCTTCCTTCCTCATTGTACTATCTATGAAGACAAGATTACCGACCCAAGATGCTGCCCGCACATTCACTGAACCTCCCCCATGTTTCACGACCGGAATAATATTTTTTTCAGTAAATTCTTCATTTTTTGCTCTCCAAATTTTTTATTCATATGGCTCTTAAAAATTTCGAATTTGCTTTCATCACTAAATAAAATGTTTTACTAAAACGAAATGTCATTGTTTCTCTTTGTGTTAATTTTTTTGGTCTCCCTTTTTACCCAATTTTCTTCTTTATACAGTAATCACATGTTTGTTTACTCTTTTTTGACGCTCACAGTATGTACTTGTTTATTTTTTATTTTAGGTTGGGTTGGTTAAAAAGAGGTTGAGATATATTGAAGTATAAAATGTATTGGCATTAAATGGTGTTTTCGTGAAGCCAATTTTGATTTTGTGAAGCTTAAATGGGATGTTTTGCGACAGGTGGAGTATGTTAATTTTAAAGGTGAAGCGGGGTTTTGTTCAAGGAAAATAATTTTTCTATCACTCAAGGCCCGTAACTTTTTCTTATCAAATATTTTAACAAAAAAAAAGTTTGTTTGCCTTTAGCCATATTGCTAGCGCTTTTCGCATTTCCAGGTTATGAGGAGTTTCACATTAGCCGGGCGATTGGGCTACTATTGACCTCCATTCATTCTTTCTGCTACTCATTCACACACAGAATCCCGGTCTTGCAACCGAAAATAGCTGAAAAGCGGAATTGATAAACAACCTTATCCTCCCTACAGTAACCTATACCAACTCCTTCCTTTTTGGACGGTTTCACTTCCTTACACTAGTTTCTTTATTGATCTACTAAGAGAGCATGATGGAGTAAAAGCTTCTTTCATTGAGTTTGTGAGATAATGAAACAAGATATTATAATCGTCAAGTCTTTTATGTATGAAAGTATTGGCCTTCCTTGACTGAGAAAAACTTTCTGTAAGCAATATTGCGTAATTTATAACTCTAAATCATAATCCACATTGAAGCAATTTGCAATAATGACAATGTCACAAAATTAAATGTTTTCCTTTTCATATGATGTGAGACCTGAGTCGCACTTTTCAGTACTCTTTGACAAAACAGTTTTCATCATAATAATAATAATTTTATTACGCGACTGTCCACAGGGGACCATTCTGCAATTCATTCTAGAATCTCATCCCTTGTGTAGAAGCCCCAATCAAGGACTTTCAAAATTTCAAATTTATCTTAAACTAAGTGACCAACACCAAGTGCATACTCTTTCCAAGAACTCGGGCACTTAATAACCGATCCTTAATCCACCAAGAATTAATACGTCTGAATAACATCGAATGGTTTAAATCATAACAAGAAAGGAACTGAGATATAATTCTATAACACAGGAATATAGTCTACGTTACATTCTATAATAGAAATGTTTTAAAAATGACAAAGCGTTATTCTAAAGCGATAGTTAAAGAAACTTTTTAAGCGACATTTAAAAGGAAAGGGTATTCTAAAGCAATAGAAAAAAATCTTAAAACGACATTTAAAAGGAAATCCGAAAGAGCATTAAGGCCCCTTTACCCCTTAGCCAACAGTCTGACCTGGAAATCAGCAACGCGATACAAATGGAAAATTTCAAAATAATTCATATAGGTATATATGTATATATATATAATTCATATATAGGTATATATTCATTCAGGTATACCGGTAGGGAACATTTGTTGTGAACGAGCCGTTATTTATTTTTTTGTTTGTTTGCTATGACATCTGTAAAAAATATTTAGTATACATCAAGTCATTGAACAGACAACATCATATTTTTTCATCGTGTTAAAAATGTCGAAGTTCGTACCAGAAAGTGATGATTTCCGGAAAGCATTAATTTTTTTGTTTTCATTTGAAGAAAAGTGCTTCAGTCGCATCGAATGCTTGTCGAGGCATATGGTGATCATGCTCTATCAGAAATAACATACAAAAGATGGTTTCAACGGTTCAGAAATAATGATTTTGATGTCAGAAATGAAGAATGTGGAAGACCACCAAAAAAGTTTGAAGGCGCCGAATTGCAAACGATATTGGATGAAGATATCACTTTGCGCCAAAAGCAAATGGCAGCAATGTTAAATGTTGCACAACAAACAATTTCTGACCGTTTAAAAGCTATGGGAAAGATCCAAAAGCGTGGAAAATGGGTGCCACATGAATTGAATGAAAGACAGATGGAAAACCATAAAAAACACTTGTGAAAATTTGCTTCAAAGACACGAAAGAAAATCGGTTTTGCATCGGATTGTGAATAAATTTATTTTAAGAATCCTAAACGGAAAAAATCATGGCTTAATTTTGGACAACCATCAACATCGACTGCAAAACCAGATCGATTCGGCAAGAAGACAATGCTGTGTGTTTGGTGGGACCAGAAAGGTATGCTGCACGAGCTCCTAAAACCTGGTGAAACCGTTAATACTGTTCGCTACAGACAACAAATGATCAATTTGAACCATGCATTGATCGAGAAACGACCAGAATGGGCCAGAAGACACGGCAAGGTAATTTTGCTTCATGACAATGCACCTGCACGTAAAGCAAAACCGGTTCAGGATACAATTAAAACACTTGGCTGGGAGCAGCTACCACACCCGCCGTATTCACCAGACTTGGCTCCTTCCGATTACCACTTGTTTTCATGGGACACGCATTGGCTGAGCAGCACTTTGATTCCTACGAAGGGGTCGAAAATCTTATTGGCTTGGTATTCACAAATTGCCAGAAAGGTGGTCAAAATGTGTAGAAAACAAACTTTGAATAAAATTATTTTACTTTCCCATTAATAATTAGTGTTTTATTTTCAAAAATAGTATGCCTTAAAGTTGATTTGAAACCCCTTTAAAATAAATAATATTGGAGATAAAAGATCATCGAATTTCCTCGGAACTTCTTGGCAATGGGTACGAGGAACTCCTGAATCATAAAGGATTAATTAAGTAAGGTATTTATAGGAAACAATATATAAAATTTAATTACTAGAATTTTCATTAATACTTTAGACCAATCAACAAATGTTACTAAAGATATTTAGTATAACTGAAGTTGGTATTTATAATTGCAATAAAATTAAAATTATTAAGTTGGAATATTTTATTATTAACAAAATTAAGCGGCATGTTCTGCAGCAACTCCTCCTAATTGTAAAAGTCCATTGTTCAATCCAATCTGCCTATTCATGATAAATATCAACCACTTTAACGATAGTATCACAAAAGATACCAACTCCAAGAAGAGTCCTAAACCATACTACTTACATGTTTAGGTGACGAAAATGCACATGGTGAACCTGGGAAATATTTAATTTACATTGTAAAATATCGAGGTCTGTTCACAAAATAAGGAAATATCAAATTTCGCGGGGTACGTACATTCTATTATTGGAGTATTCTATTATGTTGGTTCACTCGTCTCTAACATATGTTTACATTTTCAACTATATAGCCTAAATATTTTGCTTGTGAGAGGCATAAAATTAGATACATTTTGGTCTCTTCCATTGAGACCTGTACTCATGATTCGTCACCAGTTATGGCTCTATTAAGCAAATCTGGATTGCCGTTGACGTCATTCAACAGTTCCTAAGCGATGCTCGTGCAACACTTTTTTTTTAAAGGCGTTATTACACGCTTTATGCTTAAAATTTCCGAAAAAATTGCATGCCATTAGTTAACCGATATGTCGGCATCTTCAGCAACGTCACTATAAGACCATATTCTTAACTTTCTAAACATTTTCATCGGTTGTTGATGTTCTGGGGTGTTTTTTTTTTACAGCAAAACAAATCTAAATAAATAATAAAACTCTTAAAAAAACATTAATAATAATAATTGAATGGCGCAGCAGTCCACACGAGAACCAGGCCCTAGCTAGCTCGTCAACTTCTCCTGCTGTGCGCACTACTTTTCTCTCACGAGTAGAGGGGATATACAGTTTTTTTTTGCCGACTCCGACCGGCGAGGATAGATAAGCTTTTTCTAGCCAATTATTACTCTTTGAGTGTTGTCAGCACCTCGAATGGGTGAAAAATTCGAAATGTTCAGCCTGAAATTGAACCTGGACCTTTGGCGCGTGAATGTCGCACTGTACCATCTACGCCACTTAAAAAAACGTTATTCATAGTAAGTATATACAAAAATCGTATGCTTAAGAGATAAAGCAATAGACTTAATCATTGGATTAACAGAAACATCTCACAGGAAATAAAATTAAGGAACAAGGTAGAAGTTAAATTTCTCAGCGTCCACAAACCGTCAGCCTGGAAATGTTTAAAAACAAACTTATTAAAAGTTATTTAATTTTGTCGCGATGAGTTATACAAATCTGAATTATAGACAGTAGAGAGAATTTTAAATGTGAGATTGAACTAACCATATGTTCTAAAATTTACAAATAACAGTGATATTAATCAAAAATAATTGCTGGCATAGAAAAGCCGAAAACGCGATAAAGGTTTATGGTAACAACCTTGAATAACTTGAATACGAACTGGACCACTTTCAACTCGATGAATAAATTACCTATATTAATGGTCACTTGGAAGACGAAGACATAAGCATGGCACAAGGACGAATTTGTCGTCGGTCACAGACCTCCACGGAGTACGTACGTGTTTCGGCTTCGTAGTGTGTGTACTTAAACAGCACAAAAAAAAAAAAAAAAACGATCTTTCAAAAGTGGTCAGTAAAAACAAATCTTTTTTTCTTTTTATTAAAGTAAAGAGTTTGCTGGGAAACCACCAAAACCAGCGACGGTAATTTTCGTATGGCTAGTCCCACGAGGAAAAGAAAAGAGGGGAGAAACAGGCTGCAGCCACAGCCTACTATCACAAAGCTTCGGACAATAACAATGACATCTTTGTCATCGGCGGTCGCATCGAACAAAGGCCGATCAGTGCCGACCAAAACAACACCGCTAAAGAAAACTGCAGCAACAACAAAATCGGTTGAAGCTGTAATCGACATTGATGCTTTTCAAAGCGAATCGAAGGGAAACGAATGCCGATTATCATATAGAGGAAGGGACAACTCTCTCAAGGTGCTTGCCACTTTGGACGCCGACGACGAGGAGGAGGAAATAAGGGAGGAGAAGACGAAACTCAGGAGACTTGATGAGGAAAGGGGAAAGCCCAAGTCAAGTTCCTCTATTAGCAGTCTACTGCAAGGAAGGCTGCTGAAAAAGCAGCGAAAATGAATGAACAGCTGAGCGACATGTTATAGCTGCAGCTCAAGAGGCAACAAAACACCAGGAGAAGGAAAACCTGCATAAGCCTCAAGAATCGCAGCCTACCACATCTAAGGTGGCTGCAAAAACAAAATCAGACACAGCAAAAAAAACAGCTCCAAAATAAGCAGACTCCCCTAAAACACGACGTTCATTGCCTAACAATGGACGGGTTTAGAGTTCTGAAAGAGATGTTAGCGGCATTGAACGCTTCTATACGTACACCCCCAAAGGAGAAAAGCCAGAAACCGTGCTCCTCAAAGGTATTAATCCTTCTGCTGACTCGATTGTCCTCCTCGGCATGCTGCGTCAAGTTGAGAGCGACGAGGGCCACTTTGTAGCAGTTAAACCCTTCATTACTGTGGCAGCGAGAGCGAAGAAAAAGGCACTTCCCTTCTTCATAGTACAGGTATCCCACGGCCACGGCAAAGATACATCCACCCCGACGAATCTCCGTTCTATTAGTCTTCTTCTGGGCATAAGCGAGGTATTTGGAAAGATAATCATTAGAGCTCTAAAAAAATGGGTTTAGGAAAAATAATAAATACCGGAAAACCAATTTGGTTTCAAGGCGGAGCACGACATTCCGTGGAATAGAAACAAAACACAGTGCACAGGAGACTGCCTGATTGACACGGGAAAGGCATTCGACACGGTATAGTTAGAAGGTCTCTTCCTCTAGTTAGTCAGGCTCTGCATTCATAAAAAATTGCGACATAAAGTTCGTTGTGAAAAGTGGCAATGAAATTTCCACAAATGTGTTCCATACAAAATGGGTTGCAAGGAGCGGTGGATTCGCCGATCTTGTTCACTATATTTACCAGCGATCTTACAGGTTCTATGCCTAACGTAATAGCGTTTGCAGATGATCTAATCGCGTAAAGATCAGGTCCGAACGAAGAAGAGATAAATGATTTGTTGCAGAGCGAGTTCGATGCAATTCAATGATTTGCGATTTCGGTATATGAAAATTAACTACCAGATGTGTGAAACTATCCTTCGCAGAACCCCGCTGTCCAGAGCCTCAAGGAACACGAAAATGAACTGGCGCAAGTTCGGCATAGTTGACCCACTGGGACGGCCATTCACCGCGAGAAGTTTAATAAAATATCTAGGCATCTGGGTTGACCAGTATCTATATGGTGGCATAAATGTAGATATAGCTCTGACCAGGGCGAAAAATGTCTCTGCTATGGCAAGAGGGCTGTTTTACAGCAGTCAAGTTGACACTAGAGTGAAGGTAATCTTCTACATGGCCTTTATCTGGTCAATCATGGTATATGGTTGTCCTGTGTGGTTCAACGTGAGTCCTTCCCAAATGGAAAATATGAGGGTGTCCGAGAAGCGGTGCCTTAGCGCCTGTCTTCGTCTATATCGTAAATCAGAAACTGGTTACAAGACATTTTATCCCAACGAGCTCCTGTACAACGTGGCAAAGCTAATAAGGATAGATAACTTTATAAAGTTTATTCGGAGTCTGATCTTTGGAACTAGAACTTACTGCCCAAATGAAATGTAGCATGAAAAGGTCCGTCTTAACGGCTTCACTCCACCTTTAGTTTTAATCTGTATGGATTCGAATGGCCTTATACAAGATAGGGAAGGCTCCCCTATCATCTTCCATTTCGCTCACCGAACAGTAAAAAGGCAACTCAAATACGAGCCGGACGCCGCCCGCAGCCACGAGGATCTCTTACGGTTCAGTAGAGTGATTTCTGCCCGCGGTAGAGCAGTATGAGATACAGAACGGCATTTTTACTGGTGGTTGCACCAGAACCAGCATATGATGCGGTAAATTTCTGAAATTTTAAATATATACATATACAAAAATACAACAAAAAAAAGTACATAAAAAATACAAAATCAAAAAAACAAAAAAATACAATAATACAAAAAAATAAAGGATTCATCATGGCGTATTACATATTAAGCATATAAATAATACATACGTCGTGGTGTATACGTCCGTAGGATGCTAGGGATATAGTTAAGACTAGTGTGAATAGTCAAGTACATTTACGTTTAGATCGAAATTATTATGGAGTTAGGTCTTACTTTTAGTCTTAAGTTAGTCTTTAGTCATACTTAGGTTAGTTAAGAATTTGTTATCCCAAGTTTTTGGAGTTTTCTTGGGTGCAAATAAGACTTTGAAATGAATTAAAATAACGAGCACGAACATTTAATAAAGAAGCCGAAAGGTAAAGACAAAAATGAATTATCGTAGGTTAGCTTAAATCACTTGTAAAGGGTCAGTAAGTTAGAATTAATATCAACAGATTATATTATTAAGCTAGTTTATGTATTTTTTGTTAAGCATGTAAGTAAAAAGTGGCCGCCGTGGCGTAGTGGGTAGAGTTCGACGCTCACACGCCGAAGGATCTAGGTTCGATTCCCGGCTGAACACCTCAAATTTTTCACGGCACCATATTTTTAGAGCTGCTGACAACACTCAAAGAGTAATAACTGTCAAAGAAAGCTTCTCAAGCCTCGCCGTTCGGTGTCGGCAAAAAACTGTAGGTCCCTTCTACTCGTGAGAGAACAGTAGTGCGCACAACACGAGTAGTTGAGGAGCAAGCTAGGCCCTGGTCCCTCTGTGGACTGTCGCGCCAACAACTATTATTATATAAGTAAAAAAAAAGGAAAAAAATGAATATTGTGTATTCCATAAATACCGGTATGAAATGTAATGTATCTAATTTTATGCCTCTCACAAGCAAAATAAATAGGCTATATAGTTGAAACTGTAAACATATGTTAGAGACGACATACTCCAATAATCGAATGTAAGTACCCCGCGAAATTTCATATTTCCTTATTTTGTGAACAGACCTCGATATTTTACAATGTAAATTAAATATTTCCCAGGTTCACCATGTGTATTTTCATCGCCTAAACATGTAAGTAGTATGGTTTAGGACTCTTCTTGGAGTTGGTATCTTTTGTGATACTATCGTTAAAGTGGTTGATATTTGTCATGAATAGGCAGATTGGATTGAACAATAGACTTTTACAATTAGTAGGAGTTGCTGCAGAACTTGCCGCTTAATTTTGTTAATAATAAGATATTCCAACTTAATAATTTTAATTTTATTGCAATTATAAATACCAACTTCCGTTATACTAAATGTCTTTAGTAATTTTGTTGATTGGTTTAAAATATTGATGAAAATTCTAGTAATTAAAATTTATATATTGCTTCCTATAAATAAATAAATAGTCCCTTATGATTCAGGAGTTCCTCGTACCAAGAAGTTCCGAGGAAATTCGATGATCTTTTATCTCCAATATTATTTATTTTAAAGAGGTTTCAAATCAAATACCAGGTATACCGGTTTTGAAAATAAAACACTAATTATTAATGGGAAATTAAAAACATTTTTTCAACACCCAACATTTTTTTTTGACCACCTATCTGGCAATTTGCAATTTGCATCTGGCAATTGGCAAACCAATCAGATACCCAATTTTCGACCTCCTCGTAGGAATCAAAGTGCTGCTCAGCCAATGCGTGTCCAATGAAAACAAATGGTAGTCGGAGGAAGCCAAGTGTAGTGAATACGGTGGATGGGGTAGCTGCTCCTAGTCAAATGTTTTGATTGTGTCCTGAACCGGTTTTGCTTTGTGTGCAGGTGCCTTGTCATGGAGCAAATTACCTTGTCGTGTCTTCTGGCCCATTCTGGTCGTTTCTCGATCAATGCATGGTTCAAATTGATCATTTGTTGTCTGTAGCGATCAGTTTTAACGGTTTTGACCAGGTTTTAGGAGCTCGTGGTACAGCACATCTTTCCGGTCCCACCAAACACACAGCATTGTCTTCTTGCCGAATCGATCTAGTTTTGCAGTCTATGTTGATGGTTGTCCCAGATTAACCCATTATTTTTTCCGTTTAGGATTCTTAAAATAAATCCATTTTTCATCGCCAGTAACAATCCGATGCAAAACCGATTTTCTTTCATGCCTTTGAAGCAAAATTTCACAAGTGTTTTCCAACTGTCTTTCATTCAATTCATGTGGCACCCATTTTCCACACTTTTGGATCTTTTCCATAGCTTTTAAACGGTCAGAAATTGTTTGTTGTGCAGAATTTAACATTTCTGACATTTGCTTTTGACTCAAAGTGTCATCTCCATCCAATATCGTTTGAAATTCGGGGTCTTCAAACTTGTTTGGTGGTCTTCCACGTTCTTCATTTCTCACATAAAAATCATTATTTCTGAACCGTTGAAACCATCTTTTGCATGTTGCTTCTGATAGAGCAGCAGAGCGACTCTGCAGCATTTTTCTTCAAATTAAAAAAAAAAAATTAATGCTTTCCGCAAATCATCACTTTCTGGTACAAACTTCGACATTTTTAACACGAAAAAAAAAATATGATGTTGTCTGTTCAATGACTTGATGTATACTAAATATTTTTCACAGATATCATAACAAACAAACAAAAGAAAAATACGGGATCGTTCAAAACAAATGTTCCCTATCGAGACATTTGTATCTTGGCGCATCATTTTATTTGTATCTTGGCAAATCATTTTATTTGGAAAGCGGGCCTTTGGCCGATATACCCCGAAAGGGGAACGTAAAAATAAAATAATGATGATGTGTTGTTGACAACAAAATAATTGCCACAAACAACAGACATGCATTTCCAATATTATGGCAGAAGTTTAAAATGAAGAATTTTTCTCGACTAGTATAAAATGGTAAACACAAAAGCTAAAGCAACACCCATCGATGGAAATTAATAAAAGAAATACGCACTAAAGAAAACAGAAATAATATAAAGAAAATTCCGGAATCAGCTGCAGCTTTACTTCGGATTCTGCCAAAAAAATCGGCACCATTAAACTAGATGCACTGCCTATAATTATATTTTAGAACAATCAGGGCCATAAATGGTCAAAGAAAATCAAATCGACGTGGAGAACGTTTCATCAGCAGAAGTGGTTGCAGACGTTCTAATCAAAAGTCTTTTGGGACCATCCCACTAAAAGTGTACAAGGAATGTTTTAAATATAGATTTAAACCGCGTTGAGAGAAAATGTTGCCACATAATTGGACATCAATTGACAACACGGGTTACTTCTTGTTGAGTACTTCTTTTAAGTCATTCATATTCTTAAAAATATCTTCTAATCATTTGAAAAAAATCAGATGTATTAGTTTGTTCGCTCCAACATACTGGAAGCATTATTATTGCGAATATTTTTATAATTATATATAATCATGTACTTATTCATTATTATATATATCACGTGTCAATAAAAAAGATAATAATATTAAGAAATATCTTACCCAAAAACAATCCCAGGGTATAAGGTTGCAGTAAGAAACGCTGATCTTTTCCATTCACGACCTTTCATTGTTTTATACAATCTGGCTGAGAAATATCCTGCTATTGTACCCATAAAGACGTACATAAAAATTCCCGATGTCATAAGTGCACCCCTTGAAGATGGTGAAAGCATTCCTAACATTGCGAAAACTGAAAACAAAAGTTTAAATAGATTTCACTACACTTAATATAATTTTGTATATATAAATGCATAAACAAGTAAATGCACGAGCTGATAAGTATACATACAAATTGTTATAAGTGCCATAAAAAAGATCTGAATTCCACTGCCAATTACTGCGGAAAAAAGTCGAGTGTTTCTAGGTGGACGGAACACATCACCATGTACTAGTTTCCAACCAGTCTCTTCCAGAGTATCTTCGATATTATCATCTGTATTATATCTGGCAATATCTCGCCGTAAGGTGCGTATCATGATCATTGTTAGTATACCTAAAAATAATAACTATTTGAAAAAATTGTTCAGTAAAATACTAAAAAATTAAATTACCGGATAGGAAGAATACTACTACCAACGAATTTATTATACTAAACCAGTGAATTTGAACATCATTCATGCCAAGATAAATATCCCATCTTGATGCCCAACTAACGGCTGATTCTTTCCATTCTACTGAATATGTAAAATACAGCTGCGTATTCGTATTGGACGATACCTATTTTAAACGACATGTAAAATAGTTTAATTATTTACGAAGTACATTGTATAGAAACACACAACACCGATAAACAAAAAATGTGATTTTATTGGGGCAATGTGATTTTATTGGGGCAATGTTATAATAATATTTAGATGTGAACGTCTGTTCGACTGTTTTTGTTTCTTCACTGCTTATTGTTCTCCAAAAGGACTGTCACAATTTACATTAAAATGTTTACACAAGATTTGCCAAAGATCAATTTCTAAGTGTAGTAGAGTTTTTTTATTATATTCGCGGGTCTCCGAGCAAAGTAATCTTTAGAAAAGATTCATATCGTACTTCTCCGATTTACCTTAGTTTAAAAGTTCCTAACATTGCGATAAGTTTGGCTTGCTCTCTAAGGTGCTCATACTGTACTGTACTGGGTATATTGATTTTACTACAGACTTTACTACAGACATCACACTGAATGCGCTTTTTGCATTATAATCGCAATGTTTGCAAGGAATGATTCGTTTATTGTTTGTGTATTATTGCATATAAACTGAATTATGTTACCTGTTGCCTGCGCGAACTATCCGGAAAATTGCAGGTATCCCCATCAAATTTAATATCTTTGTAATGTATTGATGCTGTTTCTACTTCGAACCCAACAACTCTATATTTATTTCTACAACGAAAGAAAATTATTCGATTGATCATTTGCTCAAAATTTGCTTACTTAGTATGCATATGGTACGAAAGTATAAATTTCAAGTGGTTATTTATATAAATATTGCTGTTTTCAATAAGTCCAAGCCGGTATCCGTGCTCAAATGATACTTCCCCTGTTGTAGGACTAATTTTCCTAGTTGCAACGGGAAGGTTGTCAACTAATCTATGAAATCAAGCAGTAAAAAATATATTAAAAGAATAACCACATAAATAACTTGCAAATTTATACAAATGCACGAAATATTCATGTTCTATCCTCTCAGCCACTTTTGCAGATTGGTACTTATCCCAGTTCATCGGCTGATCTCTCTTATTGCAAAGCAGTTTACAATTAACGTTTTCTGCCATTCGTACTTCATATGGTGTATTAACTATACGGTCACCTCGTAACACTTCACCCAAATTTTCTGATTTATATATTAAAGTTCCATTTTTTGGCAGACAGAATTGAAGAGAGTAATATTGATATGGCAATTGGGTTCTGCTACTAGTCATCTTTACTGCTTTCACATCGATTTTTTGTCCTTTAATAAATTCCACTGGGGCTACTCCAGGTACATAAAAACCATGAATGCATTTTACCAAAAACGCATACAAAATCAAAACACTCTAAAAGAAACATTTAAATTTTTCAACAATATATAAATATACAGATAATCGGCTTGAAAGAAACATAAAGAAAACGTTTTAATAAATAAAGGATATTATTTCGCTTCAAATAAAACATTAACGTTAAGTCACCTTCATTTTTATAAACAAATGTTTTTCTATATTTAACAAAATCACTCCTTGACTTGGAGCCGTGCCGCGAAGCTCTTTCTTGTCACATTTGGAAGCAACGTAACATAATGTTACGAAAAGTCAGAATATCTATTGGTGTTAAGCGTGTTGTTGTAGTTGATTTTTTAGATTTATACAGGGTGGTCTCTAACATATAACTTACTGACGTTAGGTTATAATTACGGCAAATTGTATAATAATATATATGTATATGTATACCACCTCTTTCGAGCTGCTGACTGTACTATATCGATTTAATAAACTATTTATTAAGAGAAACATTTAGTTTAGTTATATTTTGAAATTGGAGAACAAAAGCAAATATTAATCATCGAAAATAGCTTTATTGTTTTTCACAATATTCCTCATTAAGATCTATACACTTTTGCATGCGTTTGAACCAATTGTCGAAGCACTTTTTCCACTCTGATTGAGGTATCTGCAAAACATGCATTCTAAACGCATCAACCGCTTCTTCAGGTGTCGAAAAACGTTGACCTCTCATTTTATTTTTTGCGCACGGGAATAAAAAGAAGTCATTCGGTGCCAAGTCAGGACTATATGGCGGATGACTCATCAAATCGATGTTTTGATTGCTCAAAAATGCAGTTGTTTGAGCCAATGTGTGAGAGCTCGCATTGTCGTGTTGAAGAGTGATCCGCCTTCGGCGGTTGGTTTTCCTGATTTCTTGGAATTCATGCAATTTTGGATGTATGCTGCTCCTACTAATGCCTAAGGTTGTCCAAATCTCACGGTAGGTCACATGACGGTCTTGCAATATCAATTGGCGCATAGCATCAATGGTTTCCGGAACAACAACTTTTTTGGACGACCTTCACGAAATTCGTCTTGGAGTGAATTACGACCTCGGTTGAATTCACCATACCATCGATAAACACTGATTTTTGATGGAGCTTCATCGCCAAAAATTGAATTAAGTTCATCGATGCACTGATATTTAGTTAATCCACTTCGAAAGTTGTTAAAAAAATAATCGCACAAAAATGTTCACGATTTAATTCCATTTTTAGGACGAGATAAATCTTTTAAGTTACTGTTAACAACACAAATAGCGCTCGTATGTCAAAACGTTCTGAGTACGTACAACATCAAAAATGTCAAACTTTACGATACATTGCATCACTAGGGTTGCCCAATCCCGAAAAAAAATAAAATAAAAGGCAACCTTCGTAATAATAATATACAAAGTCAGAATAAATAGTCGCCTAGGAAATAACTACTTATATAAGTAAAGTGTAAAGTAATATAAAATGATCGACACTACATTCTCCTCTTTTTTTACGCAAATAAATATAATGAAGTAAGATTAAACAAAACTAAAAATATAATGCAATTAGTCTAATTCATTCTGAACATAAGCCTTTTATGCATGTACAATCCACTGTTAGTTATAAATGTCATTATGTATCATGAAGTAGGACAGATTTCGACTTGATGAAAAGCAGAGACGAGAAAAACTTGAAGACATTCGAAGTTTAGGCAGGATAAGATTTATCTTAGGCAGCGGATAGTTTTCTCTTAAAATCGCTGCATTGGCTCTTCTCATATCTAAGCATAAACGAAGATCTTCGTCTTTTTTAAATGGGAACTATCCAGGATGAATATTTATCTACCGGTTTAATTATATCTAATCCGAGTAGTTCATTTAGTTTAAGTTTAATTTTTTCCTCTAAAGGCATCAGTAACTTTCGACATGGCTGTATTACAGGAGGAATTGATTTATCAATTGGAATCTTGACTACCAAATCTTTCATTTTTTGAAACTTTGTTTTCTCTATTGAGTTTAAAATTTGCAAGGCTATTTTCAGAACTACAATTTCTTCGTCAGTTTCTTTTCCCAACAAACATTTTTGGCCATCTTTTACAACATAAAAAAAGCAATATGAATACTTCCTACCTGGATAACGGCTTCAAAAGATCCTAAAAAGTTAAATAGTGTCTTGGTACCTTGATCTACAGCAACAGCAACATCATCAACAAAAACAAGAAAAACAACAACAAGAAAATCAACATCAACAACATAAACAGGAGCAACATCAGAAGCAAAACGAACAAAAACAAAAGAAGAAGGAACATTAGATCAACCGAAAGCGAAATAATAGGAAAAGAATACCGCCGATCAACGTAAGCGAAATGGACGCCTCAGATACAATAAGGTTATGTAAATTGTCCTTGGGGGACGAATTTATTATAATAAAGGTTTTCAAAAGCAAACTGTTCACTGTTAAGGAATAAATGACCGCAGCTGGGGTGGAATTTTTTACGTTCACACCAAAGGGCGAAAAAGTGCAGACTGTTATGCTAAGGGCGCTGGATGTTACAGCTGATCCGAAGGATATATTAGAGTCTCTTCAAAGGATGAAGATTGAGAAAATGGAGTTCGTTGCGGTAAACCGCTTTCCACTGTCCGATCTAGGATGCAGCCTGAGCGTCTGCTTCCCCTCTTCCTCGTACAAGTTACAATAGGAAGCAGAATGGAAAGTTTGAGGAAAATTAAGATCCTAAACTCCCAAATGATTTCCTGGGAAAGACTGAGAAGTGCAAGACGGATGCTTTTCTGCGCAAGGTGCCAAGTTTTTGGACACACGGCAGGAAACTGCAATAGGCAGCCTAGATGCAGCAAATGCACAGAGATGCATCTATCGGCGCGCTGTCCGTTGAGAGAGGGGAAAGTGGAGGATAAGACACGCTTGAAGTGCGTGCATTGTGGAGAAAAGGTACATCCCTCCAGCTACTGAGGCTGTCCAAAAGTGAAAGATATTTACAAAAAATATATGCTTAAGAAATCAAAAGTGGCAGATTCAAGACCGATGCCAAGAACTCCAGCCACACCTGTTACACCAGTCATCTCCTATGCCCAGATGGCGTCAGGTGGGCGACCGGCACAATAGCACAACAGGCCCCAAATATGGGAATTCCAGAATTGTTCAATCTTGTGTCGACAATGATTGACAAGATTGAGCGATTTGATGAGCGTTTGGTGCGAATGGAGCGAGTCCTTTCGTCGAGCCCCCTGGGTCAGGTGCGTATCCATAAAAATGGATACGCCAGCTGTTGGAGAACTCTCGATCCTGTCGGTGAATGTGAATTCACTCGTCACGATCGAGAGAAGGCTGACTTTGCTTCACC
The DNA here is from genome assembly GCA_955652365.1 of Eristalinus aeneus. Taxonomy (NCBI): domain Eukaryota; kingdom Metazoa; phylum Arthropoda; class Insecta; order Diptera; family Syrphidae; genus Eristalinus; species Eristalinus aeneus. The sequence continues at coordinate 60,557,196 of OY019133.1, forward strand.
TTTGGACTCCCATAAGCATGATGTGTTGATGGTTAGCGAAACCAAGCTTAACCAGAAGCACGTACTCAGGTACAAAGACTATACAATCATTCGAAGAGACCACCCACACGCCACACAGGCGGGCGGGGTAGCTCTCTTCATTAAAAAAGGCTTACGCCATAAAGTCGTGTATTGTGGTGAGGTGCGAACCTTCGGTGTGCTAGAGGCTTCAATTGCGTGCATTTCCCTCCAAGGTGGAAGGTCGCGGTCTATGCATCAGATGCAACTCAGTCCGCAAATCTTATCTCACAGCTCGAGACTCTCTTTCGAAAGCTTCGGCTTTGCTCGGAGGGGAACTATTTTGTCATCGCCGGAGATTTGAACGCGAGGCACGAGGAATGGGGCAATTCTGTTACAAATCCGAGGGGAAATTTACTCTTTGAGTGGATGTCGCGGAACCTTATTGAGTTTAAGCTGAATTTGCTTGCAACCGATAGACCGTCCTTACCCAGAAGTGGGTTTTATTTAGATCTAATGCTAATAGACAGACGTTACAAGACGTAGACACGTTTCCCTAGGGCCCTATTCAGAGAACTACGTTCAAACGAGATAACGCCACCTTCGAATAGAAACCTGAAGAACGAAGAGGTTGACAGGTGCCTCATACAAGTAGACGACGTGATTAAACGAACCATGCACAAGACACTTCCTAAAGTATTACCTACGACAGATGGCGACATTTATCGTAACGATCGAAGCAGACTGCTGTCGAGACTAACGACTCTATACAGACGCTTTATCTATCCAAACGACCCGGAAATACAGTTGTTCAAGTCACAGCTGAAGAACTATCGAATTGTTGTCAATTCATATTGGGGAGATAGGATTCGGGCGGTGCGTTCTAACGGTCTGGGTATGTTTCCCCAAATCAACCGAATCTTCCGAAGGAAGTGTCATAACGACTTGAAGGCAGTTCGACTTGACAGGACAACCGACAATAAGAATGTAGTGAATTCGGTTGGCGTAGATCCGGATGAGGCCGTTCTTGGTAATGAATTCCTCATTGTTGAGGATGACCAAGAGAAGTAGGAGGCAATATGAGCAGTTTTGCAGAACAGAGCCCTATTGAACCACGTCTACCTTCAAAATAAAATAAAGCAGTGGCGTTCTGAAAATCCTGGCTTTACCAGATTCGATGACGAAAATCAGGCGCCTAGGATGGCTCCAATGCCATCCATATTTCGAATGAGAAACTTCAACACATCTTCAACGGTTTGAAGAACAAAAAGTCGACTGGATATCGACGGGATACCTAACATAGTGCTGCGGCATCTCCCTGACGAAATGGTAGAGATATACACAATCCTTTTCAACAGTGCACTGAGTAATGCACATTAGCCAGCGCATTGGAAAATGGCGGTAGTACAACCTATTCCCAAAAGGGACAAAGCTTCCTCACTTCCGAAAAATCTTCGGTCGATAAGTATCCTCCCTTTCGAGAAGATTGTCAATAGAGTCCAGATCCAGTGGACTGAGGATAACAAAATTATACCGAACAACCAGTTTAGACTTAGGGCGAGGCATAATACCGTCAAAACTGGTTTCGGACATTCAGTGGAACAACCACAAGACCCAGTGCCCCGGGCCTGTCTCGTTGACTTGGAAAAGGCATTCGACACCCTATGGTTAGAAAGCGTCTTCCTTAAGTTGACGAGGATGGATATAAGCAAACCGCTGCTTTACACGGCCTTCAACATGGTAACAGGTAGGAGTTTTGTTGTCAAAAGTGGCAACGAAGTTTCCATCAACGTTTTCTAAATATAAAATGGGCTCCAGCAGGATGCAGTAAACTCACCAACCTTTTCGCTATTTTCACCAGCGAACTGATTGGCTCCATGCGCAACTTGATCGCGTTCGCCGACGATTGGGTCGTATACCGACCGGCACCAAAGATAGACGTCATAAACCTGCTCCTGCAGCGTGACTTTGAAGAAATCCAGAGATTTTGCGACGACTGGAAGTTGAAAATCAACTTCCAGAAGTGTGAAACTATATTCTTCCGGACTCCGTTATACAGGGCCTCAAGGGATACGAAGAAGAATTTGCGCGAGTTCGGCATATTCGACCCACAGGATTAGCCACTAGCCATGAAGAGTGTAGTGAGATATCTAGGCATAATGTTGGACCAGTATCTGTATGGTGGTATCCATGCAGATATAGCTCTAACGAAAGCTAAGAGAGGCTTCGCTATGGCAAGTGGGTTGTTCTACAGCAGCCAACTTGACTCCAAGGTGAAGCGAATCTGCTACACGGCCCTCATCCGGCCAATAACGGTGTATGGCTACCCGGGATGGTTCAATGTGAGTCCATCCCAAATGGAAAAGATGAGGGTCTTCGATAGACAATGTCTTCGCTCATGTCTCAAGAAGTACAGAACCCCGGAATCTGACTACAAGAAGTTCTATCCTAATGAGGTCTTGTATAACAGAGCAAACGTGAACAGGGTTGATAATTTCACTATTAAGCTGATTCGGTGGCATAGTGCACGAGTCATGACCTTTGAGAACGATCTCATATTTGGGGCCTACTACCCAAATGAAGAGTACCACGAGAACGCTCGCCCAAGATGTTTCATTCCACCGGAAGCGTTCTTGTATCTTGATCGCATTGGACTGATCCAGGATGTGGAGGCATGTCCACTTATCTACTACGTGGTGAGAAGGACGGTGGACGGGCTACTGGTGTCGACGACAACAACAAAAAATAAATAAAAAAATGTTAGTCGTAAGTATATTAAGTAAGAATAGGATATATTTAGTTAGATTAAGTTTTTATTTCTTTGGTTTAAATAAATACCGAGTTTGTCTTGGAGTTTAAAAATACTCCAAGACAAACTCGGACACCTACTCAGTAACACAATTGAAGACTGATAAATAATGAAGGAAAAGAAATAGACTAAATTCATTATTACTTTTAAACAATATATATATTCATTAGTTGTTTGACAAAATTTCATAAACAAACTCAATTATTTAAAAAAATACAGCTCGATTCTTAAGGGAACTCAATAAAATAAGAAACAAGCCAAACACGGACGGCTATTATTAAAGTTAACACAATTTAAGATTATTAAGTTTTTAAATAAAATTAATACTTTGTGTGAAGGCCTTTGTTCTTTATAACCATTTGCAGCCTTAAAGGGAGTGATTGAACTAATTTTGTGAAAAAATTAGGTTCAATTTTATTCCACTCCTCAAGAAGAACGCTTTACAACTGCATCTTGTTAGAAATCTGATATTCTCTAATTTTTCGGTCCAGATACTTTCACAAATTCTCGATAAGGTTTATATCTGGACTTTGCGGAGGAGTGTCCATTACATGAGGACAGTTATATAACAGCCAGGATCGTACTTTATAGGCTTTGTGTTTGTGATCACTATCTTGGTAATAACTCCAGTGATCTCCAAGGCCGAGTTAAGTGACGGAAAGGGACAAATTCTGTTTTAAAATGTCTAAATAAACATTTTGATACATTTTTCCTTCTATAAAATGCAATCTACCAGGTCCAGAAGCAGAAAGAGATCCACACACCATCACCGATCCACCACCATGCTTCACAGTGGGTATCAAATTCTTTGAAAGCAGCTCTTCGTTGGGTTTTCTCCACACGTAGGGTTTACCGTCCGATCCAAAAATATTGAATTTGCTTTCGTCTGTAAATAAGACTTCTTTCCAGAACGAATAATTTTTATTTTTGTGTTCTTTGGCAAATTCAAGTCTTTTCTTCTTGTTTTGTTTGCTGATCAGTGGCTTTAACCTGGCTCTTCTACCATTCAAATCCGCTATCTTAAGAACATTCCTAATTGTTGATGGACTCGCATGCTTTCCCAACTGTTCCGCCGCTATGACTGCGAGCTTTGGCGTGCTCAAAAAGGGATTCATTTTAACTTGAAACATTCATCAACTTTGTTAAACATTTTATTATGTGCCTATTTTAGCTTGTTTTTTAATCTGATTATTACACCGAAACCGTTTAACTATATCCTGAACCGTGGACCGACTTTTATCAACGATTTTTGCGATATCTTTCACAGATATTCCGTCTTCTGAGTGTTTTGTAATTAATTTTCTCATTTCGAGAGTAGTTTGACCATTCTGTCTTCCCATTTTCTATTTTATTAAATTTTATACGTATTTTACAGCTTAACTGACTTCCGTTCCGTTGCACAACTATTAAAAACTTGTATTGTGATAAATGATTACGATTTATTTGATGGAAAATTCAAATTTAAAATACTTTCCTAAGCCGTCCGAGTTTGGCTTGTTCCTTATTTTATTGAGTTCCCTTAGGAATCGAACTGCATTTTTTTTTTAAATAATTGAGTTTGCTTATAAAATTCTGTCAAACAACTAATGAATATATATATTGTTTAAAACTAATAACAAATTTCTTCTATTTCTTTTCCTTAATTATTTATCAATCTTCAAATGTGTTACTGAGTAGGTGTCCGACTGTCCGAATTTAAAAAATAAAAAAGTATTGACGACGAAAGGCAAATAAATAAATAAATTATTATTTTAGCTTAGAGCGCCCGCATAGGGCCAGTAAGTAGTTTAAGAAATCATATAAGTCGTGCATTAGTAAAACAAAAATAAAATGCATTTTTAAACTTAAACTTAACGTGCAATTACAAACCTCTGTTATTTTCGTGTTTGACTTCGACGAGAACCAACCTCAAACTCAATAAACGCTAATTTAAAATTAAAAAATTCTATTAAAATGTCACAATGTTCGATTGTCAACGCTGACGGAGAGAGAAAACTTAAAAGTTGAGCTACTACATCCATCGCGTGAGCGGCAGCGTTGGTCTATGGGCCACTTCTCATAAGAATACATGTATTTGTATGTATCTGTCAAAGTATTGCTGACGCTAGTAAAGTATTGTATGTGCCGGAGCCTTAATGCTCAGAACAACTTCTGGGGCAGTAGCTCATCCATTACTCGTGATGAGATCAAGCGCGAAACCAAAGTTTTGAAGAAGAGCAGGAATCCTAAGAAACTGGCTAAGATTTAGGAAACAGTGAGAAAATCGCGTCGCAATTCTCCCAAAAGTCAGAACGAGGCGCTACGTTGAGGAGGCAATTCAAGGTCTTAACAACACCCTAACAAAATGCTTCGAACTGACTTGCTCAATCAATAAAACAAAAAAGCATTGCTAATGAATAGAACAGTAATCGCAGAGGGAGAAAGTGACCAGTAGGAAATGTGGTTGGGGCTGCCCCCAAGGTATCCTTTCACCTCTTCTATGGTGCGTGTTGGTCGACTCCCTGCTTTCCCCTTGAACAGATCTTACACCTAAGCCCAAGCTTACGCGGACCATGCCTTTTGTGCAAGTGGACAGGCGGCTTTTGACATGATCGATGACTGGTGTACTAGGAATGGGCTTTCAGTCAATCCTCTAAAAACCGAGGTTGTTCTCTTTACGAGAAGGAGAAATCTGACTGGTCTGACTCAACTAGTACTTAAAGGTCACATCATTCCACTTTTAAATGAAGCCAATACTTAGGTGTTATTCTGGATTAAAAACTTTTTTGGAAAAAAATTATTGAGACAAAAACCTCCAAGGCGCTGTCAGTCTTCTGGCAGTGTAAGGGAGTTGTTGTCAAAACCAGCGGCATATTACCAAAAAGATCTGTATAAATCTACAAGGCAATGATTAGACCTCTTCCCTCCTATGCATCAGTCGATTGGCGGAACAAGCTTTCGCGACTGCTGCTTTCACCAAGCTTCAATGAAGGTTTTAACTCGTTTCCACGGGGGCTTTCCCTAGCATGCCTGGTTCTGCTCTTGATGCATTACTAAATCTTCCTCCCCTTGACATCCACATCATGGGATGTACAATCAAGGTCATCTTCCGACAAATAAGAAATGGTCTTTAGTTCAACTCGCACTGGAGTTTTCATGATCTCGCGCACCGTATCTCCTATGACACTAGTCTCATGAACGTACTGTCTGATGCGGAGTCACCAACGATACAGCTGCGTCGCTCATACAAAGTTGATTTTCCCCATGTCCAGGACTGGTTCCGACCAGAAACTGAACCGAGAAGGGAATGCAGCCGGATTTTCACGATCGGCTAATGGCTGGGGCCTTCGTGGAAGACGACAACATTTGAACTCACACATCTTTGGGTTATTTCGCCTCAGTCTTCCAAACGGAAACGTTTGTGATCCTAACTACATTGTGAAAAATAGGAGAAAGGGGCGAAGAATCTATGTCTACGGCGAAAGCCAAGTTGTAATAAAGGCTTTACTCAATCCTTAAACCACTTCCAAGATTGTCTAGAAATGCACGTTTTTTTATAATTTGGTCGGCAGACTGAATTCGCTAAGACTTGTCTTGGTCCCGGGACATTACGGGATAATTGAAAACGAAATCGGCGAGGAACTACATAGGCAAAGTTCAAAAGAAGCATTCGCATGTCCCGGACTCACCTTGGACTCACCTTCATCCTCCATAAGAGCTTCCATCAACGGCTGAGTCTCCCAACGGCACGACCAATAATCGCATGACCCTTCAGAATACAAGCTGTAAAAGTGCATGCTTCCAAAGGTCAGCAAGAAATAGGCGGTCTTTTTGTTATCTCTAGACATAAAACAGTGTGGACGACTTGTCGGCGTACAACCAGAGCACTTCGCCTTAGCACCTAAGTCAGCTTGGGCTTAGTCATTTCAGCCTTCGTCGTAGAGAAAGTGAAGACACTTTCGAGCACTTTCTCTGTCAATATCCCGCCTTCTGGTTTTTCTTCGGAAAACCAAGAAACTACTTTAAATTAAGGTTACTGCTTGGGGGAACCATGGCCTAGATTCAACTTATCGTCAACTATTCGTGCTGTGTGCTACTGTTCTCTCACGAGAAGAAGGCACTGTTTTTTCCCTGATTCTGAACGACGAAGTTCTAGAAAATTTTTCCTTAGATAGTTATTACTCCTTGAATGTTGTCAGCTGCCGTGAAAAATGCGAGGTGTTCAGCCGGCAATTGAACCTAGACTTTTGGCGTATGGGTGCCGCACTTCACCCAATACGCCACGGGGTGGAATTCATTAAATCAACTTGTTTTTTCTTTAGGTTAGTTGAATAGGCAATTTTAAATATAAATTCTAAACTATAAGTTCAAAATAATTTCGTTCAACTCCAATAAGTTCTGAAATTAGTGTAAGTGTAACACTGAAATAAACGTCAACATTACCTTTTCTTACCATCCAACATTTTCAGCGTTACGGTCTTTTTATTGTTTAAGGAAACTCATAAAAGTTAGCAAATGGATGCCCTGGTTTTGAACTTATTTCTTTTGATATTTCACCTGGAATCCTAATGATTTAAAGAAGGATTGGTGTAGTGTCATAGTGGCTAAGGTGCGATAATTGAACAACCAAAGTCCCAGGTTCATTTACCGGACTTGAAAACCATGCATTTTTTATGGAACCACCTGCTGCTGCTTTCGAAACCTCACTGTTCGGAATCCGCGAAAAACTGTAGGTCCCTTATACTCGTGAGAGAACAGTAGTGCTCAGGACACGAGTTGTTGATGAGCAAGATAGGCCCTGTCGCACCATACAATCATTAGTTCTGTTCCAATTCATTTGTGTATAGAAATTTGTACTTGAGTAGTTTGGGTAAAAATCTCTCTGCCGAAACTTGTGAAGCGACTTTTCGTAGAAATTCACACAATTAAATGTAAACAGCTATCTTTGACAGCCATCTGCTGCCCACAGTTTTTCTTCGGCAGAAATTCGTAGGGAGGGGAAATATTTTAATCTCTCATGAGCTCTCTCTTCTACGAAAAATCATCAAATCGAACGCTTTTAAGGAGTTTCTCAGCGAAATTCGTAGGCATTCGTAGCACTTTAGAGCTATGGGAAAAGACCTAATATTACTATTACCTTCTGCTGCTGACAACACTTAAAGAATAATAACTCTCTATTGATATGCTTCTTCAAGTTCGAAATATTACTTCGAAATCTTCTATTTATTTTGTCTATGATAAACAGGTAAGGTAGCAAAAGTTAAACTTAATTATTTCCATTATTTAAAGTAACAAATAGGTAAGGTAAAAAAAGTTAAACTTAAATATTTCCATTATTTAAAGTAAAGATTTATATTATTACTACAACCAAACTTAAGGCATCGCGTTTTTCTGAGACAATTGTCTGTATTTCCTCACCAAGTAAAACTAAATAGTTCTGAAACGCAGAAATACCTTCAATACGGATAATGAAGAATCAAATGTTGACGACATTAGCAAACATTATAAGGACAATGATTTTCGGTTCTGCACGTGGAATATGATATCCCTTAACTGACCACGTGCAGCCGAACAACTTGCAGAGGCCCTTGACTGCTACAAGGCAGACATTACCGCTATCCAGAAAGTGCCAAAGGACGGGCCCGGTAAAAAAACGATGAAGGACTGCGATATCTACTACAGCGTTTGTTATAGAGGCAGCGCTTATTAGGATGCGGATTTGTTGTTCGAGGCAGGCTTAGAGGACAGAGAAGAAGGATGATAACGCCAAGGATGACTTTTATTATCCTCTAGAAAGAAAGATCGATGAACCAGCTACGACAATAAGATCATTGTCGTAGCCAAGGTAAGAATCCGGCCCGGGTCCACCCCGGACTGTAGCGCCAAAAGATGAAAAAGAAGAAGAAGAAACTATATTACATTCTCTCTATGATGTAAGCTATTCTGATAAAATCCAATGAAGAAGAGAGAGTAAATTTTGAGAAGCCTTTGCTGAGACATTTATTACTCTCAAGGTTTTGTCAGCATCTTCAAAGAGGTGGGGCCGTAAAAATTCGAGGTGTTTAGCCACCTTGTACCTTAAACGTGTGAGTGTTACACGCTACTCACTACGCCACGGCGGCCATGGCAAGTTAATTACTAACTTACAATTAATTAATTAGAACAAAATATTAATATTTTAAGACAATAGGTCCGTTTCAATTGCTCTTAATTGCTACGAATGTATACGAATTTGCCCGAAGAACTACGAAAAAGCGTTCCATTAGCTCATTTTTTAATAGAAGAGAGAGCTCATGAGAGATCAAAATATTTCCTCTCCCTACGAATTGCTGCCCAAAAAAATTTGTTGCCAGTAGATGGCTTTCAAAGTGAAAACAAAAAATAACTCTGACGTTTCATACATCTGATAGCTGTTTACAAATTTCTACGACAAGTCGTTTCACAAGTTTTGGAGGAGTTACTCTCTGCAAGAGAGGTTTTTACACAAACTACTCAACTACGAGTTTCTGTACACAAATAAATTAGAACAGGCCTATTATATCTGACAGCTCTTAGTTTATGAGTTTACATATGCAGTTTGGGCCATATAACACAAACGTCAAACAAAACGTATCAACATATTTGTGCATTTGAAAGTGTCATTAACGCAAATGTATGTCAAACTATAAAGTTGTGCGAAGGAGTCTAGTGATTTCGTATTTGGTTTACCAGTTCTCGGCTTCTCGGTGGTTCGTTTTAATTTCTCAATTAACAATTTGACTGCAGTACGGTTGGATTTTTAAATGTTCTTTATGTGCTTTTATTTTTCTTATCATCATCTAATGATCTAATATTTAAAATTAAAATGGAAGGATCTGCTTGATATGTCCAAAAATCGATCTAACGTATAGACGAAAGTGTTTTCTAAAGTACAAAAACCAAAACATTTTTGTTGTCATTTTGTGATGTACGTTTAGTTTTGCCGTAGAGCCTGTGAAGTTTGGTTGTGTTTATTTTCTTTGTTAAACATTTTAACAGATTTTTGCAAAGAGTCAAATGATATTAAGGATCCTCTTATTAAGTACGCCTAAATTCATTTTCTTTTTTAAAGTTCAAATCAAGAAAGAAGGTACAGCATATCCATCTTAAAGGACATAGACAGTGCCATCAAATCACAGTTGCAAAAAAGCGTGTAAAAATAGTTTATTAACAGGCAATAATGGCAGCGGTTTCGGCGGCAGCTACAAGTGTTGTGGTATTGGATCGCGGCAATAATACAACGTGTACTATAAATTTACATGGTTAGTATACGAACTATATGCGTATATATATATATAAATGTTAACTGTTCCTTTTCAACATATTTTAGTAGTAAAAAAGTATATATCATCATATCATATTTAGTAGTAAAAAAGTATATATCATCATATCATATTTAGTAGTAAAAAAGTATATCAATCAATTATGATTTCATAGTTTTATTACGTACAGCAATTTTACCTACAGTTGTAAAAGAAATAACAATTATTTAATATATCTTTTCTTAATCCGACGTTAATATGATTTTAAAATGCTTTAATGCACAAAGTTATTTTGATTTTTTATTGAAATTACTTGTTTTTAACCGAAACTTGTAGAACCTTAACTACAAACTAATGGCTTGAATTTATATTAAATAAAAGAGCAAATTTGATGTTTTTTATTTTTAACTTTTTTATCTCTTCAAATATTTCTAACGTTCATATTAAATATATATTTCAAACTATATTACATACATGTCATTGGCGTCAAAAACTTAATAGCGCTAATGATAACCCTGATATACTAAACTGTTTACATACGGCAAACCTTTGATTGCACCATCGTCACCTCTTTAAAGTTGCATGAGTACTGATTGGTCAAGTAAACCGTTTTCATAGCAGTTTTCAAAATATTTTTGTGAATTAACATTTTGCCCGTTTACTTTTCACTCGTGGTGTAGTGGGTAGAGTGCGACGCTCACACGCCGAAGGGTCTAGGTTCGATTCCCAGTTCAACACCAATTTTTCGAATTTTTCACGGCATCACCTCTTTCGAGCTACTGACAACACTCAAAGAGTAATAACTGTCTAAGAAAGCTTCTCAAATTTCGTCGTTCGGAGTTGGCAAAAAACTGTAGATCCCTTCTACTCGTGAGAGAACAGTAGCGCGCACAACACGAGTGGTTGATGAGCAAGCTAGACCCTGGTCCCCCTTTGAACTGTAGCGTCAACAATTATTATTATTATACTCATTAAATTCGCTCTATTTATTAACAATAATTATACTTAACAATTTTGTTCACTTTCGTTCATATAAACATACATAAAAAGCTTCGTCAAAATTGCTTAACAATTTTTGAGTCATTTGTGATAAGCATATCAAAAAAATAGGTACATAAATTATTAATTGAACAAATGCGATTCGTTCATGCGTTATATAGTAAATTGATATTCTGAAAATATATAGAAAAAATTACGACTGCCTTTTGATATTGTTATTAATATAAATACAATTAAATGTCATGAACAAAGAAACCTCGTGATTGGCATACACTTCCCAGGAAAATGTTTATGTTCTTATTTTTTTTTTAATATTATAGAATCTGCTAACAAATCAGTGAACTTCTAGAGCATTTGAAGTTGTTTGCGGTGTGATTAGAAAAAGCTTACTTCTTTTTCGTGTTAACGATATTTCTAATAGCGTGTATTATGCACTCTTAAGTGATAACAAAAAAAAAAAAAAAAAAAAAAACAAATTAATTTATCACTAAACACTTTCGGCACAATTAAAAAAAAAAACGTCCTTCAAAATTCACATAGAAAAGACCACATTCGGATAGCTAAATAAAAGAGCTCTGTGCCTCGGATCGTTGGTCCAGCAGCAATCATACAACCCCAAACGATAACTGAGCCCCATCATGCTAAACAGTTGGTCGTAGTTTCTTTTCTTTAGGTTCTTCGTTCCGTTTTCTCCATATATACGTTTGTCTATCGGATCGAAATAAGTTAAATTTATTCTCATCTTAGAACAAATCTCCAACCCATGTTGCAAATAAGATATATTTTCGACTGAACTTACTTTACACATGCGAAACCACACATTTGAAATAAAAAACGGTAATTTTTATCGGTAAAAACTGGGATAAGAGTTCGATATTCCCATGTGTCCGGTATTTTTTCTGACGTGAATTTTGAAGGGTTTTTTTTAAAGTGTGCTAAAAAAATATGTATTGATGAAATACATTTTTGTATTATTTTTTAAAAGCTCATAATGCAAGCTATTAAAAATAGTACTAACGCTAATACATTACTTAAAATTACACATTTCTGTGGTTTCCATTGTTTTAGATGTTTGTATAAAAAATTTTATTTGGTCCCCATGCGTATAGCCTGAATTGTAAAATTTATCGGGATGTTGCTATTGCAGATTTAATATTTTTTCTGTTTTGGATTAGTAGCACTAGGAATAGATTCCAAACAAGTTCATCCTCTTCCGAGAAAAACCACAGGTCACAGGTGGAAAACATCTCGCATTTTTCACTGTACCACCTTATTGGAGTTATTGATAACATTCATTCATCCTGGCACCTCGACGTCCTCATCGAGTCCTACGTCGATGGTGATCCACCTCTTCAGCGGTCAGCCGTCCAAAAAGCTGAATATGATTTATGGCTCCGTGATGCGAAAGTCATATCGGCTACCTGATACATGTCATGAAGAGTGGTTTTAATAATATAAGGTCTTTTATACTTGAGTTCCAGTTTGCGTGAATTTCCAGTACTGCTAAAGCTGTCATTTGAAATCACAAGTTAACCAAACTCACAGTGTTTTGCACTACGATGCCTGCTAAGTTTATGATTAAATTTAATAATAATATCTTTTCCTTCCTTCAGATTTATTAAAGGTCTAGTGTGCTGTTTTACCTGTGGCTTCGTTGGAAGTGTTGTTTATTCCCCATTGCACCATCTATACATATTGATCCCATTTGTTTTTATATTCAATGATATCTCGAGTGATAATCGATTATTACAACATCTCGAGAACATCTCGATTCTCAATCTACTCAACTACTAATCACTCAAATGAGTACTAGTCGGTCGAATGACTACTAACCACTCGCATGGCTTCTAACTACTGACGCAAGAGAACTCGATTAATGTATCATCAGCGCGAGAACGAGTAACGAAAAATTCTTGTCGAGAGGTCGGGAACATAAGGAGAATGAAAGAAAAAAAACTCAAATATTAGTCCACTGCTCAGTTTATTTCTTCATTCACAGTTTGTGTTTGCTCTTATGTACCATATATCTTCCCCGTAGGTACACATGTATGTATGTATATCTAAAACAAATTTTGCTCTATGGTTTATTGTGGGTGGATTGTGTTTGAGTAAAGGTTGTGTATGGTGGACGGAATTGTTTTTTGTTACTGCCGTGTTTTTGCTATTCGGTGTATTTAACGATTTTTAAGAGCATTGTACAATTTTGGTAAGTTTGATTTTACTAGGTATACCAGTATGAATTTTTTTTGAAAATAAAACACTAATTATTAATTGGAAAATAAAAACATTTTATTCAAAGTATTGGCCATTGTTTTGTACATATTTTGACCACCTTTCTGGCAATTTGTGAATACCACGCCAATAAAATTGTTCGTCTTTTAAAGCAAACCAATCAGACACCCAATTTTCGATCTCCTCGTAGGAATCAAAGTGCTGCTCAGCCAATGCGTGTCTCATCGATGAAAACAAATGGTAGTTGGAAGGACCCAAGTCTGGTGAATACAGTGGGTGGGGTAGCTGCTCCCAGCCAAGTATTTTGATTGTATCCTGAACCGGTTTTGCTTTGTGTGTAGGTGCATTGTCATGGAGCAAAATTACCTTGCCGTGTCTTCTGGCCCATTCTGGTCGTTTCTCGATGAATGCATGGTTCAAATTGATCATTTGTTATCGGTAGCGATCAGTATTAACGGTTTCACCAGGATTTAGAAGTTCGTGGTACAGCACACCTTTCTGGTCCCACCAAACACACAGCATTGCTTCTTGCCGAATCGATCTGGTTTTGCAGTCGATGTTGATGGTTGTCGCAGGTTAATCCACGATTTTTTCCGTTTAGGATTCTTAAAATAAATCCATTTTTCATCACCAGTAACAATCCGATGCAAAACCAATTTTCCTTCGTGTCTTTGAAGCACAATTTCACAAGTGTTTTTTCGGTTTACCATCTGTCTTTCATTCAATTCATGTGCACCCATTTTCCACACTTTTGGATCTTTCCCATAGCTTTAAATTGTTTGTTGTGCAACATTTAACATTGCTGACATTTGCTTTTGACTCAAAGTGTCATCTCCATCCAATATCGTTTGCAATTCGGAGTCTTCAAACTTTTTTGGTGGTCTTCCACGTTCTTCATTTCTCACATCAAAATTATTATTTCTGAACCGTTGAAACAATCTTTCGCATGTTGCTTCTGATAGAGCATGATCACCATATGACTCGACAAGCATTCGATGCGACTCTGCCGCACTTTTCTTCAAATGAAAACAAAAAATTAATGCTTTCCGCAAATCATCACTTCGGGACAAAATTCCACAATTTTAACACGATGAAAAAATATGATGTTATCTGTTCAATGACTTGAAAAACAGACCAATGGCTCGAAGAAGAACTTGTGGATCTTCTATCTAGTCAATCTGTAGTTAAACCTATATGTGAAATAGAGAATTCCGATTGTGAGGGTGTTTTTAGCAGCTTTGGAGCGTTATAAGGCAACCATTCGCGTACTTCGGATCATTATCTTGTTGGAAGTAGAAAACCGAAGGTAGACCTAATTTTACTGCGGAACTTCGTAAATTTCGTTTTAAAATATTCAAATACCCAATTTTGTCCATAGTATTTTCTATAAATTCGAACTTTCCACAGCCATTTGAAGTTATACAACCCCACAACAGAACAGATCCTCCCCCGTGTTTTATGGTTGCCTTTATATTCTTTGCTTTGAGAGCTGTGTTTGGTTAACTCTAAACAATTTTTTTGCCATCAGACCCAAATAAATTTATTATATTTATTTTTGAAACAAAACACCTTCCCAAAAGATTTCCGGGTGGTTAACATATTGTCTAGCAAACTCCAATCTTTTCTTCTTATTAACTAGGGAAATGTACGGCTTTTTTCGGGCGATCTTACCATTTAAGTTATTCTTTCTTAAGACTCTGCGAACAATTTCCACTGAAAAAGGCTTATTAATTACGGATGACACCTTAGCCGTCAACATTGGAACTCTAGATTTTGGAGTGGACTTGATTGTCCGAACAATATACCGCTCGTTTTGCTCTGAGAGCAATTTTTTTCCCTTCCAGGTCTGTTTTTTAGTGTCCCTTCATATCTATAATTGTTTATTAAATATCTTTTTTAAGATATGTATTCCGTTATGATTGTATACCAAAAAAATAAAACAAATAAGTAGTCGGCCTTAAAACAGCACGAATATGAAGCAATGATAGGTGTGTGCTCAATTTTGTGCAGTACTGTATACCGGGTATGCCTGTACCAGCAGAAAAGATTTTCTCTAAGGCTGGTCAACTTACAAATGATCGTCGAAACCGCTTAATAATTAATAATTGTTGGCGCTACAGTCCAAAGGGGGACAAGGGTCTAGCTTGCTCATCAACTACTCGTGTTGTGAGCGTTATTGTTCTCTCACGAGTAGAAAGGACCTACAGTTTTTTGCCGACTCCGAACGGCGAAATTTGAGAAGCTTTCTTAGACAGTTATTACTCTTTGAGTGTTGTCAGCAGCTCGAAAGAGGTGATGCCGTGAAAAATTCGAAAAATTGGTGTTGAGCTGGGAATCGAAACCGCTTGCTAGATAAAAATGTAGACAAAATTATATATCTCAGCAGCTATTTTACGCGAAACACTCAACTTTAATTTTTAATTATTATTTATACTCAATTGAATTACAAGTCTTTTTTCTTTACTTGTATCGAATTGCCTAGTCTAATAAGTGTCTTTGAATTTTTAATTTAATTCGTTAATTTTATTCGTTTTTGATTCTACCAAAATATAATCTACAGTTGTGTTTATAAAAATAGCAGTAGTTATACGACTTAGGTAATTAGCAACATATTTCGTAGAAGATACTTTTTCCAAACCGTATATCCGGTTTTATTATATTTTCCGGTAACTAAGATACCATACCTGAAATAAAAAATAAAGGCTTATTTTCTCCTTTTTTCACTGATTAAAGCCTGTTCATTGAAATAGCAGTGTTTTTTGGTTTTACCTAAATAATGTCTCCGAAATTGTTGTTTAGAGCTTAAAAAATATTTGTGTATTCTTGTTTGGTAAGTGAATGTTTTTATAAATGTTGCCTTTTATTAACATACTTTAGAGTTAGATATATGCGTCGATCAAAACATTGTACCGAAGATATTTGATAAAAAAAATTGCATGCGGAGAGATAAACATATGCTTCAATCCAGGAAATCATAGGATGTTCAGCGAAAATGGTCAGCAATGCGCTAAACTGGAAAGCTAGGCCCGAAACACGCGGTCCAAAAAGAGTGACGGCTAAGCGAACTGACCGAAAAATTATCAACATGGCAAAGGAGAATCCTTCATTAAGCTCCAGAAAGATAAGAAGACGTCTTCTAGAGGCTAAACTACTAACTCGAAGTCCGCGAAAAGTACCGCTTTTGACAAAAAAGCATGTGCAAAAAAGATTGGCATTCGATAAAGTTTCACAAAGATTGGCCTAAGGAGAAATGGAGGAATGTTCAGTGGAGCGGTGAAAGCAAAATAGTCGTATTTGGTTCCAAGGGTCGTCGGGAATATGTAAGAAGACCAAAAAATCAAAATCTTGGTTTGATGAAAAAAGAATAACCGTTATGGAGTGGCCAGCACAATCCCCAGACCTAAACCCCATTGAGAACTTGTTGGGCGATGTTAAAAATTCTGTCCATGAGGCCAAACCAAAAAACCGCAAAGGAATTGTGGGAGGTAGTGCGAGACTCATGGGAAGCTATACCAGTTGAGAGATGTCGGAGTCTGGTGGACTCAATGCTACGAAGATGGAGCGCAGTGATAAAAAACAAAGGCTTTGCTACAAAGTACTAATGGTAAGCTGTAAATAATAATGATTTCATATTGTTTCATAGATTTCTGTTGTCTAGGCACAGCATATTTCTAAACAGTGCTATTTTTATAAAGAACTGCGAAATATTACTACGACCAAAAAAATAGTAAAAAAGTTATGGAAAATGTTTATTTTGTGATATACCGAAGAAATATAGACTGAAATACTTTGCTTTTGTATACGTTTTTTTGAAAAATAATAAAACAATTGAATTAATAGAAAATTATTTGACTTTTTTGAGGAGCACTGCTATTTTTATGAACACAACTGTATATAAAATATATTTTACAATGTTTTTATTAATGCACAGAGTAATGGTAATACTTGAGTTCTTTTCTCTTGCGTATTAGTAGTAGTAGTCACTCGGGTGATTAGTAGTCATTCAAATTATTAGTAGTCACTCGAGTGATTAATAGTCACTCGAGTAGTTAGTAGTCATTCAACTGATTAGTAGTCACTCGAGTGATTAGTAGTCACTCAAGTGATTAGTAGTGATTCGAGTGATCATTCGATTTTTAAAATATCTCGATTACTAAAGTTTCGATCCTTGAAATCTTTCGATACTGCCCATTTCTTTGCTGTGAGCGATTGCACCTCTCCCATTGTTTTTTTTCTTGCCGCACCATCTCACATTCTCTCTCTAAGATCGACTTTTCTCTCCGAATAATGTCCCACTTCTTAGATCGCAATTGGTTATCATCTGCACTCGCAAATCGCGAATCAGGTTCGGAATCTTATATGATGGAACTTTTAAGTGACTGACGGACTTTTCGTATGACCAATGTCATTGATTTTCCATTTTACGTATCGTCGTCTTTTAATCTGCTTACTTAAACTTTTAGATCCATTGACAGTTAGATTTCTCCGCCTAAGTTCGTACTGTATGGTACATCACTTCCATATCCATATCCATATACCTGTGTAGATCACAGATGATGTAACTGCAAATGTAACTTTCCATGGAAAGACGTTTTACATTATATTTCAGACACGCTCTTTTTCTTCTTGTTATGGTGCTACACTCTGAAATGGACCCGGGCCTCAACTAACAGCCAGCACCGTCTTGCTTCTCCAGCCAGCACGGTCCTTCCCTAGCTGCCTCTAATTGCACACTCCAATTTAGTTGAGGTCCTTCCCGCTTGACCAGGCGCATGTCGCTGTACAGTTTACAGAGCTCGTCGTTAAATCTTCTTCTCCAGATGCAATCAACGCAAACAGGACCAAACTTCACAAGCAAAGCTTTTCCCTCGAAAAGCCTAAGGCTTCCTCATCCGCTTTTGCTAACGTCCAAGTTTCCGCGTCGTAAAGTAGGACTGGGATGATCAAGCAGTTATATAAAGCGAGCTTAATCCTTCGAGAAAGGGCTTTATTATTCAATTGCCTCTTGAGCCCAAAGAAACAGTGATTGGCAAGAGTGATTCTGCGTTTGATTTCGGTACTGATGTCGTTGTTCCTATTAACCGCGAAGTAGAGGTAGACGAAGTCCTTGACTACCTATTAACCGCGAAGTAGAGGTAGACGAAGTCCTTGACTACCTCGAAGTTTCTGCTGCCTAGTGTGACGCTCTGTCCGAGACGTCGATGTTGTGTGTCCTTCCTTGATAAGAGCATGTACTTAGTCTTACCCTCATTTACAGCCAGACCCATTTTAGCCGCTTCCGTTTTGTGTTGTGT
This sequence comes from Eristalinus aeneus, assembly GCA_955652365.1. Taxonomy (NCBI): domain Eukaryota; kingdom Metazoa; phylum Arthropoda; class Insecta; order Diptera; family Syrphidae; genus Eristalinus; species Eristalinus aeneus. The sequence goes on from OY019133.1 coordinate 60,575,786, forward strand.
TTGTCCAATCACGTCAATGTCATCAGCGTAAGCTAGTAATTGAACTGACTTCTGGAAGATCGCGCCTCTGGTGTTGACTTGTTAGTTACGCACGGTCTTCTCGAGGATGATGTTAAAGAAATCACATAACGGTGCGTCGCCTTGTCTAAAACATTTTTTGACATTAAAGGTCTCGGTGAGTCCGTTACCGACCTCGGAGCAGCGAGAGTTCTGGTAGGAATTCCCAAACTAGACATGGCAAGCGACGAATAGGTGGTGAGTGTCGACTTGCACTTCTTGAGTCTTTTCCAGGATCTGCCGTAATGTGAAGATCTGGTCTATAGTAGACTTCCCTGGTCTGAAACCACACTGATATGGACCTATCAGGTCATGGACAAACGGTTTCAGACGCTCACACAATACGGCAGAGAGGATATTTTATGCGATGTTGAACAGATTAATCCCTCGATAGTAGGCGTAATCAAAGGGGTCTCCTACGCCAACTACCGAGGGATGCAGCATCGCCCTATAGGCGTCTTGTTTAGCTGCGTGCGAGATATAGGGAGACTCAGTCGGCAAAGTTCTCAGCAATCGGCTGCGATTGTAGCTTTTCGACGTGAAACCGGTTTGGCCTGTCACGACTCCGTTACTCTCTCGATATGCGGGTTGGCTACAACAAGGTGATGATCCGATGTTTGCACCTCGGAAGGTACGCACATCGAGAACATCTTATCTTACTGGTGCATGCGCCCTCCAATTCATCTCCAGCTGTTTTAAATAGTTCTGCGGACAGTCCGTCCGCTCCAGCAGCTTTGTTCGCCTTCAGCTTGGATATTGCTATATTCACCTCGCCTAAGTCGGGGGGACGGAATTTTTGTCTATCATCGTTCAAACATTCTGCCTAACAGCTGAATTCGGGAATTCGTCATTAAATCTTCTCCTCCAGATGCCATCAACGCAAACAGGACCAAAAATCGCACGCAAAACTTTTCTCCCGAAAAGACTAAGGGCTTCCTCATCCGCCTTTGCTAACGTCCAAGATTCTGCGCCATATAGTAGGACGGGGATGATCAAGCTGTTATATGAAGCGAGCTTAGTCCTTCGAGAGAGGGCTTTATTACTCAATTGACTCTTGAGCCCAAAGAAACAGCGATAGGCAAGAGTGATTCTGCGTTTGATTTCGGTACTGATGTTGTTGTCCCTATTTACCGCGGAGCCGTAATCAGCGTAAGCTAGCAATTGAACTGACTTCTGGAAGATCGTGCCTCTGGTGTTGACTTGTGAGTTACGCACGATCTTCTCGAGGATGATGTTAAAGAAGTCACATGACTTTTTTGACATTGAAGGTCTCGGTGAGTTCGGTACCGACCTTGACGGAGCAGCGAGAGTTCTCCATCGTCATCCTACACAATCTGACGAGTTTGGTAGGAATGCCAAAACTAGACATGGCACTGTATAGCTCGTCTCTATGCACACTGTTATATGCAGCCTTGAAATCGACGAATAGGTGGTGAGTGTCAATTTGCATTTCTTGGGTCTTTTCTAGGATCTACCGTAATGTGAAGATCTGGTCTATTGTGGACTTCCCTGGCCTGAAACCACACTGATAGGGACCTATCAGGTCATGGACAAATTGTTTCAGATGCTCACACAATACGGCAGAGAGGATCTTGTATGCGATGTTAAGAAGGCTGATCCCTCTGTAGTTGGCGCAGTCAAAGGGGTCTCCTTTCTTGCGGACCGGGCAAACGACGCTGAGATTCCACTCATCGGGCATGCTTTCCTCCGACCATATCTTACAGATGAGCTGGTGCATGCGCCCAACCAGGTCATCTCCAGCTGCTTTAAATTATTTCTGCGGACAGTTCGTCCGCTCCAGCAGCTATGTTCGACTTCAGCTTGGATATTGCTATATTCACCTCGTCTAAGTCGTTGGAACGAAATTCTTGTCTATCTTCGTCCAAATTGAGTAGGACATTCTGTCTAGTAGCGGAATTGGGGCCATCATCGCCGTTAAGGAGCCTGCAGAAATGATCCTTCTAGATTCTCAGGAGCTACTCTTCCACAAGTTTTCCATTTAGATTCATGCAGTCTTGAGTCCGCTGTTCTCTCCGTCCGTTGCCCTATAGGCGTCTTATTTGGCTGCATGTGCTTGCTCATCGTCAAACCATGGGTTCCTTCTGAGTGGTGATGTGAAACCCACCACATTAGTGGCAGCTTCTCTGATGGCTTCTTGACAAGGTTTCCATTCCTCTTATATGGTTAGTGCAGACAGCGTAGAACTCTGAGCGAGGTTCTGGGAGGTTTGGTCGGCAAAGTTCCCAGCGATCAGTAGCGATTGTAACTTTCCAACGACAAACCGTCTTGACTCAGCTGTTGTCTCGATATCCGGGTTCATATCTTGGCTGCAACAAGGTGATAATCCGAGTCGAAGTTTGCAGTTCGGAAGGTTGGAGGAGTGTCTCACGTCGATCGCAACGTGATCAACCTGGTTGACTGTGGTTTGATCAGAAGATTGCCAGGTCCGTTCACGAATGTTCAGTCTCAGAGAGGTTCCGCCCGGAGGCGAAGTCCAATAGCCTGAGTCCGTTTCCGGATGTGTTGTCGTGCAGGCTGTGTTTTTCGATGACTCCAGCAAAGATGTCCTCCTTTCCCAGCAGCGCGTTGAAGTCTCCTAGAAAAATCTTGGTGTCGTATCTAACGTATGTTCTTTCTAGGAGATCATAGTAGTCATCCTTGGTTTTGTCATCCTTCTCTTCTGTCAGGTCGTTAGCACAAATAAGACTCATGTTCCCTAGTCTGTCTCGAACAAAAACTCGCATCCGAATAAGCGTTGCTTTCTCTCTATAGCAATCGCTCTTGGAGATATCGCAGTTCTTCAGCGTTATCTATAGCAATCGCTGGTGAAGATATCGCAGTTCTTCATCGTTTTTTCGCCGAGCCATCCCATCGCGGTTATTTCTGCTTTGTAGTAGTCAAGGGCCTCCGCAAGTTGTTCGGCTGTACGTGGTCTGTTAAGGGACCTCACATTCCACGTGAAGAACCTAAAGTCATTGTCCTTATAACGTTTGCTGGGGTCGTTAACAGTTGATTCTTCATTATCCGAGGCATTTCGGTGTTTCTGAACCCACAGACTATTAGGCTAGGCCTATTATTTAACCCTTGGGCAGAGTGGTTCGCTGCATACATCGGTTCACCACGCAGCGGATGTTGTTATGGCTATCCAGGGGGCGCCGTTACCTCGCGTGGACAGACACGTTATGGCCTTTTAATATTGCAGATATAAACCTCTGTATGAACTGCAGACTAGAGTTGTGTAGTTCCAGACCTACATAGTTTCTGGACCTAGTTCCAATCGTTATACATATTTTACCTAAACATGTCTGAAAGTTCCGACATGTTCGGTACTTCAAACATGACAGATACATTGTGAATGTGTGAAATGAAACATCACGCAACTCAATAAATAGATTTCAGACACATGTATCGGTCGCAAATTTTGTTGTTTCTTGTTTATGTCTTCGACTTCTTTGTATGATGGACACAATCAGCCTTACGTCAAACACTATATTGCGGTGTGAAGAGAAGAGAGAAACAAATTCCTTTTCCTCCTTACAATATTGTTCCGGGGACTAATACAAGTTTGAACCTGTACATGCTGATGGAACTATGAGAGCATAGTTCCATGGGCATGTCATCAGGGCAGTTCCGTAACTATATCGGTTCTGGAACTATATCTACTGGGGTATTTCCGAATGGTGTTTCAGCTAACATGTTGCATATTTTGTTTTATTGACATTTCATGGAACATTTCAGATTTGTTTGACTAGTTTTGTTACTAGACAAATGCTGAAATCTTGTTCGGGTACATCAACGAAATTCAAAATATATTGCTTCAACTGTAAGAGATAAAAGAAAATTGGTGAACATGAATAGAATATTTATGTTGTAGTAGTAGTTTATTAAGATTTAATTTCAGAACATTTACAAAGTATTCATTTTCTTATGAGCTACTAACTATAACCTAAGACTGTGCTATTTATTCAAACATTTGTTTGGAATGGAACTACCAGGGGCGTTCAATATATTCTCGGTATCGATATGGAGGAAAATGCGAATTCAATTTAAATTGTTTTTATTTTTCAATATAATCTCACCTAACGTGAATGCATTTGAGATAGGCTTTTTTTAACCCTCAAAAAAATTAATTTGCAAAACAACATTTATTGTCGACTTGAGTTCTTGATCATCCGAAAATCTTTTTCCACGAAGGCATTTTATCAAATCCGGAAACATGAAATAATCACTAGGAGCAAAGTCTGAACTTTAGGGTGGGTGTTGGATTTCTTCGAAACCACAATCTCGCGCAGTAGCCTTGGAAACTCGCGCCGTGTAAACAGGAGCTTCGTCATGAAGAAGCAACACACCCATTGGGAGTTTACCCCGTCTTTTGTCTCTAATTTTCTCTAGTTCCTAGAACTAGTTAATTTCCATAAAGGAACCGTGTTAGGTCCTGCAAAGGAACTCACATATGTTTGGCATCATTATACCAAAATACATCGTGTTAGGAATTGCAAATATAAACTTCTGTGTAGACCACAGACGCTACAACTGTGCAATATTCTCCACATTAAAATATCACAATACTTTGTGTTCCGATTTTCAAATTAGACTTTCCTCAAAATCACAGCATCACTTCATGTTCGAAATTGCAAGTATTAATTTTTGGCTACAAATTTCTGATTTAATAACTCCTGGGTAAACCCACTTGTATAACATGAGATTTATAACAAGCTAATAATAACTTTTATTTGTTTATTTTCTTCCTTAACGAACAACGAGGAACGTCTACGAAGCTAAATAAAGTGGGTGACATCTAACCTCTCACGGTCTGTCACTCTGCGACAGCGTTGTCAATCTGTTACACGATACTACTTTTTTTACTTCAAAGACAAAAGTTTGTCAAATTTCGCTGTTTCGGGTCGGTAATAAATTAAAGGGCCTTTCTACTTCATGTTGGTCTTCATGTTGCCATCGCTACATTTTTTTTATGTTGACCATGGCATGTAATTATTTTTGACTTCAATTGCAAAGTACATATAAACTTGACCAATACGTGGACGATGCCACAAGTCACACAACACAATCGATTTATTAAAACGATAGTTTGAGAAGCGGGTTATATCAAGGAATTGGTACAGAACTTGGCCGCCTGGTTCATGTAATTTCACGGCTTCAGACTGTTTTCTTTGGGGCAACGTGAATTCATTCACTTCTTTCGTCATATGGGACCTATGTGATCTATGTGATGGGAAAATTTTTCTGACATTTTTTCTGATTATATCGATAAAGAACATTTGCCATTTGCCATATTCCTTAGTGTTTGAGATACTCGTCTTTTTATCAATAGCCTAAATTTATTTTCTTAATGTTTTTTATGTCCAAACATATTATTGTGTTGTGCAATTTTAACTGTGTAAACAAAACCTGACTAATGTGCATATTTTTGCAACACGGTTGAAAACATTTCGCCAGAAATTCGAGCTGTACTGGTTTCACTAACTACGCAATGTATAATTCCGGTAATAAATAGTCGGCGGTATAAAGAATGCCCGCGGTATGGTTTTTTCGCTAATGTTAATTCATCATTAGATGATATAAAAAGATAACATATAACTAACTTTCTATAGCGGTAAAGCAGCATTTCAAACATGCCTTAACGTCACTTGGCTTCAATTCATATCTCGCAAAATATCCTACCTTTCAGTCTATGCACCATGTTTTTTAACGATTGAAAATGTTTAGGATGAGTGTTCCCAAGTTTATGAGCAAATTTTTTCTATTTATAACGCGTCTAATGAGCAACGATTTCAATTAAATATTTAAACGTCTTTTACATTTCAAAGAAAGACTGAAAAAAGTAGCTTTTTAACAAATTTTTGGAATTGATGTTACATTAAGAAGCAGGCCGTGTTTTAGGAAAGTCCTAGGCCAATATGTATATTATATTCAACCCCTCCTCTTGTAGAAAAATAAACTTAATTATAATAGACAGTACACACGTTTTTTTACAGGGGCAACAGTTGTGTCGTGGAGAGTTAACAACCAAGAACAATTATTTGTGAGGTAAGAATTTTTTTGATTATCTTTATAGTATAAAACTAGTAGATCCTGCTGTTTCTTCTTGGCAATAATGAAAAAATTGTATATAAATTGTGTATAAAATATAATTTCATGTCTGTTGATATTAATGAAATCCAGCTAGAACTTAATTAATTTAATTGGGTTTTAATTTTTCGCAAATTGGTTAAGTGAGATCTTGTTGCGATGGTATATCAGATGTCATCAACAATTCATTTGTATAATAAAAAGAAACGTGATTCTGTCAATTTCGAAAATTTAAAAATGAAGGAATGTTGATCAAAATGTGGAGTTTATTGGTAACGTAATAAAGTCATTTAAATCAATCTCTTCCACATTTGCTTAAAAATCTCTCGTAGTAAAGGATTATTTACACATACATTCTACTTACGTATATTTCATAAGCTGCAATACAATATATATTGCCAAGCTGTTTTTTTTTTTGTAATTATAATTGACGCGTGCGCTAAAGGGATTATTTGGTGCCCTTAGAACGGGACAAAGGTATAGAAAAGGGGCAGGAGATATCGGTGCACATTATTTTTAAATGTCTGTGGATTGTAATAAGGGGAAAAGCTGAGCTGGAAAGAGAGAGGAAAGAGAACGCGTCTCTAAACTTTACTGTACGTCTGAAGGTGGGCTTAAGAATGAACGTGCGGAAATTCCTAGGGAGACGAAAACTGCGGCTGAATTCTTTTAGGGGAGGAATGCAACCGGCCAACTCATTAGAACATTGTTGTTGTGCTCATAAAAATAGCAGTGCTCCTCAAAAAAGACAAACATTTTCTATTAATTCAAATTGTTTTATTATTTTTTTGAAAAACTTATACAAAAGTAAAGTGTTTCAGTCTTAACAGGTATATCACAAAATAAACGTTGTTCATAACTTTTAACTATTTTTTTTTTGGTCGTAGTAATATTTCGCAGTTGTTCATAAAAATAGCAGTGATTAGAATTATGCTGTGTCTAGACAACAGGAATCAATGAAACTATATGAAATCATAATTATTTAGAGCTTACCATCAGTACTTTCTAGCAAAGCTTTTGTTTTTTATTACTGCGCTTAATCTTCGTGGCATTGAGTCCACCAGACTTCGACATCTCTCAACTGGTATAGCGTCCCATGAGTCTCGCACTACCTCCCACAATTCCTTTGCGGTTTTTTGGTTTGGCTTCATAGATAGAATTTTTAACATCGCCCCACAAGTTCTCAATGGGGTTTAGGTCAGGGGATTGTTCTGGCTACTCCATAACGGTTATTCTTTTTTCATCAAACCAAGATTTTGATTCTTTGGTCTTCTTATATATTCCCGATGACCCTTGGACCCAAATAAGACTATTTTGCTTTTATTGCTCCACAGAATGTTCCTCCATTTCTTCTCAGGGTAATCTTTGTGAAACTTTGCGAATACCAATCTTTTTTGCGCATGCTTTTTTGTCAAAAGCGGTACTTTTCGCGGGCTTCGAGCTAGTAGTTAAGGCTCTAGAAGACGTCTTCCAACCGTCACAGCACTCACCGGAAGTTGGGGTTCATCCTTTGTCTGTCTGGAGCTTATTGAAGGGTTCTCTTTTGCCATGTTGATAATTTTCCGGTCAATTCGCTAAGCCGTCACTCTTTTTGGACCGCGTGTTTCGGGCCTAGCTTTCCAGTTTATCGCATTGCTGACCATTTTCGCTGAACATCCTATGATTTCCTGGATTGAAGCATATGTTTTTCCCTCCGCATGCAATTTTTTACAAAGTTTTGATCCACTCATATTTCTAATAAAGGACAACATATACAAAAACATTCACTTACGAAACAAGAATACGAAACATTTTTTTTAATCTCTAAACCACAATTACTGAGACACTTTATGGTAAAACCAAAAAGCACTACTACTTTTATGAACATGCTTCAATCAACAGATTTCAATGAATGATTGAAGATAGAAGAAAGTAAGCCATTATTTTTTATTTCTGGTATGGTATCTTAGTTACGGGAAAATACGATAAAACCGGATATACATTTGGAAAAAGGATCTTTTACGAAATTACTACTGCTATTTTTATGAACACAAGTGTATGTAGGAGTAGTGATAAAAGAATGATGTAGACGCAATATTACGTCGATGTTCTAGCGTATCAATTACCTTCGCAGAATTCTTACTCCCAATATGTATTATCGCTCGCTTTTGAATTTTATCAATATGTGCAGAGCGGTCTTGGCCGCATTTTTCGCTTTAAGAAACCTTGACATTTCTTCGCGTTTTGATAGAACTCAAATTATGATTGAACTAACGGCTGTCATAAACGCACATCGCCCCATACCAGAAAACACATCCTAAGCAAACAAAGTAGAGCGACGGGCACACGCATCATAAAATGCACATGTAATAAACAGCAAGAAGGAGCCTGAGTAGCGAGCAACGGCATCATGAGATGTATACGTGCTAGAAATCAGCATGCGCAGAGCAACGACGAGCGAGCCAACCCTTTTATGCTGCGCGAAGAAGAATCACCGAAAGGAGACGAGCAAAACATCCGATCATCCGGTACACGCCCGCGCGACAACCTAGTGGTACTGATCATCGGTACATTTTTTGTGTGTCGATGTTTGGTGATTATTAGGAAATCAAATTTCCTCACTCCAGTTTTACTTTCAGTGAGAGAATGTACGGAACATATTTTTGTGTAATATTATTTCGTGTAGTATTATTTCGTGCAGTATTTTTCGTGTTATACAATCTACAATTTTATTATCGAAGGAGGAAAAATAAACATGAATTTTTGTCCACTTAAATATTTATTTTTATTGATCCAAACAAACTTGAATTGAACGGTTTGAAATTATTGTTGGAATTGACGTAGATTATGTATTATTCAATTCAATTCTGGCTATAGTAGCGAACATTTTTTTCATAGAATTATTAGAGGTTTGTTTAACTATTGAAATACTGAAATAGTATTTCTTCAAATATAACTTGTCGGAGGTATAAATTTTAATTGCAAATTGAATGGAGCAGGTTCAAATGAACTTACGTTTGTAGAAGCTTCAATGATTCATATGTATTTTTACTGAATGAATTTTGAATTCCAGTTGCATTACTCGTTCGAATAAAATTGCTTATTTGTCCTATTGCTTTGTTTGCAATAATAATGTTAATATTTCTAATGTATGTAACTCAGCATTCCTAAAACTTTGTTAGACTGAGGGGTTGCGGTTACAACACATTCCTCCATAAGTATGTTATTCACCGTTTGTTTTTCAAATAATTCATAGTAATTGCTTTAAGGCAATGACTGCTGTTTTTTTTTTTGCATAAAATGTGTAAAACAAGACCACCATTGGACCACCCCTTATATGTGAAGAACTCGGTCAGCCACTTTTCACAAGCCTCTTTGGAGTTCAACTTCACATCACCAAGGGCGTTCGCCATGGACAGGACCAGGTGGTAATCACTTGGCGCTATCTCTGGGCTATACGGTGGATGCGATAAAACCTCCCATCCGAGCTCCCGTATCTTCTGACGAAGTGTGTAGTCTAGCGTTGTCCTGGTGGAACACTACATCCTTCCTGTTGGCCAATTCTGGACGCTTCTAGTCGATCGCCTGCTTCAAGCGGTTCAGTTTTTCGCAGTAGATGGTAGAATTAAGTGTCTGGCCATATGGGAGCAGATCATAGTAGACGATTCCCTTCCAATCCCTCCAAACACACAGCAAAACCTTCCTGGCCGTCAATCCCGGCTTGGTCACTTCCTGGCCGTCAATCCCGGCTTGGTCACTGTCTCGGACGATTCACCGGCCTTCAACGACGACCGTTTTCGCTTGATATTGTATGTGATCCATTTTTCGCTTTTCGCTTCAAGAATGGGTCGAGTTCGTTCCGTTTCAGCAGTATATCGCAGACGTTGATTCGGTCCAGAAGGTTTTTTTGCGTCAAATCATGCGGCACCCAAACATCAAGCTATTTTTTGTATACAGCCTTCTGCAGATGGTTGAAAATGGTTTGGTGACTAACTCCCATTTCCTGGGCGATGTTAGAGATGCCACATGCTGGTCTAACTCGATGATTTTTATGATTCGATCGGTATTCGTTGTCACAGGTCTTCCGCCGGCTGGCTTGTCCATGATTTAGTTTTCACCGGTTCTGAATCGTCGAAACCATTCCTCCGCGGTTCGAAGTGATAGAGTATCATCCCCCAAAACACCATTAATCTCACGGAACGTTTCACTAGCGGACTTGCCTTTAACGAAGGAAAAATTTAAAATAGTGCGAATTTCGGCGTTAGTGAACTCCATGTTTACACATACAGTTACATACAGATGTGGTACAAATTTATAGAAAAGTCTCATGTATTTATAATTTCTTACATAATAGAAATATATAACTTTTTAAATATTAGCATAAATCAATTTTTTATGAAAATTAAATTGTATTAGCACAAAAATCATCTGATTAAAAATTGTTTTCTGAAAGTTTATGGCTCATTTGATTTTTATCTTTCAGTTACAAATTACTTACACTAATACCATGTGAAATTACCCTTTTACCTTACCACTTTCTCCATCCTTTTCAGCATAACGTTTTCAGAGAACGGGGTCGGTAAAATATTTTTACTGTTTTTTTGTTTTTGTTTTTTTTTTTTTGTATAGCGGTTTTAAAATTTTTTACCTTGGGAACCCCTCACATTCCTTTGACAGTCATATTTTTGCCCACCGATATCGCCTGTCCAGTTTGCACGTGCCATGGTAAACTTAAACATAATGCTCAGATTTTATTTGCTCATTAGAGAACCTTTCCTGGCTATTCGGCTAGGAAGTTGGTTTGCCTTCTTATAAGCGATGACGAACTGATGGAGCACTTATAGTGTTGCCAATTTCTGAGGGAATGGTCTTTGAAGATTTAAAAGGGTCACTTTTTGACAATTCGTCTGCTGGAGTCGCTTTTCTCCTTCTCCCTAGAGACTTTTATTTTGGTCCATCTTTAATTTAATAAAGGACCGTCTAATAAATAATAATAATAAATATTTTCCATTTTTTCCGTGCGACAAAACCAAAGCTCTCTCTGCTGTAGTGCAGTGACTCTTTCGACCCATCCTTAAACTTAAAGGTTTATTTTTATCATTTCAATTGAGACCAATCAATTAAAATAAAACCTACTTAACATGTTTTACAAAAAACTTGGAAAGAATATGAAGAAAAAGAATTAAGTGTTAACAAAAATCTGATCTGTGTCTATTGTTTAACGCATAGATAATCAGTTATGTTGCAATATATAACATGTTTTTGGTAATTCTTCAAAGACTGGGTTGGTGGATCTATTTTTTTGTTCAGGTGTTTATATAACACTATATAAATGGCATAACAAAGAATTGCTTTATTAGCCCCCCCTTTATTGTAACATTTTATTATTTGTCTCCTTTTTACTACAATATTACAATATAACATTTTCTTTTAATCATCAAAAAATCTTTTTAATAATTATAATAATAAATAATATATAAAAACGCATAACCTTTATTATTCTCTCGCATCTCAAACTAAATGCTGTATGCATAAAAACATATGTATGTAGAATTAGACTTTACAGTTGTTTCTCTGTGTATCTCTGCAGATACATATAACAGACGCAAAACACCAACTCAACACCTTCGAACAATGCGATAGTTTTTATGAATGGGATTGTTCTCTTAAAAGGATTCAGATCAATAAATGGTGGTGAATCCGACTGTATCTATTTCTTTTATCGATTAACATTTTTAAGCGATTATATTCCTTTTTCCCGTTTTTATAGGAACTTATTCATGTTAAATCATTTAAAGGACATTAATTACAATTTTATTTCTGCATAAAAGTCTACTTAGGTTTTATTGCCACACATTTAAATGCAAAATGTTTTTCATATATAATAACATACTTTAGACATGTAGTCTATTGTGTATCGACCTCAATGCGACTAAAATATGTATAGCACATCGTATTGTGTATATGCTACCTGTCTACTACTTTTTTGTACACTTTAATTTCTTGTTTTTTGTTTCAATAAATTCTTGGAGTTTCGCACTGTGTTCATCCTTTCTGTTCATGTTCACGATAGGGGCTATAATATGATGAACGCTTATTTATAAATGCATATATAATGTGTGTATATACAGTTTATAGAAACTTCTTCATTGGAATACTGAATATGGTTTTTTGTTAACAGTATTTATACATGGACGAACATTTTCAACTGTTCTTTTACTTTTTGCATTCTTGTGTGATTGATTTGTGAAGATTTATTGTATAATAAAAATATTCGGCACTCAGACAAGTTTTTATATCTGATTAAATGAATTAATTTTTTCAATTTTTAAAAAACAATACCGATAGATTAAAATCATTTAAATTTGTATGTGGATGTTGTATAAATGTAGAAAACAAGAAATCTATTTTACTTATGTACCATTTGAAAATGAAAAGTGATTTCAGTGATTTTCCCATCTTCGAGAGAACCAATTTTAGAGTTTGTTTTGTTGAAACAAAGTCGAGTATAGCCTCGATTTGGGGGCAACCGAGATATCGTCTTTTCCTAGATTAGGACTAATGCTGTTTGACACAAAACTGCATTTGATAGGCATTATCGGACATACTTCAATAACTTAGCTCTACATAACGCACATTTTTTGGAGCACTAAAGACTGGACCAGTGCACCCCATATTTTAAAGAGGAAAAGATTCGTCTGATTCCTGCAACTTTCGGTCGGCTAGTTTCCTTCCGATTATAAGCGATTTTTTCGTGAAAGTTATAAACAGAACTCTGCAGAGTAGAGGAAAAAAATGCAAAACCGGATAACCAGTTCGGTTTCAAGTTTTAATATCGCAACGAAACTAGTATCTGACATAGGTACGATATTGGTGGATCCTTTTAACAAGCTCGGCAAGGTATGTACAAATGTGTTCGAAATAATAGGAAAAGAGAAAAAATTAACATATATCAGCGAATTAATTATTATTATTATAATTGTTTGGCGCGACAGTCCACAGAGGGACCAGGGCATAGCTTGCTCATCAACCACTCGTGTGGTGCGCGCTACTGTGCTCTCACGAATAGAAGAGAAATTTGAGAAGCTTTCTTAGACAGTTATTACTCTTTGAGTGTTTCGAAATTCGAAAAATTCATGTTGAGCTGGGAATCGAACCTAGACCCTTCGGCGTGTGAGCGTCGCACTGTACCCACTACGCTACGGCTATTTCAGCGAATATAGAAACTAATTTCAACGAATATAGAAACTAATTTGTGTTTAATGTTGGATTTTAGTCATTTAGCATATGATTTTGACAGTGTTTCGTTTAATATTCTTTTATATTTTGTATTAATATTTTATTTTTTACTCGATTTTCAAAAAAATAAAAAAAAACAGATCAACTTTTTTAAATATTTGTCTGTTGTACATTGCTATTATATTGCAGTAAATTAGTAACCATAATGAGAATAAATTCTTCTGCACAGCACTTATTCAACGTGGCTAGAACCAATGATTGAAATTGAAAAGCAAGTTTTCGATCAGATTTAGATCGGGGGACTGAGAAAGCCATGGTAATACCAACATTTGATGATCCCTCAACGAAGGACTCACTAATTTCGAAATGTCTTTGGGACAATGATCATACTGAAAGCGTCAGATTAAGGGAATGCTGTCCTCAGCATACGGTAACATCACATACTCTAGAATATCACGGTAAGATTCTTTAGTCATGATGTAATTTATTTTAAAATGGATTCAACACTAAACCAAGAAAAACAGCTCCTGCCCCCATTTTTTACAATTTTTCTTGTGAACCGGAAGTGGAGCTATTTTCCCTGAAGTTTCCTAACATTTCGACTTCTCTTTGAACCAAACACATTCATTTTAGTTTCATCACAACAGAGTATGTTCCGAAACCTCCCTTTAGAATGGTTCTTGAAACGTAGAACTCTTCGTAGTTTTCTAGCAATCTTATAATTAATTTCCGCCGCAATTTCTCTCAATGACATTAAAGTATTCTTTTAACCGAGCAACATAATCACTGCAATGCTTATTACGGCCAATTTATAACAAAGAGCTTACGTAAAGATTAACAAAGAATACAAAACCACCACCTATTATGATTGATCTTTCCTATTATTTCGAACAGCTTTGATAAATAATTACTATACCAACTATGTAATACGCTTAAGGAAATTAACGGTCAACTAGCGGGAAGAATTATTATGAGTGATCTTCCCTAGTATTTCGAACATCTCTGTATAATTCTTTACTATACCAACTGTGTAACATGTTTAACGCAATTGTTGGTATTTCCAAAAATGGTCTCCAACAGAGTGCCACATATATGCCAATATTATCAACATTTACTTGCGCGATCTTTTAAGTATCTTCAATATACTTAGAGCAGTATGTAGATCAAGTATTGCAACTCCCTAATATAGATAGATTTAATTCCTTCAGGCGAAATTATGAAAACTTAAAGTTAAGAATCAACTTTGAGAAGTTGAAAATCATATAATTCCTTGGCTTTGACGAAAACAAAAAAAAAAAAAAAATCATAAATCTAGGGACAGCACGATAAAACACTGAAGCAAAAGACCGATTTGAAAAGAACTACTATTTTTTGCATTGCATTGCGTTTGTACTCTTATGATTCCTTGAAATAAAAGAATAAATAAGTTTATCACAACAAAAAGAAAAACAGAAAAACAAAAAACAATTTTTTTCAATGTAAATCCGGTTTATCTTAAAAGTAACCAACAGATTACAGTGGATTACAGATTACATTTTATTGAATAATAAAAGAGCAACAGTCTAGAGGACATTTACACACAAATGTAAAGACGCACAAACGGCAAATGTGCCTCCTAAATTTTATTTAAATCGTTGTAAGAACCCTACCTGATCAACGTTTTATCAGTGAAGTTAAAAAGCTTAGGTCCGTATATGCATGAAGTAGTAAAATAAGTCTTTTCTGTATAAAACAAGCTAAAAGGAATTGCCAAAAATTGGATTGATACAATACCAGTATTCAAGACATGAGCGGAAGTAACCAGTGTTTTTTTTCAACATTTTTCATAGTTTCGTAATATCCACCAGGCTAGTCATTAGTTTTATTCTTTTTATTCATATATAATTAATGCAATTCCTAAAGTAGAATTTACATACTTACTTATCAGGCTTGTGACTCATTAAGGGTCAGAGCCTGAGCTTTCTTTGCCTACCATTCTTGATAGTCCCGGGTACGCTGCTTCCAGTTGTCAAGACCAAGCGCTCTAGTGTCCGCAATCACTTGGGGTCTATTCCGGATGTTCGGCCTTCCTCTCCTTCTCGGACCTGAAGGTTAGCATTCGAAGACCCTCTTAGCTGAAGCGTTGTTGTCCATTTGCTCGATGTGGTCCTGGTCCTGAACAGGATCCGGTTTGGTTATCGTCCAGTATTCGGCTCCATATAAGAGTACCGAAGGTGTAATTTGTGAAGTTCAGGTTTTCCCCGAGGTTGAAAAAACTCCTCAACTAACCCAAAGCTGTAACTATCACTTGTCACATTCCGACCAAGGTGTTGTTCGACGGGTCGATTCTTTGTCGATAGCATATATTTCATTTCATCTTCATTCGCTCTAAGATAAGCTCGTTTCGCCTGCTCTTCAATAACCGTGACTTCTTTTATAACGGCTTGTTGGGCGATTATACCGATGTCATCAGCATATCCCAGCAATTGAACTGACTTTTAGAAGATAGCGATTTCCGTGTTTACACCCGCCCTTCGCAATATTCTCTCCAGCAAAGTATTGAACAAGTCACACGACGAATCCGGTGCATATTTGGAATGTTTCAGAGGTTCTCGAATCAAACTGCATGGTGCATCGCGTTTGTTTGTGAGACACAACAGGATTAGTTTTCCCGGGATCTCGAATTTGGCCATTTGCCACAACGGCTCTAGACGTTTAGACGTTCACACAGTATTTTTTGTGGATGGGACATATGGAGCTAGTATTCAAATTGTCGGGTAGGCTTTTGTCCTTCAAAATTCTACGGATGCTCGGATGCATGCTTCCAACCAGAACACTGCCGCCAGCCTTGAAGAGCACTGATGACAAGCCATCAGGACCTGCAGCTTTGTTTTTTCTCGGCTTCATCAATTGGAGTTGGGGTTTCCTCGTCCCTTACTCTCTCCTGGTTATCCCCGCTTAGCCGCTGTTGGAAATGCTGCTTAAATACATCCACAGTTCCCTGAGGGTCAGTAACTAGGTTACGCTCACATTTTCGAAAAGCCTGACTGCCTTTCTGAAAGCCTGCTGCAGGGCTCTTGGCTTTTGTAGAACATAAATGATGTCATTTGATCGAAATACGAATCAATAGTTGCAAGGGAAAGAAAGAGGAGAGGATCAGTGAAACAAATAAATAGACTCGAAATTTTAGTCCTTGAATCAAAACATATGATCGATATGCTAATGATGATGGATAAAATTGCGTGTAACATTGCAAATTGTGACTGGCAAATTGCAATTAATTTTTGTCGTAACTAATATCTTATTGTAAAAGTGGAATGTTCATCAAATATAGAACACTAAATTCCGTCACTGTAAAAAGATAATGCGTAAAAATCCAATTGTCTCAAGTTGTTTGCGACATTAGATATGACATTGAGATACTACCAGATGGAAGGATCGTTTCGACAAAAGACATTTGAAGCTGTATAAATATTCTGAGGCGATCTCGTCTGTATCAATGATATTTCTCAAGCGGCTGGGTAGTCGCATATACTGGACATAAAATACATATATTTATATTTTGGTGGCGCGACAGTCCATAGGGGGACCATGGCCTAGCGTGCTTATCAACTACTCGTGTTGTGCGCCCTACTGTTCTCTCACGAGTAGAAGGGAAAAATTCGAAGTTTTCAGCCGGGAATCGAACCTAGATCCTTCGGCGTGTAAGCGTCGCACTCTACCCACTACGCCATAAAATACAAGGCGGATATAAAATACAAGGGTCCATAAATAGTTACCATAGTTTTGAATTTTGACCAATGTATCGTTGAAGATATTCCAGATCACCAACTTAATGCTGTGTTATTGCAATATCATCTTAGGTAGTCGTATTAAAGCATGGTGTTGATTAAATCCTAATTATGTTTATGTCTTAATTAGGATCTAACGGATACGAACCTCGAAACCCAAGACGCAGAAGAAGATTCGTTCGATGATGGCAGAAAGTCGATATGACGATCAATATTTCATCATTAAATTTGAAAAACAAACAGACAATCCAAGCAGTAATCACGAAATATCTTTTTTGGATTTTTTTCTTTTCGATCCTGTCTTCTTTTTAAGTCAACAAAATTATTTTCGAAATGTGAGGTAGCTAATGAAGCAAATATGGGCAATAATGAACTGTTCAACACATATATACTTGTGTGTATATGGTTCAGCACAATGGTTGAAACTAGGCAGGGTAAAATCAAAGTTTAAAGTGTAATAACAACAAATCGCTGTTGCACAAATACCTTAAATATAACTTATTTTAAATAGTTTCTGAAAAATATATAAAATCTTACGAACATCTGTTGGAATTTGCTTAAGATGCTGTCGTTCGACACAACCGATCAGCTGCAACTCCTTACTGGTATCTTGGTATTGTCTCCATTTTGTAGGGAGTATCATCAAAAAGCTTCAAGTAGACTTAGTCGACAGAGTTCCTGTCAGCGGTTGTAGCTTTCCCCAAATGAACCAAATTAACTGTGTAATACTATTATCATATCCATTTTTCCCTTAGCATACCAGTTTTTGCCTTAGCTACGAAAATCACATGTCCCGAGTTAATGCTGGTGTATCGGACCATTAGCCATGATAACCCTGAATGTCTCTGAAGACGTTGACTGTTTATTCGACACCCATGTACCCGAACATGGTATATACTTTTGGATTCTATGAGGCGAAATTAACCTATTTATGCATTTTTTTCAGCTCTGCATTGAAGTCAGTATCATTTTTGCCATTGCTCTCATCTGTCCGGGCATGGGCTGAAGTCAGGGTAATGTGCTTGAATTTGACCTGAATGCGAGTTGTCGGAAAACAATTGCTTATAAGTCGTAGCATAAGTCTAAACGAGACAGAATAGCTTATTGAAGGGATGACATTTTTTTTCAGACAGTCTGTCTCTTTGTTGTGCTTTGTGTGTATTTCATCCAAAACAATAATGATCGCACTATACCGATTTAAGTTTTTGCCAGCGATTAAAGGATATCCCATAGTCATATATTTGATACCAACGGCACGGTGCAACAGTCCACGTAACATTGATTTCCGTAATTTCATGTTTTGCGACGTCAATTGACGCCAGTTAAAACCCAATTTCGCAAAATCTGTATTTTGCAAATGAGGTCAAAAATAATCACTTATCAAGAAAGGTTGAATGATTTCCAAAAAAAAAAAGTTGAATGACACCTGCGACATGTAATCTATACCAAATATTGTTTTCTTTGGGATATAATAATGGCTCGTGAATTCTTTTTTTATGTTTGTAATGCTCTACTTTAATTTGCCTGCTAAATATGAGTGCAATTTTCAAAACGTAAATAAAATATGTATTTCCTATTTTTCGAAGTTAAAGGGCTTTTCAATAGTCTAGTATACAAAGTATAGTCAATATACAGTCAATAAACTTCATATTCGTACAGCAAACACAAAGTAACTTTTTTTCGATCTATTCAAGAACTACAAACAATTATAGTGTTACTTGGTTACGAAATCAAGGATCTAATACACATTTACGATGGAGCACAAAACAAAAACAAGATCTTACAACAAAAACAGAACATTTAATAAAAAAACCAAACAAAAACAATTAACAGGCAACAAATTCATATTCGTACATATAACATTTTATGGTACAAACTTCAATTTAACAAACAAATTAATATTTTGTGGCATATCCTATATTTTTAAGGATGATGATGTTTAATGTTGATGTTTAAGTCTGTTTGGCATGGATTGGACAAGTTTTTTTGTTGTGTCAGCTATAATCTTTTCCCATTCCTGAATTACCTTCTACTTCATGTGTCTTGCATTTCTTATATCCAATTTCCTAAGTTTCTGGTCTAAATGTTCTTACAAATTTTCAATTGGGTTAATATCTGGTGACTGTGGTGAAGTTTCCAAAACTTTAGGGCAATTATAAAGGAGCCAGATCAGATATTGCAATCTTTATGCTTTGTGTCATTGTCTTGATAAAATGTGAATACGTTTTGCAGGTCCAGTTTTTATGCACTCTCTCCCAAATTTTGTCTCAAAATATCAATATATTTTTTGTGGTCTACGATATGGCTGGGTAATGTGGGAACAGGGTAGGCACTGATTGGCATCAACCTGGCGATGCCCAGCTGCTGTAACTGTCTTCCACACACCAATTGTGCTTATTCTACCTCCACGTTGGTAGCCACCGGGTACTGGTTGTTGTTCACCCGAACTCAACCTGCTAAACCTATAAGTGCGACCTCCGCCCAAGAGGTATAAAAAAAGGGCCTGGTCCTCCAGGTTGGGGGTGTGCGTCGGGGTAACTGCCCGGCCACATAAAAAAAAAACACTAGTTACGCACCAACCGAATGCCTCGGATATGGATGGATACACTGTTGACGACCCACGCAAACGAAAAAAGGATAATGCTCTACGGATATACACGTGGAATGTGAGGTCCCTAAACAGACCACATGCAGCCGATGAACTTGCGGAGGCCCTGGACTGCTATAAAGCAGACATTACCGCGATTCAGGAAATGCGATGGGATGGGTCGGGCAAGAGAATAGTGAGAAATTGCGACATATACCACGGCGACTGCTACAGGAAGAGAGGGAAACGCTTATTTGGATGTGGTTTTGTTGTTCGAGGCAGACTTAGGCAAAAAGCTTAAGCTTCCAATACACAAGGGAACGCCTCATAACAATTCGAATCAAGGCTAAATTCGGGAATATAAGCCTCATATGCGCCCACGCCCCGACAGAGGAAAAAGATGACAGGAGTAAAGAGGACTTCTATCACCTTCTAGAAAGGACATATGATCGATGCCCCAGCTACGACACCAACATCGTTCTAGGAGATTTCAACGCTCAGCTGGGAAGAGAAGAAGTCTTTGCTAAAGTCATCGGAAGACACAGCCTGCACGCCAACACCTCCGGAAACGGACTCAGGCTAGTTGACTTCGCCTCGGGGCGAAATCTCTCTGTGGCTAGCACGCGGTTCCCACACCTCAACATTCATAAAGGTACCTGGCGATCACCTGATCAATCAACCGTCAACCAGATTGATCATGTTGCGAACGACGTCAGACACTCCTCTAGATGTCCGAACCTTCCGAGGTGCAAACATTGACTCGGATCATCACTTTGTTGTGAACCAAGGTAAGAACCCGGATATCGAGGGCTCATCTGTGAGATATGGTCGGAGGAAAGCATGCCCGACGAGTGGAATCTCAGCATCGTATGTCCGGTCCACAAGAAAGGAGACCCCTTCGACTGCGCCAACTACCGAGGGATCAGTCTCCTTAACATCGCATATAGGATTTTCTCTGCCGTACTGTGTGAGCGCCTGAAACCGTTCGTCAACAACCTGATAGGTCCTTATCAGTGTGGTTTCAGGCCAGGGAAGTCCACAATCGACCAGATCTTCACACTGCGGCAGATCCTGGAGAAGTCCCAAGAAGTACAAATCGACACCCACCATCTATTTGTCGATTTCAAGGCCGCGTATGACAGCGTGCATAGAGACGAGCTACATAAAAAACCGAGGTATATGCTGTCATCGAAGAAGGACGCAGAACATCGACGTCTCGGACAGAGCGTCACTATGGGCAGCAGACACTTCGAGGTAGTGAAGGACTTCGTCTATCTCGGCTCCGCGGTGAATAGGGACAACAACATCAGTACCGAAATCAAGCGCAGAATCACTCTTGCCAATCGCTGTTTCTTTGGGCTTAAGAGGCAATTGAGTAATAAAGCCCTCTCCCGAACGACCAAAGTGACTTTGTACAACTCCTTGATCATCCCAGTCCTGCTTTACGGCGTAGAAACCTGGACGCTTCTAAAAGCTGATGATGAAGCCATTGGTCTCTTCGAGAGAAAAGATCTGCGTGCGATTTTTGGTCCTGTTTGCGTTGATGGCATCTGGAGGAAAAGATTCAACCACGAACTGTATAGGCTGTACGGCGGCATGAGCCTAGTCAAGCGTCTACGGATACAATGCTTAAGGTGGCTAGGCCATGTAGAGCGTATGGACAGCACTGCTCCGGCCCGAAGAGTTTTCGAATCCAAACCACAGGGATAACGCAACAGAGGACGTCCTAGACTGAGATGGCGCACACAAGTGGAAAAGGACCTCAACCAACTTGGAGTGCGCAATTGGAGGCAGCTGGCAAGAGATCGTGCTGGCTGGAGAGGCATGTTGGTTGAAGCTCAGGTCCACCCCGGACTGTAGCACCATCCGAAGAAGAAGAAGATATCTTCAAAAATATGCAGCTTTCCTATCCCAGCTGCAGTGAAACAACCGCAAACCATCACCAATCCGCTACCATACTTAACTGTTCCAATTGTGTTTTACGGAAGGAGTTCTGCATTAGGCTTTCGCCATAGCATTTGATATGTTAAATTTAGATTTATCTGCATAAATGACGTTATTCCAAAATTCAAAACCCTTAATAACACGTTTATCATGACTGTTAAAAATCTCGCGTGTGGTGTTTTTCGGCTTATTCTCAATTCTATTGTCCACTTTGTATCTTTAAACTAGCGATTGAACAGTAGAATATTCCTTTAAAGACTTTCCATCGGTATAGACAATCAATTTTTTAGTTTCGATTGACATTTCTCATTGTTTTCTTCCCATTTTCTTAATTTTTTTTTTTACTTTGAATTCAAGATACAGAACCAAATAAGCAAATGTTTAGAAGACGAAAACACATTTGACATACTTTTTAACAGTTAGTTGTCCCTGATCAGAGCCTTTCACGATCTGTTAAAGCGATCAGTCGAGCTTTCACTTTCCGCAAAAAATCAAAAAACTGTAACACTGAAGCGTCGCGCCCTCAACCTCGAAGATACCATGTCCTGAAACCGCAAAATGTTGCGTCGTGGTGCTTCTTTTCTCCCTCTCCAATCCCATAAGGATTCCGAACTTGGGGAGGAGATGTGCATGTGAATTTGTGCATAAATTCTTTAATAATTTAAACATCACGGACTACTGTGTTAAAAAAGTTTCGATAAGTATCAAAGTCTTTTGTGAATCTATCGATTCTTATAATACTGCACTTAATCCTGTAATGGAACAAAAATGCAAATTTTTCTTACATGATTTAAAATCTGAAAAATCATTCAAAGTGGTACTTTTTCTAGAGGAATGTTCTACTGACTCATTACAAAAAACGAACTCACAACACTCGGTCTCAAATGCAAAGACATTAAAATCATAAAAAACCAATACGAGAAATATGTGGAGTGTCTTTACATTGTTTATTTTGAAAATGGCTCAACTCTCCTCGCCGATCTACGAAATAATATAAAATCGATTTTCAGGACTCAAATAAGATGGTAATTCCAACGCCGTGGGGGAACACGGGGAGAGACACTGCAATGTTAAAACCTTTTGTGGTTACTGCTCGGGAAATCACAAAACTAATGTATGCACATTCACCAGAATCTCCAAATGTGCAAACTGTAGAGGTAACCACAAATCCAACGACGAAAACTGCAAATGTCGTGCAGATTACTTAGAGATCATCATGAAAAAATCAGAAAAAATAGGTCGTACGCGCGCATCCATTCCGTTGCGATCTCAAGTACCTCAAACAGTGTTAGCGAAAAGCTTCAATTTCAACAGTGTGGACGACTTCCCCTCTCTACCTGGAACTTATCGTCAGCCGCAACAGCAGCAATATCATTGGAAAAAGCAACAAATACCCACTCAACAACAACAGCGATCATTATATATTTCCTCTCCATCAGCGAACCATGATCTTTTCTCTTATGAAGAACTTAATTCTTTATTGTTTGATATGGCCTCTAAACTTGAAAACTGTAAAACTAAAGCTCAACAGTTAAAAGCCATTGCTCAGCTTGCAACTAAATGTCTCTGTAATAATATTAAGTAATTCTCAGTCTCATCTTAAACTTTTATGTTGGAATGCAAGAGACATTCGCAACAAGAGCTTTGAGTTTTTCAATTTTCTCTTCAATCTGGATATTGATGTTTGTCTTATATGTGAAATAGGTCTAGAAAAAAATATTCGTTTTGAATGTAGTAACTGTTCCTGTTATCGTCACGACCGTATTAGTAGAGGTGGTGTTGCCATTCTTGTTCTTGTTCATTCTGTGTTGCCAATGATGTACACTTTAGTAATAAAAAACATTGTTATCGAAATCAAATTGAGTAATATGTCCTTAAATTTTTTTTCCGTATATTTTCCTGGAGGAACACGCAATTCGCATAGAATTTAGTGCTTGAAAAATGTTCTTAGAAGATTATTAAATAGCGATAATATTGTCATGGGAAGTGATCTAAATTGTACACATAGTTGCTGGAGACGTTTAAGGGCAAATGTTTGGGGAAACACATTATATAACATATTTATCTCATAACTTTACAATAATGTACCCATTGCCATTCCTGTTGTGCACAATGCGCTAACTCCGATCATCACCCTGTCAGCGGTCATATATTACTTTCTCCTAATATTAATAACGTGCATTACTTAGATTATAGAAACGCAAACTGGGATGTATTTAGATACAATCTCACTAATAATATATGTACTAGTGCAAAAAAACCTATCTGATATAGACTATTGTATCGAAACGTTTCATACAAAAATATCTGAAAGCATACGTGTCTCTGTTCCCTTCGAAGCATTTCCTAGAAGAGCAGTTACTCTACCGCGAGAAATACTTACCTTAATCAAGGCAAAAAATCACTACAGAAGGCTCTGGCAAAAGAATAGATTACTAAATGATTTCTATGAAATGAATATATACATTCGTCTAATTAGAATCTGAATAAACGAGTACGGAAATTCGTTATGGAACAATAAATTACGACAGCTCAACGCGAATTCTAGACCGTTTTGGGATGTAGCAAAAATATTGCGCAAAAAACTCCTATATTATCCTAACTTCGATGTAAATGGGTCATTGGTAACAGCTAATAATGATAAGGCTGATGTGTTAGCTACTACATTTCTTGAAAATCATGCTACCACAGCCAGTTATTCGTCTCCTCTTGATTCTAAAGTAGAGAACGGGCTATCTAGTTTTAACAATTCTGCTATTTCTCTACCCTCTAACCAATTTACAAATCTGGAGGATATAGAATTCATAGTTTCGGAGCTCAAAATTCGCAAATCGGCTGGTCTCGATAACATTAGTAACCAGGTAATAAAACAGTTTCAAACTAGTGCCTTGATATATTTAACTTTTATAATCAACGCATGTTTAAAAATTTTATACTTCCCAGCTACATGGAAGAAGGCAAAGATTATTCCCAACTTAAAACACGGAAAGAATCCGTTCGATCCGGTCAATTACCGACTCAAAAAACAAATGGCTTCAGTAAAATCCTTCAAAAGGTAATAAAATTTAAGATTGAAGCGTTTTTGAGTGCGACAAACATTCTTCCTCCCGAACAGTTTGGTTTCAGGAAAAATCACAGCACTACGCATCAAATTCTAAGAATTTGTAGGACAGTTAAGCAGCAGTTTATCCTTAAAAAGTCTACTGGCTTAGTCCTCCTTGATATTCAAATGGCTTTTGATTCTGTGTGGCATAACGGCTTAATATACAAACTGATAAAATTACATTTTCCAAAACACCTTATAAAAATTGTTCAAAGCTTTCTGTTTAATCAAAGCATATGTTAATGGGGCATTTTCTTCAACAAAACCTGTCCCAGCCGGAGTCCCACAAGGCTCGATTCTGTCCCTTGTGTTTTTTTTCAATTCTTTTAGAATTCAAGCCTTCTTCGAATACTACAAACACTGGAAGATAAAAATTAATGTTGATAAGTGTGTTGCTGTTTTCTTCACCCTAAGAAGACTTGCTCGCTTCTTGCCTACTGGAAGTCTCAACCTAGACAATAGTATAATACCGTGGGTCAAAACTGTAAGGTACCTAGGATGTACCTATACCAGGAATTGACCTTCGGTTATCACATACTTTGCTTTATCCACTTATAAATCGTAAGTCATCTCTTAACGCAAAGAACAAAGTAATCATTTTTACGGTAATTTTCCAAGCACTGATAACTTACGGTTCTCTGGTATGGGACAATTGTGCGAAAACCCATATTAAGCGACATTAAGTTGCACAAAATAAGAAAATAAAAATGATTTCTCAACACGAACGAGCAGGTGTTATCCAGATTGGTAGGAAGATTGAAATTCTCAGTGATAAATTCATGTCCAGATGTATTCACGTCGATAATGAACTTATTACAGATTTACAACTGTTGTAATTATTATTTATTATGTGCTACTATTTATTATGTGTTATTATTGCTTATATTTTATTGTTTATTGCTTATAATTTATTATTTATTGCTTATAATTTATTATCTATTATTTATTAGTTCTTATTTATTATTTTTTATTATTATTTATTATTATTTCATTTATTTATATCTTTTTTCTTTTCTTAAATGGAGGTTTTTTCCATAGTTTTTTCTCCAAGATAGATTCAACGAATTGCATATCTTACTTGTAAAACAGTTGTATTTTCAGTAATAAGGTTTTTATAAAATCGTATCTCTGTGCAAGCTAGAGCAAACTTTGTTAAAATAGTTGTCCCTGATTTTGCGAATAAAAAAGCACTGTACGAATATGAATTTGATTTGTAGATAATTATTTTCAGGTGAACCACAATGGTTGTAAGATATTACATATAATGATTAAATTTATTTAATGATTAAGAATAATTGGTGATTTAAAATTATCAGAAAAAAATATGAGTTGTGGGTAAAAAGAGTGCTGTACGAATATGGAATTGATTGACTGTAGATACTTAGCTCTATCGTAGTGTAAGAATACTTTTTTAAATGTTTTGTTTTGATTGTTCGTAGTTTAAAGACATTATTTTTCTAAGAAAGAATTCTTTTAGTAATTCAATTTCTGATTTTATTACCATTTAATTTCTGATTTTAGTAAGCTTGCTTCCTTTGATGGAAAGAAAGCTATACGCGGGGGCATTCCATTTGTATTTCGTAAGTATTTTATTATTTCTAATTCCTCGTAATTTTATATATTTAATTATTAGCTCAATTTGGTCCCTGGTCTTTTGGTCCCCAACATGGTTTCGCACGAATAACAAGATGGACTCTAGAGAGGCCCCCTGAAAGGCTGCACAACGGTGATGTGGAAGCTCTTTTTTCACTAATGGACAATGAATTGACAAGGTCTATGTGGAATTTCCCGTAAGATCTAGTTACATTAGACCGCTTGTTTAATCTACAATAAATAACTTAATTTACAGTTTCCGAATCACATACCGCCTTATTTTACGTGAAAAAGAGCTTCATTTCCATATTGGTGTCTATAATCCTAGTAAGGATGTTACATTTTCGTTCAATTTATTATTACACACATACTTGAAAGTTCCTGATGTGCGGCGCTGCCAAATTACTGGGCTCCACGGCTGCACTTTTGTTGATAAGGTTTATTAAAACAATTAATATATTTTATATTTTACAATTGTTTTAATTTGTTTTAGACCCGTGAAGGAGCTTTGTATCAGGAAGGAAGGGAAGTGGTTACCATTGGGGAATGGACCGATAGAATTTACCAACAAACTCCCCAAGAACATGTTATTACTAACGTTGTATCTGGAAGAAAAATGCGACTTCATAAATACAACTTCCCCGATACTGGTGAACTAAATTTAATTTTTGGTTAAGCATAACATTTTATGATGAGAAAGATTTTGGGAAATATATCAATAGGAATATTATTAAAGAGATATAAATTCTAAGGAAAAAAATCGAAGGTTTGAGTGGATAGGGCAATATAGTACCTTTATCTTTTGTGTTAAGTGGCAGTAGTTCTTTACCGACAACGGAATCACCAATAACACTTGTCCGCCAAAATGGTTTAAAAATGTATCTTCAATTATTTATATAAAATTGGTTGATTGCTGTTTGTTCATGTGTTATGTTTTTAGTGTTATATTCATGTGTTTAGCGCATGTCGCTAATTAGCTCATATCTCATTATATTTTTTATTGCTTCAATTTGATGATATTTATCATCCTCATTTTGCAGCTGGAAAACTCTTGCTTTTGTAAATCATAAACACTAAATCTACATTTAACGACAGTCGAATGGAAAAGATAGTCGTCCTTTCTTCAATTGTATTATAGTGTAAATCGTCACAAAATAATATTTCGATATTCTAAACAAAATATCGAAATACAGAGGTCTCTATTGGAAGAAGGATATTTGCCCCTAATTACTGTGCAATTATATATCATAATTGTTGTGGGTTTTACACACTACATTTGTGTGCCCCATCAGGACATCCCTGACACCTGATAATAGAGGGCGGGCGTAAAAGTTATTTATATGCCTAACGTATATAACTATATAGTGCACATTTTTTTGTATATTTATATTTTTTTCTTTTATGTATATATCATAGTCTGCGAGCCATCATTATTCCAGAGTAACGACCTGTGCATTGATTTTTAATTTTAGAAATACATTTGGGTGTTGGAATTCTTACAATATATATATGCAACATTAAAAGTCGAACTACTCAGGTATCTTAACTAGAAAAGAACATTGGGTTTCCGATCCGCCTAGTTACTCATTCGCTGTCAAGGCCTCCAATTCTCGCTAAATTGAGTTAAGCCGCTTGAAGGAGCTGCGATAATATAACCTAATAAACTATCTCCCTTCCGCCTTTTCGTCTTTTGAATTTCCCGGCTATGTACAAAGCGCTGCATAGCTTGTATCTGGTAATACTATAAATCATTTGAAAGGTCTTGACATAACTAACAAAACGACGCTATGCATGATTAGTTTTTATATTGCTTTCAACAGTTATAGACGTGTAAACATGGAGTTCACTAACGCCGAAATTCGCACTATTTTAAAGTTTTCCTTCGTTAAAGGCAAGTTCGCTAGAGAAACGTTCCGTGAGATTAATGGTGTTTTGGGGGATGGTACTCTATCACTTCGAACTGCGGAAGAATGGTTTCGACGATTCCGAGCCGGTGAAAACGACACCATGGATGGTTAAGCCAGCCGGCGGAAAACCTATGACGACGAATATCGATCGAATCATGAAAATCATCGAGTTATACCAGCATGTGGCATCTCGTGACATCGCCCAAGAAATGGGAGTTAGTCACCAAACCATCTGCAGAAGGCTGTATACGATGACTCGTCAAAAGATACGGTAGTTCGGATGGGAGGTTTTATCACATCCACCATATAGCCCGGACATAACGCCAAGTCATTACCACTTGCTCCTGTCCATGGCGAAGGCTCTTGGTGATGTGAAGTTGAACTCAACAGAGGCTTGTGAAAAGTGGCTGCTCGAGTTCTTCGTAAATAATGACGGGTGATTTTACGAGGGGAGTATTATGAAGTAGCCGTCTAGATGGAAACAGATTATCGAACAAAACTGCGCATATATGAACTAAATCCGATCACTGTAACACTTTATGAAGTATTGAATGAAGAGCGAAAAGGCGGAAGGGAGATCTTTGACAACTTTATAAGTAGATGAAATGCATACGCCTGACAAACTTTTTCTGTATAGGCGTTCAATTTTGCAATGTTTACCATGACGAAGAGATTTTGAAACTTTTAGAAAATTTAAAGTTATTTGAAAAGCTGTTTTGTTTTTTAACACATACGATTTATATATATATGCACAAAAGTTTTATATAATGTGTGCTATTTTATTATTAATAGATTTTGTTATCGGGTGAGGTATTATTATTTCAGTGATGATAATAGTAATTCATTTTTCATTTGTACGAAACACCTATAAAATGAAAAATGAACAAATGGAATTTGACTTCTTACAAAACGAAGAAAAAGTCAAAAACCTGTTATCTGTTCACTTCACTATCAACTGTCCAAATGTGGGCAAGTGAATTTAAGTTGCGCACATAAAGCACAGAGAAGGAACTCTGCTTAGGCTGTTACTGCTTGTACATTTGAAAAGATAAGAAAAATGGAGTATATACATATATTATACAAATACTATGTATAAATACCTTATGTTATACAGTACATATTGAGAAATAAATATTTTATTTTTATGTACAGTGATATGGAACCCATGGATAGATCAAGCTCGTGATATAGCTGATTTTGGAGATGACGAATATCCAAATATGCTTTGCGTAGAATCGGGACATGTTTCAACTCCAGTTATCTTGTTGCCAGGTACTGCATTTGAGGCTAGTCAAATTCTGCAAGTAAGTTCCAGATTTAATTATCAAAACAAATATACTATGCAAAACTCTTATAACTTTTCGTAATATTTTAGATTATAATTGAAGGAAATGTGAGCAGAAAAGCCAAACGAAACCGCTAACAACTATAGCAAAAATCAACTGCGGTGAAATCAAAAAAGTGTAGCGGCTAGATTAAAATATTCCTTAATTGACTAAATATTCATGTTGATTTACCAAGGCATAAAATGACACTAATTCCTAAAACACTAACGTAACGATAGTAAAAAACACATAATGTGCATTGAAAACAGTACATATTGGGAAATACATTTCTGTTTTTTACCAATTGCTATATTTGGTAGGAACCATTATTTATTTTCCACTTCAAAACTAATTTTAATAATTTAAAAACATTTTCTCAGACCTTAAAAGTCATCAAAACGTTTTAAATTATTATATGAATCAGTTCGTTACAGTGCCTATGCATGAGCTAAAGTTAATGTTCGAAGCACAAAATCGATAATTTTTTTTAATTTAAAATATTCTGAAATATGTACATTCATGCATGAACGTAAATTGCTCACTATGCTACATGTAAAACATGTACATTTTTAACTAAACAAGTCGTGATTGAAAAGTAATCAAGACAAAACTTTAAGTCATAAGTAAGCAAAATGGAATTTTAAAAAAGATTGTGATAGTGTATATTAAATATAGCAACTAGACGATTGTATCAAATAAAAGACAAGTTAAAACGTCTTTTTAATATAATTTAGTACTTATTTGGTAATGAAATAAAAATTTTACTACTTCCATTTAAACCTAATTTTGTGGTATGTGCATAAATGAAAGTATTTAAGTATAAATAATAACTCTAGCTGGCTGAATGATCACAACGTAATACACGAAATAAACTATTATATATGTATACATTTTTAAATATTTTTTTTATATATTTATAAGAGGATTTATGTTTATAAACAAAAATTGGGGTTAATATAGTAAATACATCTAAGAAAAAAATGTGCTGATAAAGATATCCGTTCGCAGAAAAGATAAAAATCTTTCGAAATCAAGAAAGCATTTGACAGAGCCTGGCATCATCTGGCATCGTCGATGAATCTCTTTTTCAATGGATTAGAAAGTACCTTTCGAACCGTTCAATACAAAATGTATTGGATGGCTTCAAGTCTGATATTCACCATATTATTGCTGGTGTTCCCCAGGGTTCCGTTTTGTCTCCGACACTTCCTCATTTTTATAAATTATCTCCTGTCTGTCATTTCTAATCCAGTCCACTCCTTCGCTGATGACAGTACCCTCAGCTTTTCATATTCGTTCCTCGGCTTTCGTCAAATTGACTTGAAACGGCAGCGTATGTTAACTCATTAAATTCCGATCTTGACAGCATAATTGATTGAGGTAAAAAGAATAGAGTGGAATTTAATGTTTCCAAAACTCAGTGCTGTCTACTGTCAATCAAGCGATCTCAAAACAACCTGCCATTATCTATGAATAGCTTCTGCATTGTTGAAGTTGGACGACTTTCCATCCTCGGTACGTGTATCAACTCAACACTAAGTTTTAAAAGTTGGATCACATTTTCGGGATCGCCAAAAACACAGCGAAATGTCTAGGTTTCTTAAAGCGATGTAAGAAATATTTCACTCCTGCTGACCTGGCAATAATATATAAGGCGTACATCCGCCCAAAGCTTGAGCATCACGCTCCTATCTGGTCTGGTGCTCCCAAGACCTCTGCATCTACTATATAGAATCCAACAGCGAGCGATAAAACTTATTGGTGATAATAATGCTACGAAGTCAATCGAGTCGCTTGAACATCGACGAAATGTTGTGTCTCTATCACTATTTTATCGCTATTTCAACAAAAATTGCTCTAAGGAGTTAGCCAGCTGCGTTCCCCACCTTCAGGAATTCACCCGCAATACCCGCCTCGCTAGGAATGCTTACCCGTTCACTTTTAAGCCCACAGTTAAGTTAAGACACTCGTTCTTCAGTCGCACAACCTCGTTGATATTTGCAACCCGAATGCTTATTTAAAATAAGCACCAACATTTCAGTGACTTTAAAGCATATGACCTGTTGAGGTTTGCCACCCGTTAGCGAAAATCAAGATTTGGATTAAAACTGATCGATATCTATCGTTATGTCGCATCGCAACAGGCATTTCTATATGGTACTAGAGAAGCGAGCTGGCCTAATGGTAAAAGAGGAATAAAACGATGGGAAACAGCAGTATCACAGTTTTTGAAATTTCATAGGTCACAGGCTGACAAGTAAGAACTACCGAAACCCTTAGAGAAATCAAGGAGGTACACATTTTCGGACGTCTCTTGCTTAAAAAAGAGAATGAAAGTGGCAGAAAAAATAAAATATTTTTAAACTTTTAAAAATGCGGTAAATTTAACTGAATTATAAAAACTGTTTTTAATTCATATTTAGGCAATCTGGATTAAAACTAGTTTAAATCGTTTCTTATGTCAACGGATAGTTGGACCCTGCGGTCAATTTGTTAATCGTTATGGGAATTGCATTGTGGGATTGACTTGTGCTTTAAGCAACATGTCTTTAAAGCTTTTACATCCAATTTTGCATTAATTTTTGCGTCGTTCCAAAGAGGAGGCTTTGCATATTCTTCGAACAGAAGCTGTCGTTTCGCTTTACAGGGACATTGTGCTCTAAGCACAAGCTGATAAGCTACATGGTCGTTATAAGACCAATAAAAGTATATGACTTCTGAGATAAAAATTACTCCTCAGTCTCCGTCTAGCTCTCTTAGAGGAAACATCGTGGTGACTATTTGACAGTTGATTTATTCAGTGCGCTCAAATCGAGTAGTGTTTCTTTCTCGCTCACTCGCCGACTGTTTTTTTGCGTTGTTCATAAACCGCGTGTTCATACTTCCCCGCCCCCAACATGGCCCCGGGGCCTAATAAAACAAAACCCGGGAACAGATTTAGCGAGTTGGCAGATGCTGATACGCTTCCGTTCGAACCCCGTCCAAAAAAAAATAAAACAATATTTCTTGTAGACTTCCCTGCCCTCCCCACTTGCACCAATAATAAAAACCTGCGTTTCGTACTTATATCGTCCAAAGACGAAAACCAACCACTGTCCAAAATAAGCATTTTTGTTTTGAACAAAGCCATAGACGCTATAAGCACCGAGTACGAGAACATCTCTCAACTGAGAGATGGTAACCTCTTAATCCTTGTCAAATCTCAAAGAGTTGCAGACAAATTCTTGCGCATCACAAATATTGCAAATCAATGCCCGGTGTCCGCAAAATTACACGCCAATTTGAACTCGTCCAAGGGTATTGTCTGATCAACATTGACGTAAGTGAAATTGTTTCGGAAATGAAACCTCAAGGTGTGATCGACGCGTACAAATTCACTAAAAATATTGAAGGCAAACAACGCCCTACAGGCTTAGTTCTATTAAACTTTGATCTCTATCAGCCTCCCACTACTGTAAGTATAGGTTGGTACAAAGCGAAAGTTCAAGAATACATCCCTAACCCGATGAGATGTCGTAACTGTCAGCTACTCGGCCACACGACAAAAAGGTGCTCTAAAAACAAAGTCTGTGCAAATTGTAGTCTCCCCCCTCATGAACCGGAACTGTGTTCGCGTACTCTGTGCGCCAATTGTGCAGAAGCCCACCCTTCTTCCACCTCTTGCCCAAAATATCTGTAAGCTAAAGAAATCTTGAAAATCAAAACTTAAAACAAATGTAGCATTGCTGAAGCCAAAAGAACATACAACCAATTACATTCTCCTGTCTCTAATCAATCATACGCTGATAAAACCAAGCAACTGAGCAAATCAGTAGTAGACATAAGCCGCCCATCAGTCGCGGCCATCTCCAGCGCGCCCTATACATCTGCCGCAAGCAATCCAATAGGTAACAAAAACACAACATCCACACGTCATATCCCCTCAATACCAACAACAAACTCAGCTAACTCTTAACAAACTGCAACTTCTTCAGTATCAAAAATCAATACTAGCACACTACAAAACCGTCCACTTCCATCTCCACCGATCTCTAAACCCCTTAACCCCTCTTCTTTCGATTCGCCTCTTAGCTCTATTACCAAAAATTTAATCCACAGTAATTCTTACTTCATTTCCCCCTCTGACTCAGATGACAACCTATAATCCTACTCACAATAGTCCAGCTATAGGGTCGCAGTCCATACCGGTCGAGCTGCGGACGGAATCGCTTGTATTCAGTGATCCCCGCCCTCACCACGAGCGATCTGAACTGCGACCTCATTCTCAGTCAATCATAAATCTATCAGCACATTCTAACAGCACTTTTAAAATCCTTCAATGGAACATTAAAGGTTTCGTCAACAACTACGACGAATTAAACCTTTTAACCAAAGAACAAAGACCATGTGTTGCGTCTCTTCAAGAGACCCACTGTGCGTATTCCTTCACACTGCAGACACCTCGTGGCTTCACTGGATATTTCCACAACTACTACCATAATACCTCTTCAAAACAAGGAATAGCGGTCTTAATCAAGAACAACATACCTCATAAAAAAATTCCCATTAGCTCAAATATATTAGCACTCGCTTTCGAATTCGAACTCAAAATCAAATTTACCCTGGTGTCAAGTTACATCCTGCCCGACCAAATTTTCACAAAAGATGACTTGGAAAACATAACTCTCCAAATCCATTCCCCGTTTATCCTAGTGGGTGATGTTAACGCCTGGAGTGCCTTATGGGGCTCAAATACCACCAATACTAGAGGCAGGGAGGTTGAATCCTTCATTAATAACTCTAACCTAATCATCCTAAACGATGGTTCTCCCACTCACCTCTCCACCCGTGGAACCCTTACTAACGTGGACATTACATGTTGTTCTCCTGAGCTTTACACAAAAGTTTCTTGGGAAATACTGGATGATCTCTATAACAGCGACCATTTTCCAATTATTTCCACTATTGTTCTTGGCCCGGGAAACTGGGCTTGTTATAACAAGCACATCTTAGATTTTCTGTCACGTAATACCATCTCTGCAAATATCAATAAAGAGGCCGCTACGCTTCTCAAGGCCATAAGAACAGCCGCAAACATGTCCATCCCACAAAGCTCTCCACGCCTCCAAAACCGGGCAGTGCCATGGTGGAGCTCTTTACTTGCCACCTTAAGAACCGAAAAGCAGACAGCGTGGAAAATGTTTAAGACACCCCAGCACCACAAACCTAATATGTTACAAAAAGGCGAATGCAAAGTTTCGTAGAGCAATTAAGGAGAGCAAAGGGAAATGCCTACACGATTTCACTTCTACCATAAACCCCAAGTCAACACCAGAAAAACTGTGGCATACCATCCGTTGCCTTACTGGAAACGCTGTTGCTAATTCAATAAAATCAATATCAACACCAGAAGGTTGTAAAACTTCACCACAAGATATAAGTAACTTTTTTGCCCACAATTAGTCGAATTCCTCGAAAGATAGTATCTACAACTGCTTCCTACACTCCTGCTGACTCCGCCAGACAAATTGAAACAGATATTACCCTTCTGGAACTAGAATGTTGTCTGGCCAAACTCAAAGGTAAAACACCCAGTAGAGATCGAGTATCATACCCCATGCTCAAAAATCTTCCACTTGAAGCAAAATCCAGACTTATTGCCCTTTACAATACCATCTTGCACGCTGGTACAATCCCTCAGTACTGGAAAACAGCAACAGTACTTCCCCTCCCCAAACAAAACAGAAATATAAGTGTAATAGAAGGTTTCCGACCCATTTCCCTTGTGCCTTGTATTTCTAAGGTTTTAGAAAAAATAATTGCCAAACGCTTAATGTGGTTCATTGAATCCAAAGAACTTCTTAGCCAAAACCAAGTTGCGTTCAGAGCCAACAAGGGTTGTGCCGATGCACTCACCCACCTAGATTTCTACATAACCAAAGCACTCTCCGCCAGAAACCACGCAACAATCCTTTCCCTCGACTTTGAAAAGGCATTTGACAGAGTTGGGATTCACCTGGTCCTAACAAAACTAAAATCCTGGGGTATTGGCCCAAAAATCTTCAACTACATTCGTTCCTTTCTATCCCACCGGAAAATTTGTGTGAGAGTCAACAACTGTTTCTCTTCAACCCTTCCCCTCGTTAACGGCATACCCCAAGGCTCCCCACTTTCGGTCGTGTTATTCATAATCGCTTTTGACGAACTATCAAACATAATAAATAAACATAAACACCTCGACCATTTCATATATGCAGACGATGTTTTCGTGCTTTGCAAACACAATGATATATGTAAGGCAAGAAGTATGCTCACAGCATTACTTGAAGACATCTTAATATGGTCGAATTCCTCTGGGGCAAATCTTTCTCTTGACAAATGCAAAATTTTGCACATCTGTCGGAAAAAGAATTGCAGCAGCGATATTTCTCTTAGAGTTAATAATGTAGTTATCATTAGTGTAAATAACCTAAGTATTCTTGGCCTAATTGTTAACAACAAATATAATTGGTATAATCATTGTGTTAGCCTTAAGAAAAACCTAGCTGCCAGGGCAAATATTATTAACTTCTTAGCAAGCTCTCTGCAACACTCATTTCAATACATTAAGTAAGATTTCTAAGTCATTATTGCTTAGCAAGATTGACTACTATCAACATCATCAAGGCCCCATACCATCAAGCCGCCCGTCGTAGCATCAACGCCTTCCGTACCACCCCTATCATGAACATCCTTGTGGAGAC
The DNA here is from genome assembly GCA_955652365.1 of Eristalinus aeneus. Lineage (NCBI taxonomy): Eukaryota > Metazoa > Arthropoda > Insecta > Diptera > Syrphidae > Eristalinus > Eristalinus aeneus. Next base: position 60,612,102 of record OY019133.1, read on the forward strand.
AGGCCTACCCTCTATTGAAGAGCGATTAGAACACGCACAAGCGAAGCTGTACTTAAAACTCCTTCACACCAAGAACTCCATCACAAGTAGAGACTTCGCTACAGCTAAAAACATGAAATACTCAAAACGAGTGCAGTCATCTCTATCAAAATCTCTGATAGTTGCTGGAAATCTGAACCTACCGAAGAAAATCTTAACCCAACACACTCCAACCGTGCCACCTTCTTCTTCTTCTTCTTCTTGTGGCGCTACAGGCCGTGGTGGACCTGGGCCTCAACCAACATGCCTCTCCAGCCAGCACGATCTTTCGCCAGCTGTCTCCAGTTGCGCACTCCAAGTTGGTTGAGGTCCTTCTCCACTTGTGTGCGCCACTTCAGTCTAGGTCGTCCTCTGTTGCGTTGTCCCAATGGCTCGGATTCAAAGACTTTTCGGGCCGGAGCAGTGGTGTCCATACGCTCTACATGGCCTAGCCACCTTAAGCGTTGTATCCGTAGACGCTTAACCAGGCGCATGTCGCTGTACAGCCTATAGAGTTCGTCATTAAATCTTCTCCTCCAGATGCCATCAACGCAAAGAGGACCAAAAATCGCACGCAAAACTTTTCTCTCGAAAAGACTAAGGGCTTCCTCATCCGCCTTTGCTAACGTCCAAGATTCTGCGCCATATAGTAGGACGGGGATGATCAAGCTGTTATATCAAGCGAGCTTAGTCCTTCTAGGGAGGGCTTTATTACTCAATTGCCTCTTGAGCCCAAAGAAACAGCGGTTGGCAATAGTGATTCTGCGTTTGATTTCGGTACTGATGTTGTTGTCCCTATTTACCGCGGAGCCAAGGTAGACGAAGTCCTTAACTACCTCGAAGTTTCTGCTGCCTAGTGTGACGCTCCGTCCGAGACGTCGATGTTGTGTGTCCTTCCTTGATGACAGCATGTACTTCGTTTTGCCCTCATTTACCGCAAGACCCATTTTAGCCGCTTCCGCTTCAATGCCAGCAAACGCCTCATTGACGGCTCGCTGTGTTCGTCCAATCACGTCAATGTCATCAGCGTAAGCTAACAGTTGAACTGACTTCTGGAAGATCGTGCCTCTGGTGTTGACTTGTGAGTTACGCACGATCTTCTCGAGGATGATGTTAAAGAAGTCACATGACAGTGCGTCGCCTTGTCTAAAACCTTTTTTGACATTGAAGGTCTCGGTGAGTTCGGTACCGACCTTGACGGAGCAGTGAGAGTTCTACATCGTCATCCTACACAATCTGACGAGTTTGGTAGGAATGCCAAAACTAGACATGGCACTGTATAGCTCGTCTCTATGCACACTGTCATATGCAGCCTTGAAATCGACGAATAGGTGGTGAGTGTCAATTTGCATTTCTTGGGTCTTTTCCAGGATCTGCCGTAATGTGAAGATCTGGTCTATTGTGTACTTCCCTGGTCTGAAACCACACTGATAGGGACCTATAAGGTCATGGACAAAAGATTTCAGACGCTCACACAATAAGGCAGAGAGGATCTTGTATGCGATGTTCAGGAGACTAATCCCTCTGTAGTTGGCGCAGTCAGAGGGGTCTCCTTTTTTGTGGACCGGGCAAACGACGCTGAGATTCCACTCATCGGGCATACTTTCCTCCGACCATATCTTACAGATGAGCTGGTGCATGCGCCCAACCAGGTCATCTCCAGCTGCTTTAAATAGTTCTGCGGACAGTCCGTCCGCTCCAGCAGCTTTGTTCGACTTTAGCTTGGATATTGCTATCCTCACCTCGTCTAAGTCGGGGGGACGGAATGCTTGTCTATCATCGTCCAAATTGAGTGGAACATTCTGCCTAACAGCGGGATTTGGGTCGTCATCGCCGTTTAGGAGTCTGCAGAAATGATCCTTCCAGATTCTCAGCACAGACTGCGACTCTACTACTAGTTGTCCATTTTGGTCCCGGCAGGCCTTGGTCCGAACCTTGTATTGTCCGTATAGCTGTTTTACCTTTCGGTAAAACTTTCGGACTTCATTCCTGCCAAAGCAGCTTTCAATTTCCTCGACCGCGCACTTCTCATGCTCCTTCCTCTTCCTTCTGAGAAGCCGGTGCTCTTCCCTTCTTCTCTGTTCGTAGAGTTCACGAACAGCTCGCGTTGTTCGATGCAGCGTCGCTTTATAGGCGTCTTGTTTAGCTGCGTGCGCTTGCCTACACTCGTCGTCAAACCATGGGTTCCTTCTGGGTGGTGACGTGCAACCCAGCACATCAGTGGCAGCATCTTTGATGGCTTCTTGACAACGTTTCCATTCTTCTTCTATGCTTAGTGCAGGAAGCGTCGAACTCTGGGCGAGTTTCCGGGAGACTCGGTCGGCAAAGTTCCCAGCAATCAGCTGCGATTGTAGCTTTTCGACGTCAAACCGTTTTGGCCTTCCTCGACTCCGTTGCTCTCTCGATATCCGGGTTCTTACCTTGGCTACAACAAGGTGATGATCCGAGTCAATGTTTGCACCTCGGAAGGTTCTGACATCGAGAATACTGGAGGAGTGTCTGACGTCGATCGCAACGTGATCAATCTGGTTGATGGTTGATTGATCAGGAGATCGCCAGGTTCCTTTGTGAATGTTCAGGTGTGGGAACCGCGTGCTAGCCACAGAGAGGTTTCGCCCCGAGGCGAAGTCCAACAGCCTGAGTCCGTTTCCGGATGTGTTGTCGTGCAGGCTGTGTTTACCGATGACTCCAGCAAAGATGTCCTCCTTTCCCAGCTGAGCGTTGAAATCTCCTAGAACGATCTTGGTATCATAGCTGGGGCATCGATCGTATGTTCTTTCTAGGAGATCATAGAAGTCATCCTTGATGTTGTCATCCTTCTCCTCTGTCGGGGCGTGAGCGCATATTAGGCTGATGTTCCCGAATTTAGCCTTGATGCGGATTGTCATGAGGCGTTCGCTGACTGGGTCGTAGCTCAAGACTTTTTGCCTAAGTCTGCCTCGAACAACAAATCCGCATCCGCTGTGTAGCTGTCAAGGGCCTCCGCAAGTTGTTCGGCTGCACGTGGCCTGTTAAGGGACCTCACATTCCACGTGCAAAACCAAAAATCTTTGTCCTTAAAACGTTTGCTGGGGTCGTCAACAGTTGATCCGTCCTTATCCGAGGCATGTTGTTGTCTCTGAACTTCCATTTTTTACGTGGTGAGGAAGTTACCCTCACGCACAACCCACGGACTGGTAGGCCAGGCCCATTATTTAAATCCTCGGGCAGAGGGGGTCGCTGCATACATTAGTTCACCATACAACGGGTGTTGTGATGGCTATCCAGGGGGCGCCACGTGGAGGCTGTATGTCAACTTGACCTGTGCACTAACGAGGATTGCCTTGGCAGCTCGCCATGTTGAGCGCAATCAACGACGTTACCTCGCGTGCATAGGCCCATGCCCCCCCAACCGTGCCACCATGGACATTAAAGCCAAATTCACTAATTCTGAACTTAACGCTATTCGACAAAAGCAATACGCTGAAAGAGTCTTATCTTAGTGCATTTCGTCGTATTTCCTCATCCCTGAAAACAAAGGGCTGGCAATTTATCTTTACAGATGGCTCTAAAATCAATAACAGTACCTCTTTTGCTGTCACAAAGGAAAATGGATTTCTGATCATCGGAGGTTTACTGCCTACCCATGCCTCGATCTTCACAGCAGAAGCCCTAGCTATATATAAAGCCATTACCATCGCCACTAAGCAGAAGGGTAAATTTGTGATCTGCTCGGACAGCTTGTCTACAATTAACGCGGTTGGTAATCCCAATCAAGACTCAGCAATCATATCGGATATCCGTAACTCCATCGCCAAGTCCCCAAATGAAACTAAAATTATGTGGGTCCCAAGCCACGTAGGGATAAAGGGAAATTAACTAGCAGACCACGAAGCAGGACTTGCTCACCGTGCTCCAACGTACCAGTTTGACGCCACTACCATTTCGTTACTAAAGCGCAATCTCAACACCCGTCTTATGTCAAGCTGGCAAAACTACCACCATCACTACACCCTATTTAATCCAGATCGCAGCAGTCCATCTTATCCCACCACCACCTCAAAAGCTCAAAACACCATCTTCGCTAGATTACGACTAGGGCACACAGTCCATACACACCAACATCTTCTCAAAGGCACCCCTCCACCCACATGCAACACTTGCCACGGACGATATGACGTCGACCATATACTGGGTTCTGCACACAACAACACCACAAATCCACCAGTTCATCTCCTGCTCAAATCTCCAACTCATCATAACATTTCCGCAATTTTTACCTATATAAAAAAACTTAGCATAGATATCTAATTTAACCGAAGAGCCGAAAGCCTTGGCAGCTAGCGCTTTATTTTTTTTTATATTAGTGTATAATTTAAATTATATCCTAATAATTTGTAATAATAATAATAAAAATTACTCCTATCATATAAATGTAAACAAATTGTATATATTTATATATAATTTTGTTTCATATATTGTATTCTATAAACCATATTGTACAACTTCTATTACGCATGAAAAACTTCTTTAGTCATTGTATCTAGGATCTCATGCTCCCTTCAGATCCAAGCAACAAATTTCAAGAACAATATAAGGCCATAAGTCCATGCATCATCGACCTACAGGAAAATTCTCCACTTAGCCACTCGGTTCAGCATCGTATGATCATTTCCTTCGTTCTCCATCTAGAAAGGGTTAAACACTCGCATGCGCACACACACGCATATGTGGGTTCCCGCAAGAATGCAAGTTGTGAACAAGTGGGATGCTTGCGGATCGTGTTCACCTGCTAATCGTTCTGTATACTCAATTGAAATAAATAATTGTCGCCCTGTTTTGATTAATATTGAAGCCCGTGTGTATTCTTTCGCTGCGTTAAATTTCTAATTCTTTCCCACTTTTTTTGTCGTTTCGGTTTTATAATTCCTCAGGATAGCAGATCCTAAAAAACCAACGCCAGGCAATCGCAGTATTCATTCCGTAAACATTAATGGAAAACTGCAATATCTGCAATTACACAGCGAAACACGCTGTTTCTTTACAATCACACCTGAAATAATCTTAGGCCACATGCTAGAGTTCCAGTACAACAACTCGGAACTACGCAATCGCATTAATTATAAAAACTGCAATATATTTTTAACTTCAGACAAGACATTTGATACATAATAAACAAAATTGACAATTCAGCAGTCCCAACCACGACTTGGAAGGCAGAGCCCTGCTTAACCCCTGCCAACTACATAACGAAGTAAGTCAATCACGATCCGATAATCTTGGTTTCACCAAGTTCGGTGACGATCTTTTGGCAAATAATGCCCTCATCTGCCCTCTGAGGTGCTGGATGTTTGCACAACTCTGTTCAACAATGCACTAATTGGAAAACAGCTATGGTACAGCCCATTCCGAAATACAGACAGAGATACCTCCATCGCGACAAGTCTCCGGTTTATAAGCCTTCTTCCGTGCATTAGTAAGGTTTTTAAAAAGATTTTCATAGGAATTCATAAAGAAAACACACCAGACAACCAATTCGGCTTTAGAGCAGGGCATAACATCATACATGCGGCGTGTTAATTGATCTCCGACATATCATACGACCCAATGCACAGGTGTTTGCCTGATAGACATAGAAAATGCGTTCAACATCGTTTGGTTAGAAGGCCTCTGCCTTATGTTAGTCAGACTAGGCATAGATAAAACAATGCTGTATGATCTATTATTTGGTAGCAGGTAAAAAGTTTGTTGTGGAAAATGACAACGTAACATCTACCATAGAAAGAAATGGGCTCCAAAAAAGGGGACTGAGCTCGCCGCCCCTTTTTGCTTATCGATCTTATAGGTTCCATGCCTCTTAATCGCGTATACCGATGACATATTAAAAAATTATTTCAACGAGGTATTGTAAAAACCTAATCAGGTTAATTAATTTTATTAATAAGTATGATCTCTGGGGCTTACTACCCATACCGCATGTACCATGAAAAGGTGCGGCAAAACGGAATTTGTCTAACTATACTCCAAAAGGCAATTACAGGACATCGCTCAGAAAAAACAATTTTTGTACTACAAATAAAAGAAAAGGTAAACTAATTTGCAACATTCCCTGTTCTGTTTTCTAGTTTAGTGAAATATAAAAATTTTGTTAGTTTTAATTCAAGTTTTTGAAAATTGGGTCCGAATAACAAACCTCTGAAAACAGCAAAAAAAGACCAAATTAAGGGCCCTTTAAGAAAAGGTATGACCTATCGAAAAATTTCGCAGATAACGGGAATATCCATTGGTGCCATATGCAAATTTCGTCAAACTCTCAAAAATTTGCCTTGTACAAACCGTGCCGGACGCAATGAAATCTTGTCTGATATTGAAGATCGCAAGATTGTTCATGACTTGAGGATGCAAAAATTTGAAAATGCGGTTCAAATCATCAAATCACCGTTTCTGCGGAAACCATTCGCAGGACTCTAAGGCAACTGGTTTAAGAGAAGGAGCCAAAGTAAAAAAGCCCTTGTTAACAAACCGTCATAGAGACTTAAGGCTGAAATTCGCTAGAAAACACTCAAATTGGTTGTCTGAAGATTGGTCGAAAGTCACTTGGTCAGATGAAAATCAAATTAACCGTTTGGGCTCAAGTGGGCGAGAATTAGTTTGGAAAACTCCTGGAGAAAAATTACAACCCCGTCACGTTAAACCCACTTTAAAGTTTGGAGGAGGATCTGTTATGATTTGGGGTTGCATGATGTCACAAGGAGTTGGAAACATTCAGGACGTATGACGTCGTCTTATAAAGAGACTTTTAATAGTCATTTAATGGAATCACTAGCCAAATTCGGTGTTGAAGCTTCAAACATTGTCTTCCAGCAAGACAATGACCAGAAGCACACAGTTAAAATAACCCAAAAATGGTTAAAAGATAACAATTTTACAGTGATGTAATGGCCACTGCAGTCTCTGGATCTAAACCCCATTGAACACCTATGGGGGTTTTAAAAAGATCCATTGCAGGCGAAATCGGAAATTTAGACCAACTCTGGGCCAAAGTGAGGACTGCCTGGGAAAACATTACGCCTGAGACGTGTCGATTTAGTCGATAGCATGCTCAATCGAATACAAGCGGTTTTTGACGCCCTTGATGGATACACCATAGTACTATAGAACTTTGTTTTTTCACAAAATTGATCAAGCACGATGAATACTGTTTTTGATTTTTTATTTTTTTTTTACAACGACGCCAAATGTTATTTACTTTTATATTATAAATTAGAATTGTATTTTGTATATTTATCCTAATTTTTCTTTTGATTTTGATCCTAATTTCTTTTAAACCGAAAATTTTGATGTTTCAGTACAAAGCGTGATCAATTTTGTGAGTAACTGTATAAACAGTTGAAGTAGATAAGTAGTTTGGATTGTTTCCTAAGTTTAAATTCTAGTTTAGGATAGATTAAGTTAATCATTAAAATAAATAGACTACTAATTTTTTTGTGAAGTAATTGCAGATTTTTTTTTGAAAATATAATACAATTTTTTCATGGAACTGTATGCCATTATTCTGTAATGCATTGCCTATTTTCAGCATTGACCTTTTGCGTTATATTTTCACAATCATAAAACGTTTAGTTTTTTTATCAGCAAAAAACTATACCTGAACTGATTTTGCAAAGATCGAAATAAAAAGTAATCAGATGGTGCAAGGTCAGGAATATATCTACTCTAACAAAATACTTAAACCAAGCGCCAGTATTATTTGCCGAGTAATTAAAAATCTGTGCAGTCATCGTCTAGCTCTCGCAGTGTTCACTTCGCTCGCAGACTGATAGTGATTTTTCTTTCCGTATATATACCTCTCTCTCTCTCTATCTCTTTTCGCAGGGACATTTGATTTTTCTTGTGCACCACGTGCTGATTTGTTTGGAGTTCGATCCGTAGCGTGACTGTAACTCCTCCCCCCACTATGGGGTCTAAATCAAAGGGGAATATGTTTAGTATTCTCTCTGAGATACCACCTGTAGATCCCCCCTCAAAAAGACAAAAAAGAGGGACTATTGACCTCCCTGATTTCCCCTCTCTCCCCTCAATAAAAAATGGGAAAAACCCTAAATTTGTTATTATAGCCTCCAAGGATGCAACGAAACCTTTGTTTTCACTTAATGTGTTAAGAAAATGCATCGACGCAGCAAGTACGGAATATGAAAAAGTTAATCTACTGCGTGATGGCAGGTTACTCATTCTCACCAAAAATCCCAAATCCGCAGAAAAATTCACATCAATTACAACGATTGCGAACCAAGTGCCAGTAACTGCGAAAAAAAACCTCAACTCTTCGAAGGGTGATGTGTTCGCTCCCTGCCTAATTAACATCCCTGAAAATAAAATCGTGCAAGAAATGAGGTCCCAAAATGTCACAGAGGTTTTCAAATTTCTAAAAAAGGGGTAATACCACCAATAACAACAAAGAGAAAAGAGATAAAAGTGAACCAGTCCCTTCCGGGTTGATTTTCCCGACTCTGTCGAAATAGGTTGGTATAAAACAAAAGTTACAGAGTACATTCCAAACCCAATGAGATTCATTAACTGCTAACTACTAGGACACACTTGGAAAAAAATGCAATGTTCCACCAGTTTGCTTTAAATGTAACACACCCGCACATGAACCTATTGCATGTTCACGCGTCTTGTGCGCAAATTGCGAAAATCCCCACCCCGCTGATTTCAAGGACTGTCCTAAGTATACCCAAATGAGGGAAATTCTAAAAATAAAGACCAGAAGTAAATGCACATTGGGCGAAGCGACTCGCATATACAACTTACAACATCTCTGCAATACTACCAACTCAACCTTCTCATCTGTAGCAAGATCGCAATCAACAGACTCCACCCTAAATAAGCAACTACCGACATCCTCTAAACAAACTCCCCAAACAACATTAACTAAAGACAACACCTTTTCTCAAACACCCAATATAACTAAAAATTCGAACCACAGCACTCCCACTCCTCGTCCTCTTCCCCCAACCCCACTCGATTCTAATAAAGATACTCTTAAAACAAATAAAATTATACCTAAATCTCAAAATCCAAACGCAGCTAAATCCTCACATCAATCAAATGTACTCCCAACAAAACAAAATAGCACACAACACCACAATTGACCAATACTTTACCAACAAATTTCTATCCCAAACTCAACATCACCCAACAACACCCCACCAAATCATATTCAGACCACAAACAATATTTCAGCACCTATCCCAATCTTCTCCCCCATATCTGCGCTCACCGACTCCCTTATCAACTCCGAACAATATTTTATAAATATGTAAATTGACCATGACACCTGTTAACACCAATAAATTAAATCAAAACAACTACTCTGCTGATCAGAGGCCGTGCTGTTCGGGCTATATTGATAACCCGAGCAACACAGCTCCTGAACAGCGGAGTCACTCATACAACAATCTTTCCACTGGGCAAACCTGCTCTTACGCAAATAGCAGGTTGCCCATCTTAAAACCCAAACACACTTTACCACACACAATGAACACCTTTAAAATACAGAACACGGTCACACCTGACCGGCCCCATACGCCACTTGATCAAAGTAGATTACCTATAAAAGGCGACAACAGTAACACAGGCAATAATGCAACCATCGGCACACCCAATTCTACTTGTATAGAATCGGCCAGTGCAAATTCACATCATAGCACTTTTAAAATTCTCCAGTGGAATATTAAAGGTTATAAAAACAGCTATGATGAAGTAAATTTACTTATCAAAAACCATCAGCCTTGTGTTATTTCCCTCCAAGAAACCCACCTCCCACATCAACAACAACCATTCTCACCGAAAGGATACACTGCTTACTTTACTAATCTGCCTAGCAAAACTACAGCCAAACAAGGCATTGGAATATTAATCAAAAATAATATAGCACATAAACAGTTACATTTAACATCCAATTTACTAGCCACAGCAATTGAAATAGAGCTTCCAATCAAAGTCACCATCCTAACACTGTACATCCTACCTGATCAACCTTTCACAAAAAATGACCTAACCAGCATCATTAATCAATGCAAATCACCCTTAATTTTGCTTGGTGATGTTAACTCATGGAGCGTATTATGGGGTTCACCCCAAACAAATTCTCGTGGGACAATTATAGAACAAGTCATAACGCATTCAAATCTAGCCATCCTTAATGATGGGTCTCCCACACATCTTTCAACACATAACACACTCACACATATAGACCTCACCTGCTGTTCGGCCCAATTACTCCCACAAATTACCTGGCACATTCTAGACGATTTCCACAATAGAGACCACCTCCCGATTATAACATCTATCAATCTCACCCAGATAACAGATATATATCAGATATAAAACTGAACTTGCCGATTGGATGAAATTCAGAGCTCAACTCTCACAACTTCTAAATACAAAAGAGCCATCATCTGAAGTTAATAAAGAAGCGGCCATATTACTTAAGTGCATAAGATACGCAGCAAACGTCCCCATACCCCAATCATCCCCTAATAAACATAAGCACTCAGTACCCTGGTGGAACGCAAAACTTGCGTTATTAAGAAACAATAAGGTAATTGCATGGAAAAGATTCAAAAGAAGTCATATGTTAGAAAACCTTATTGCTTTCAAAAAATCTAATGCAATCTTCCGTAGGCAACTTAAATGCTGTAAATTAAAAGCATTCGAACAATTCACTGCCTCCATTAGTCCATCATCCACTACACAAAGAATAAGGTAATTGCATGGAAAAGATTCAAAAGAAGTCCTATGTTAGAAAACCTTATTGCTTTCAAAAAATCGAATGCAATCTTCCGTAGGCAACTTAAATGCTGTAAATTAAAAGCATTCGAACAATTCACTGCCTCCATTAGTCCATCATCCACTACACAAAATATTTGGCATAAAATCCGCTGTATCACAGATAACAATATCAGACCAACTATCAAAGCCATTAACACCCCTAATGGAAGCATATTTCTATCTGAGGAAATAAGCAATTTCTTCGCACATACATGGTCACAAGCATCGCACAATGATAACTTTCCACGTAATTTCACTGAATGTAAGAACCAATCTCTAAACATACCTAATCCCATAGCTGTCGACAATTGTGCCCTGAAATTAGAAGGGGAGATAACGCTACTTGAGATCAGTCACTGCCTGCACAATGTAAAAGGTAAGACTCCAGGACGAGACCGCATTTCATACCCAATGCTTCAAAACCTCCCACATATTGGTGTCGTTAGACTCCTCAAACTTTACAATACTATCTTTAACACCAGCGTCATTCCACAAAGCTGGAAAACGGCAGGACGGATACCGTCCCATATCCCTTATAAACTGTACCTCCAAAATTTTAGAAAAAATCATTGCAAACCGGCTTCTCTGGTACGTTGAATCAAAAAATCTAACGAATATAAAACAAGTAAGTTTCAATATTAAACGCGGCTGTATTGATGCCTTATTGCAAATAGATTTTGTCGTGACTAATGCCCTCTCCGCTCGAAATCATGTTTCGATCTTAGCATTGGATTTCGAAAAACCTTTCGACCTAAACAAACTAAAAGATTGGGGCGTTGGCCCAAAAATGTTCGGCTATATAAAATCGTTTTTAATAAAAAGAAAATTTTGTGTGAAAATTAGTAATCAATTTTCGAACACAAGGCCCCTCTTTAACGGAATTCCTCAAGGATCTTCGCTTTCGGTAATCCTTTTCACAATTCATGTGTAAACACAATGACCTAAACCTCACTCATAACATCTTTTTGAATGTACTAAATTATATCTTGCAATGGTCTGCAAGTTCTGGCGCAAATCTCTGTTTGTCTAAATGTAAAGTGCTACATGTGTGTAGAAAAAAAACTATGTTCACCTACTGAACTTTATGTACAAAATGTAAAAATTGAAACTGTATCTAATTTAAGTATACTTGGTTTGTCAATAAATTCAAAAAATAATTGGAAAAACCATTGTTTAGAAACTAAGAAAGCATTGGCTGTAAGATGAAACATTATAAAATGTTTATCGTGTAAAAAGAGTAACTCTCACATAAATTCACTCTGTTATTTGACCAAGACATTAATGTTAAGTAAAATAGATTATGCTCTAAGTATATATGGTAACAGCCCAAAAACAACGCTTAACCTAATCAAACCTGCGTATCATCAAGCAGTCAGAAGAAGCCTAAACGCTTTTCCCACCACACCCATCATGAATATTCTTGCCGAAGCTGGACTCCCTACTATCGAACGCCGATACAAGATAGCCTCAGCTAAACTACTACCAAGACTCCATTTTTCTACAGGCTCCCCTATCGACAAAGATGTACAACTTTTAAAAAATCGGCAAAAAAATAGAAGAATATGTTCAGCTATTGAAAATTCTCTCAACTTGGGAAGAACCATAGGGATACCAACGCAGAACTATCGGAAAATCATTCCAAGACAAGCTCCATGGACATTTAATCCAGAGTCCATTCTTCTTCAACTTACCGAATATAAAAAAGGTAACATAAGCGCAGCGTTTTTTCGCTCCACATTTTTATTTGAAGAAAACCGTTTAAAATCAGAAGGATGGAATTTTATGTTTACCGATGGATCAAAATCGGATGATAACACAGCTTTTGCAATTACACTAAGCGACGGTACTGTTCTAAAACAAGGTATCCTACCAAACATTGCAACGGTATTCACAACTGAGGCTCAAGCAATATTACTGGCACTAAAAATTGCAACCAAAAGCAATCGCAAATGGGTAATATGCTCCGACAGCCTTTCAACGTTACTGGCAATTAAAAAGATTAAGAATAACGCTTCCATTATCACTGACATACGTAACACACTCATCAAAAACGCTAACAAATCCAAAATTATGTAGGTACCTGGACACGTAGGAATAACCGGGAACGAAGTAGTATAATCCGAAGAATATAATCCACCTCTGTATCCCACTTCAATAAACAAAACTTCAACTACAAATTTCGTCAGACTTAGGCTCGGTCACACGGCAATAACCCATCAACATCTTTTAAAAAAGGAACCACCATCAACATGCCCTAAATGAAATCGTATCTTAGATATAGACCATATTCTGGGTAAGTGTTTCATCTCTTCGGACTATGCAAAACTTATTCTCAAAGACGACATCATAGCAATTCTAAAAAAACCGAACACTCAAAATATACATTTAATTAACAAAGTAGTTAAAAACCTTAATTTAATTTTATAACATTTTACTGATAAGCTGAAAGCCTCTGCAGCCTGTGCTCCTTAATATGTTAGTATATAAGTATTTTACTATGTGCTAATAAATAATAATAATAATAATCTGTGTGGCCCTACATTCTCATGATGGTAAGAGTTCAAAGTAGACAATTACTTTGTAACCCAACAAACTGATAACAAAACTTTCTTTTGATGGATACTGTTTAATACTCATTGTAACCAAGTTTAGGGCTCAATGTAATCATTCGAAGTTGTATGTAATCTGTACTATTGTTAATTTAAGTAATTATTTTGCATATGGTATTGTGAGTCATTGCTCTGAGTCACTGTACATTTGCAACGCGTCACTTTCAAATTGATCGTACGATTTTTGATCCTACCCAATAGCGTGGAATAGCCAATCCTTAAATCGATATATCATATCGCGCGGTAAAACATTAGAATCAATTCGCGCTCATGTAGCGAATTCTTCGGAGAACAATTGTACCTGTTCAGTGTGTAGTAGTAAGACTCATAATGTTAGTCAGTGCTCACAGTTTATTGCCCAAGACATTAATTCGCGCAGATCTTTCGCCAAATTCAACCTTCTGTGCTTTAATTGTCTTCGCCTTGGTCACTCGTCCAATAAGTGTCGGTCTTCACATCGGTGTCGTACGTGTAATTCTCGTCATCACACTCTTGTTCATCCAGAACTTAGTGAACTTAACCTTAATTGTGCATCAATTTCGTCTCAAATCCCTTACAATAGTCTAACAACTTCTTCTGCAATAACAACTCAGTGTCAGCCAACAACTTTCGTCCCTTCTACCCCTATGGTCAACAATCATTCCACTGAACATAACCGTCAGAAACAGACAGTTTTGCCCACCGTTCTCGCCCAACTTCGTGACCATCAGGGGCAAATTATTAACTGTCGTGTTCTGCTTAGCACCGGGTCCCAATTGTCGTTTATTTCGGATTCTTCCGCACAAAGATTGGGGCTCCCTCGGAAACATTTTTGCTAGATGCTGGGTATACAAGAGGTCGTGTAACCATTGAACTTTTATTGTCTCGTTTGTCGGTAGAGGCTCATGTACTCAGCAAGCTAACCTCGAACTTATCATCTAAGGCTTTCGATGCTTCCGCGTGGTCACATCTTCGAAATTTAGACCTGGCAGATCCGTACTTCAATGTTCCTGGATCAAACGATGTGTTGCTGGATGCTGATCGGGTTTGGATGATTCTCGAGGTAAGCAGAGTTCATGCAGCACATAGGATTCCATTGGCACAAAATAACCTCATTCGGTTGGGTAGTTACAGAAGAACTACTTGATAATAATTCGTCGGTGTCGGACCTGCAATGTCTTCACTCAGTTATAGACCTGGACGGTCTCTTGAGACGTTTCTGGGAGTTGTAAGAGTGTCCGTCGTTCAAGTATTGTCAGGTAATTATTGATAAAGCTGAAGAACATTTCCGAAAAACCGTTTCGCGCGATTTAAATTATCTGTTGGAAATTTTAAAGAGTAATAAAAAAAACTACAAGTCTTTTATTGAGTGCCGCTGTCTTCAGCTAGGCTGCACACTCATAAGAAATGTTTTTTATTCTTCAATAAAATACAATAAGTCCCACTATAGCTTGGCTGCACACTTGGGTTTCCAACAAATAATCCAACCTATATTATAGAATTGCTGAGCCAAGCATTTCTGGTTCGATTTTGTTATCAGTTTGGGTTTCTGCTTTCCGGCATTCTGCTAACGCAAAAGTGCCATCGTGCAGTTTTATAATTTGGTGAGCTACGTATAACTTCACCCCACCTAAATTTGGAATTCTCTTGAATTTTACTTGAAATTCTTGGCCTTACATTGTCTTGAATGTTCTTAACAATCATGTTTGGTTTTTTATTCTTAATTCTTATTACAAAAAAAAAGACAGTTGTTATTACAATTAAAACTATAATGATGTTTGAACTAATAACATAATTAGTAGTTTTGTGATATTTCAATTCCTTAATTTCGTATAAATTTTCAAAGTGTTTTAATAAAATATTTTCAAATGACATTGTTTTAGAAAAGTTATAATTTACATCCTCAAAATAATGGTATTTTACCTTCATTTCAAAATTTTGATTGGAAACTGTTTTGTTAAATGCCCGAATCATACAATTATTAAAATTAATTAGCATATGTCCACTTAAATTTAATTTTCTGTCATTAAAAAAAAAATCGTCGATATTCATATTTATACATATTATTGTTTTTTCGTCAATAATTTTAACTTCATTTCAAAATTTTGATTGGAAACTGTTTTGTTAAATGAACGAATCATACAATTATTAAAGTTAATTAGCATATGTCCACTTAAATTTAATTTTCTGTCATTAAAAAAAAAAATCGTCGATATTCATATTTATACATATTATTGTTTTTTCGTCAATAATTTTAACTTCCTTTTTATAATTGTCTTTAAATCTACAATTAGCTAGTACGACACAGTTGCTTGCCATTTTTGAATCATTTAGATATACCGGTATAAAATGAGCGTCAAGATACAAATGTTTTGATAGGGAAAATTTGTTGTGAACGAGCCTTTATTTTTTTTTGTTTGTTTGTTTGCTATGACATCTGTGAAATATATTTTGTATACACCAAGTCATTGAACAGACAACATCATATTTTTTATCGTATTAAAAATGTCGAATTTTGTACCAGAAAGTGCTGATTTGCGGAAAGCATTAATTTTTTTCTTTCATTTGAAGGAAAATGCTGCAGAGTCGCATCGAATGCTTGTCGAGGCATATGGTAATCATGCTCTATCAGAAGCAACATGCAAAAGATGGTTTCAACGGTTCAGAAATAATGATTTTGATGTGAGAAACGATATTGGATGGACATGACAAATGGCAACAATGTTAAATGTTGCACAACAAACAATTTCTGACCGTTTAAAAGCTATGGGAAAGATCCAAAAGTGTGGAAAATAAGTGCCACATGAATTGAATGAAAGACAGATGGAAAACCGAAAAAACACTTGTGAAATTTTGCTTACAAGACTCTAAAGAAAATCGGTTTTGCATCGGATTGTTACTGGTGATGAAAAATGGATTTATTTTAAGAATCCTAAACGGAAAAAATCATGGGTTAATCTGGGACAACCTTCAACATCGACTGCAAAACCAGATCGATTCGGCAAGAAGACAATGTTGTGTGTTTGGTGAGACCAGAAATGTGTGCTGTACCACGCTCTCCTAAAACCTGATGAAACCGTTAATACTGATCGCTACAAACAACAAATGATCAATTTGAACCATACATTGATCGAGAAACGACCAGAATGGCCCAGAAGACACGGCAAGGTAATTTTGCTCCATGATAAGGCACCTGCACACAAAGCAAAACCGGTTCAGGATACAATAAAAACACTTGCCTGGGAGCAGCTACCCCATCCACCGTATTCACTACACTTGGCTCCTTCCGACTACCATTTGTTTTCATGGGACACGCATTGGCTGAGCAGCACTTTGATTCCTACGAGGAGGTCGAAAATTGGGTGTCTGATTGGTTTGCTTTAAAAGACGAACAGTTTTATTGGCGTGGTATTCACAAATTGCCAGAAAGGTGATAAAAATGTGTACAAAACAATGGCCAATACTTTGAGTCAAATGTTTTTACTTTCCCATTAATAATTAGTGTTTTATTTTCAAAAAAAACTCATTTTATACCGGTATACCTATATATATATATTGGTTTACTTTGTATTCTACTTATTTTAATTTAACAAGTTGGTCTAATTACATTTGATGGTATATTATCTCTCTTTGGGTTCTCTCAGATTGGTTTAGTGCTTGAGCAATCTTTTCCCTATCTCCTTCTATGATTATCTTGAGGTCAAATATTGATTCTTTAAAATATGTATTAATTCTAATTTGTTTATTTAAATTCTCGATAGAGTTATGATTGTTGATTTCTATTGTGTTCATGTGTCTATTGTGTTGAATGTCCTGACGGTCGTTATCGTCCATTGTTCCGAATAACCATTTACTTGCTGTACCTACCACATTAGCTAAACCTCTTCTTGGCCTTTTAGGGAAAATCGTTGATATTTTTGATTTGATTACCCTAAGAATACGTTTTTCTACACCAGACGGAATTTGTCTTAAATTTTTTTCGACTTCTGCAACCGCTTCTTTCAATTCTTGCAAGTTGATCAGATGCAGAATTGTAGTGGTCTCGTTTATCATCTGTACTACACCCATATTCAATTTGATGTATCATTTATTCGGCTGGGCCACATGAATCAGTATTGCCAATAGTACTGTTCAGAATGTTGTCATCTGCAAATTTACGTCTTCTTTTAATTTTTGTATTATGTATATTTGAAATTGGTTTGATCCTATATCTTGGTTCGTGTTTATGTATTAATCGTTTATAATTTTTAAGGGGCGCTTCAATTCTATACTCTACATAATCTTCCATAATCTCATTAGCCTTACTAATATACTATTGCTTATTTGAAATAATTGTTTGTTTTAATTTTTGGTTATCTACCTGCATAGCTTGTTCTGGAGTCATTTTAACACAGCTAAGGTATCTATTATTGTAATTATTAATTACCCTATGTAACTTTGTTATTAATGTAAGTGATTTTTTTTCTTTTTAAACTTACCAGTTTTTCTTGCAGCGTGGAACGCAGTCTTTCAGTATCCGCATTTCCAGTGTGACTGTTGGGTTTGGTGAAGTGCAACTTAACCCCTTGGCTATTAATCACTCAGCTAGTGTGTAGTAGTAGTAGTAGTAGTAGTAGCTTGCCTAAAATGTGGAGGAGAGCATAAAAAAACGGAGTGCACGAGTGAAGATGTAAAATGCGTCAATTGTATCAAAAGTAAAGAGTTTCTACAACTACCGGATATTGATGTGAAGCATGATACCAGAAGTGAAGACTGTCCAGTACTCAAACGAAAACTTAAAACAGAGAAACAGAAAACTCAATACTAGCAACTAAATATATGTAAATGCTTGACGCTAAATATTGAAGGTCTGATAAATAACTTTGACGAATTTGAGAGTACTATTGGCGAAGAAATGTATGAAGTTATATGTTTAACAGAAACACATCTAACAGATAGAATTGACGACAGTGAAATATTCATACAAGGATACCAATCCATAAGATGTGACTCGTCCTCAGCACATACAGGTGGTGTCTTATTTTATGTTCGTGACCATTGGCAAATTGAAGTCTTAGAAAATATAAACGTAGACAAGGAAAGTTGGTGGCTGTCCATAAAGCTTGTCTACCTTGATCTAAACATAACATTAGGAGGCGTGTATCGCTCGCCGAGTACATCGAAGGCAAACTTTTGTCTGAATTTCAGAGACTATTTGGAGAAACTTATAGCAAACCAGAGTACAATTATAGTGATGGGCGATATTAATATAAATTTTTTAAGGGATGACACATATGGAAAAAGAATAAAACAAATTTTAAAGGATAATGCACTAAAACTAGTAGTAACGGAGCCAACAAGAATAATCCAGAGCACGCAAACACTTATTGACTACGTTATAACGAATAATGATAAAATTAAAGCAAGTGTAGTAAAAAACAGAAAAATTAGTGACCATGAAACGATTGAAATTGAGGTACAGATGCGAGTAAATATGTGTAAAAGAAAAGAATTGATAGAATTAGTAAAGTATAATAAACATAAATTTAAAGAATATATTGAACGGGACTCTGTATACATATATGTAAATGATCTAAATAAACAGGCAGAAAACATTACCAACGTACTCGAAAAAGCAGTGTGTTGTATGAAAAATAAAAAATATGTATGTGCTAGTAGTGTAAACCAATGGTTTAATAAAGACCTTAAAATATTAAAAATAAAAAAGTTACAAAGTTATAGGCGAGCAACATGGACAAATTTAACAAACAGATGGGAAGAGTATAGAATAGCTCGTAATGCGTTCAAATCGGCACTAGTCAAAGCAAAGAATAATTATATAACTAAGAAAATAGAGTCATCTACGGACCAAAGAGACATGTGGAAAAATATTAAATCGTTAGTTCTAAAAGAACAGAAAAACGTAATAAAAAGTGTTGTCTTTGATAATGTCCCAACTAATGACCATGCAACTTTAGCACAAAACTTTAATGTATTTTTTGTTAGGAGTGTTTATGAACTAAATAAAGCCATACCGTGTGTATTTCATAAAAGTCTCATTTCTCAAACAGACGAGTGTCCCCAATTTAAATGTAAATGTATCACATATTATGATCTCAAAAACATAATGAAAACATTAAAAAATAAAAAAGACTACAAAATGTTGAGTGTGAAAATGATAATCGACGTCCTCCCAATAATCGGTCCAATTATGTGTGAAACAATAAATAGATCGTTGACGAGTGGCAATTTTCCACAAGTATGGAAAGAATCAAGAGTAATTCCAATTGAAAAAATAAAGAACTCAACTAAGCCAGCTGACTACCGTCCAATCAACATGCTACAAAATGAAGCTAAAGTGCTAGAAAAAGTAGTGCAACAACAGTTACAGAATTATTTAGAATCAAATAAGATATTTACCAAGTGTCAATCTGGATTTAGAAGCGGGCATAGTTGCGAATCCCTTTTGAACTTAGTTATTGCCGACTGGAAGGATGCAGTACAAAATAATTTCAAAATTGTTGCAGTGTTCATAGACCTGAGGAGAGCGTTCGAGACAGTTGACAGGAGCATATTAGTCGATAAATTGGAGAAGTATGGTGTCAGAGGGAGAGAGCTGGCATGGTTCACTTCATATCTTGAAGGAAGAACTCAAAGAACTAAAGTGGGCAATAAAATATCAAGTGCAATAGATGTGACTTTAGGTGTACCGCAGGGACCTGTACTAAGAGCACTATTGTTTATACTCTATGTTAATGACATGCCAAATGTGGTGAAGTCATCGACATTACAGCTATTTGCTGATGATGGGCTACTCTTTGTTGAATGTAGACATATAAATGAGTGTTTAAATAAAATTAGTCAGGATCTACGCACCCTAAGTGAATGGTTTAAGATGAACAAATTAAGTCTAAATGTTAGTAAAACTAAATGTATGTACATAAATGGATTCACAGATTCAAATGTCGTAATAGATAATGAGATAGTTGAAAATGTTAATGAGATTAAGTATCTAGGTGTTGTTATTGATAGAATGTTGTGTTTTAACAATCATATCGACTATATATCAAAGAAAATAAGTAAAAAAAATTAGTTTCTTTAGAAGAATAAGAAAAAGATTACCAACTCTCTGTGCAATAAATGTATACAACAGTATAATAAAGCCTCATTTTGAGTATTGTTCGACAATTATCCGTCTGTCAAATAGTACAATGCAGGATAGACTACAAAAGTTCCAGAACAGAGCTATGCGTAGCATTCTACAGTGCCACTGGTTAACACCGATTAATTGTATGTTAAATGTTCTTAAATGGCTTAGTGTGAAACAAAAAACAAAATTGAATGTACTTGTTTTCGTATTTAAAATGAAAAATAATTTATTACCAGAGTACCTGTCTAACAAAATAATATATGTTAATCACATACATGATTATAATGTAAGAAACAAAAATGATTTCCGTCTTCCATTATTAAGAACAAATCGAGCACAAAATACTATATTTTATAGAGGATTTAAATTATTTAATGAATTACCAAACGATATGAAACAAGAAACCCGTCTAAAAGATTTTAAAAGAAAAATAATAGACTATGTAAAAATAAGATTTAATTGAAATGTACAAGAACTAGTAATTAAGAGAATTGTGAAGTAATAAATCAATATGTATTTAATAGCAAACCTTAGCTAAATAAATAAATAAATGATAAATGAAAAAAATTAAAATACTCTATCAACTGATGGGCTTTTAACTCGTTTTCCGTTATAGTTTTCTTTGGCTTATTAAATTTTGAAAAATGTTCCTCTATTATTTAATTTTTTTTTATCCAATTTTTGTTATTCAAGTGATATACATATGCTTTTTTGGTCAATTTGTCAATCAAAGTGATAAAGGATTGTTCATGGAAAGTAAATATGTAGAAGTATTTGGGCTTTATAGAGTTTCTTTCATATTTTGTTTCTAAACAAGTTGGGCAGTTGTTAATCATTTTTTGAATTTATTTTATTACATTGGGGAAGTAAACTTTATTTTTCAGTGTGTTATATGTTTCCACAATACCACTAGTTAGTTAGTTAGTTAGTTAGTTAGTTAGTTAGTTAGTTAGTTAGTTAGTTAGTTTGACTTTTATTTTCAATAAATGTTTTACAATGTAAAGTTTAACCTAAGTCATTTATGGTTTGGCCTATGGCCGTCTACCAGGTTGACAAAATACATACAAAAGTTTTAGATTAAAAATCTTCATCTATGATACGTTTTCTATAACAAAGTGCTGCTACTGAATAATCGTATAAGGCCTTCCATCCCTTTTCTCCATTTAAGATTCACGTTACTTCATATTCGTCTAAAACAAGTTTTTCGAAAATTGCCAGTCGAAATTCTTTTAGAATCGGACACACACCAATAAAATATAAGATGTCTTCTCTCTTCCTCATGTTGCATAGGTTACAAAGAATTGGTAAATCTGGTCTGTGGGGGATAAAGTTTAACTGAACGAGTTCTCCTCTCAGTTTAAAAATTGTGCTTATTTTTTCGATTGAGTGACTGTCAAGGAAGTATGTTTTTTCATTTAAAAAATGGTTTAGTTTGCTGTAGTAGTTCCTAAACAGTGAAGATTCAGCTTCTTCGACATATTTGTCATATGTGTGTCTACCAAAGTTCTCCAAATTAAGAGTTAAATTTTTTTCTTAAAAGATGAGGAGGCTCGTCCGCCTCAATAGACAGATTTAGACCGCATTCAGAAGCTGTTTTTTTTTCATTCTTCGCAAATGTATCCGTTTGTTCTAATTATACTTCTTAAAACTACGTTTGGTAATCTGCATTCGCTCATCTGTAGTATTTTTAAAACATAGTTGAAGTGCATTTTGATGGTATACAAGAGCAACGGAGGAGTTCCTGTTTCAATATGTAGCATATAGTTGGGGGTATTTTTTGGTAACCGAAAGATCTTCTTCAAAAAGTAGCGAAGGAATTTTTCCACACCATCATAGCCTTTGTAGCCCCATACCTGAGCTCCGTAGAGCATTATTGAAGCTGCAGTTGAGTGGAATAAAGTTTGTTTTCCACTTTTCGATACGTATTTATTTTTTAAGCAACGTTCCCAAATCGAACAGATAGCTCTTTTAGCAACAGCTAGTTTTTCCTCAAAGTGTGGTTTCAAATTTAAAGAGGACGATATTAGGATACCTAGGTATTTGTATCTGGATACTACCTCAATTTCTTCCCCGTCCAACTTCCCTGCGTTTCTGAATATCATCATTTTCGATTTACCAAGGTTTATAGTCAGATTCCAATTTTTACAGAAATCGTTAATCCTGTCTATCATTAATTGCATACCTTGGATAGTGTCACACAGAAAGACGATATCATCAGCATACATCAGCGAGGGAATGGATACATCGTTGAATCTTATTCCACCTTTGACATCATCTGTTATATCATTGATGTATAGTATAAAGAGTAGTGCACTTAGAGTACAGCCTTGTTTAACCCCCATTGAAGTTTCAAACTCGTCGGAAATTAAGTCTCCATCCCATACATGTGCAGTATTGTTCTCATACAAGGCTCTCAGAATTCTTATAACTTTGCTTGATACGCCGATTTTCGAAAGCTTGAAAAAGAGTGCTTCACGTGGTATTGAATCAAACGCTGCTTGAAAATTTACGAAAAAGGCGTACAACTTTTTTTTCTTTCTCTTATATGTTTCGGCAATGTTTGTTAAGCAGAATATCTGGTCGATTGTAGAATAACTTTTTCTAAATCCAGCGTGAAATTCTTTAAGGATGTTATGTTCTTGAACCCAATCATGCAATCTTTTGTAAATTAATGAGGCAAACAGCTTGGCAGAGGTGCTTAAAAATGTGATTCCTCTGTAGTTCTTCGGGTCCCTGTAATCACCTTTTTTGTGTAGAGGAAAAATTATTGCTTTTCTAAATATAACGGGGATATTAGCAGAGTCAAATATTCGGTTAAATTCAATTGTGAGAAAATTCATAAATTCATAAGTGCAATTTTTATAGAACTCAAACGGGATGCGATCAATACCAGGTGCTTTACATGTTTTTGAGTTGCTTATTACTTCTTTGATTTCTTCTAGGGTAAATGCAGAATCTAACTTTTCGTCTAAGAGCATAGGGGCTGCATATTGAAATAGCGGAGAGGTTAATGGAGCATTAAGAAGTTTATTAAAATAATTCCTGAGTTGCTTGGCTTTAAGAGTTACAGAGATGTTAGACGTGTAACGATTAAGGTATTTGACAGCTTTCCAGAACTGAGCAGGAGATTTAAAGGTGTTTATGAGCGCAATGTTTTGTTGCTCAAAGGCTACTTTTTTCAAGTAACAAATGCGCTTATTTTCCATGTTGGCATCTTGATAGAGAGCTTTAAAAATATTGGAGTTGTTCGATCTAAGAAGTTTGAGGAATTTAAAGGACTTGTTTCTTGCTTTCGCGCAATCAGAATCATACCATTTTTGCTTATATATTGTATGTGTTTTCAAATCTTTCTGTTGCGGTATAGATTTCTTTATTATTTCCGTTAGAGTTTCTATATTTGGTGTATAACGCAGTGTGCAAAGTTCCATAAGCTTCGAGTTCATGTTTCGCTGATACGAATCCAGTATTCGATCATTCCAGATAAATTTCGGCAGAAGTCTTAAAGGTTTTATGCAGGTATAGTTTTTGTTAGCAGTTCAATTAAGGGTTACTTCCAAGGACATGTGGTCCGAGAAGATCTCGCTTCCTACTTGAAAACTGCCTAGAAGCTTGTGATAATTTCCCGAAACAAAACAGTAATCAATTATTGAGCTTGATGTTCCTCTGATAAAGGTCAGTTCGCCATCAGAATCTCCTTCACAACTACCATTCAACAAGGACATGTCATACTCATCAGCAAGTTCAAGTATTTTTGCTCCTTTGTTATCACAAATTGTGTCTTTAGATTTGCGACACGGTTTCAGCAGGGTACTATTGTATTCCGAAATAAAATTATTTTGCGAGAGTCGTACACGATCGTTAAAATCTCCAATAAGCATTATATTCGAACAATCTAAGAAGTTCAGTGAATCGCAGAGTTTATCGAAATCACGCTGCCAATGGTTACAGTTTAAGTATATAGGTACCAATACTACATCCAATGTATTTAGTTTTAAGTTAATAGCATCCATTTCGCCAGCTTTTATAAAGACACTCGTGTACAGACCTTCGACGTCGTCGCGAAAACCGAATAGTAATCCACCACTTCCTCTCCCAAAATGTGATGTTTTTACGGCAGGAACCCAGATTAGTTGATAGTTTGAGAATATTTTCTTAAATCTAATTTCTTCATTGTCTAATAGATGTGTTTCGAATAATACAAAAATATCAAAACTTTTTACATAATTAAAAAATTTTACAAAATTCATTTTATTTTTTAAACCTGACACATTGTAGCTTAACATTTTTATTTTCTCGATAACTAATTTTTTTTCAGAATCATTCTGGTAGACTTCGGCACATCATGCGTCTCGTATAACCGCCTTTGAGCTTGTGGACGAACCCATAGGTTTTTCGCGTATTGGTATTTTGTTAAGTTTGGCATCACTGCTGCGTTTGATATTAGGTGTCAAATTTGAAGTTTTACGAGAAGTGTTTTCATTCGTAACTGTTTTGTTTGTACTACTAATTTCATTGATATAAAGATTTTTATTTAACGAAATGTCACCAAAAATAGATCGAATCATTTCGATGCCACTTATTTCACCACACCTCAAACCAAGCGCGGAATCCTAAGTAAAGACTTTCTTGGCAATGTGTAGCTTGTCATCCCGCAGAGAAATACCACTATGAATACTTTCTATTGTGTGGTACTTCGCAAATTGTTGGTAGAGTTTTTCTTAAGTTCTAACCTCTCTTGCTCTTTCAGTACATTTTATAAATAAAAATTTCTTATCGTGACTGAAAAGATTAATGAGAGTTTGTTGTATTTTATTATTTTCCGAATATGGTAACTCTCTAACATACCAATTTTACCAGGTTTTAGGATTCTGGTAAACAAGCCTTTCCAATATGAGTGATTTTTAGCCATATCGACTTGTATTATCGTTCTTCCATGTAGAACCTCGACTTCGTCGGTAATTATATTGATGAAAATTAGTTGAGTTTTATACTTATTGACTATTTCCTCTTTAATTGGGATGTGGTCAAGTAACTGCTCTGGGGTAGAATGAATCGTAGCCATATTGAACGTGATATCGTCATCCACTTGGTCTTTATTTTCTATTCTACTCAAAAAGGCAGCTACTTCATTTTCCTTCCCTTTAAGGTACTCTATGTCATAGTTAAACTCAGACAGTTTTAATAACCATATTTGGTTTCTTTGGGAGAACCCTTTCCCGTTGTACTTTTTGTTAAGGTATTTGATTGGTTGGTGGTCAGTGATTATTTTAAACTTATTAGACTTAGATAATTTAATATTTCTTTATCAAAATATATATATATATATATAGATCAAAACTATTTACATAACAATTCATTACTGACACAGTTAATAATAATAATAATAATAATTGTTGGCGCTACAGTCCAAAGGGGGACCAGGGCTTAGCTTGCTCATCAACTACCCGTGTTGTGCGCGCTACTGTTCTCTCACGAGTAGAAGGGACCTACAGTTTTTGAGAAGCTTTCTTAGACAGTTATTATTCTTTGAGTGTTGTCAGCAGCTCGAAAGAGGTGGTGCCGTGAAATATTAGAAAAATTGGTGTTGAACTGAGAGTCGAACCTAGACCCTTCGGCATGTGAGCGTCGCACTCTACCCACTACGCCACGGCGACCACACAGTTAATAATATTATAAGAAAATATTAGTGGCACTCAATATAAATATAGTCGAGTGATACTTCAATTAATTAATAAACTAATGAAAAATGAAGGGGTGGGAGTACAATTCAACTAAGGATCAAACTATAAAGAATAAGTGTAAATTAATAAGCGGTAACATTTCAAGAAAGGAAAAAATATACAAAAATTTGTTTAACTAAGTGGATATAGAGCAAGTTAAACCAGAATATTATAAAGAAGAGACTCGAGACTATCAACATCAAGGATGAAGAGCCACAACTTAACCCTTTTGATAAATATTCCAGATAATGTTAATGATCGTATATAAAAAACATTTAGCACTACAGACTTGATTATGACTATAGGAGGGAGACAAGGATCGAGATGAACAAATGCAGTTTTGAATTAGTTTGTATTTGTTACAGTCAGGGGAATGGAAATAAAATTTAGCATCAGACAGATATGTGGATGATAGACTGAAGAACATTATTTTAGTTTTAGAGCTTACTATTAAATTGTGTTCGGAAAACCAAAGTCCCAGTAGATAAAGGTCCCAATTTATGTCACATACCAATTCTAAAGGATTATTCAGGCCATATATAAAGCCAATGTCAACAGCAAAAGCAGTAGGTGCACCCATAAAAGGAAAAGCAAAAAGAGAATTAATGTAAATCAGGAATAAAATCGGCCCTAGCACCAAACCTTGAGGGACACCTAGGTTATAGTATTCAATTTCACTTCTTAAGAAGTTAACCATTCTAGAATAAAGCCACGAAATATATAAACTATGTCACTGACCATACTATTGCCAAACAATTTTTTTTTGTCTGTTGCAGAGTAGTGCTTTTAATGGTCGTTCAAAGTTCGTGATGCTTAACAGACCGGTTGTCCTTCCTGAGTGAAAACTGCACCTATTACATGATTGCAACAACAAAACACACAAGACGGCACTATTCACAACACTACGTTTTATACGTTTATTTGTGTTTACTTCTAGTCACTAGCTTTACGCAATTTCACTAGAGTAACACTACTGTCGTTGTTGTAACGAACCGACTGCGCCACTTAAATTATCTGTTGGTAGTTTTTAAGATAAAAAAAAGTCTTTTATTGAGTGCCGCTGTCTTCTTTAATAGAATACAACAAGTGGCGCTGTCTATAGCTTGGCTGCACACTTGGGTATCCAACAAATAATACAAAATTGCTGAGCCAAGTAGTCCTCTTTCGATTTTTTTTTCAGTATGGGTTTCCGTTTTCCGGTATTCTCTAATTGCCATAGTGCAATTTGATAATTTAGTGAGCTACGTTATACATAACTCGCGCTCCTGACGGAAAATATGCATTACCTTTGCCATTCAAACTTCCATCACCCGTTTTTGGTGATACGCAACAGACTGTAGTATCTCGTTTGTAAACTCCGACCTTCATAAGCAATATTCTCAGTTCATGAATGAATATGAAGAGCTTGACCATATGGAAGAAATCCGTCGCGATGATATTCTCCAGGATTCCGGAAAGCTGCTTTATCTACCACACCATGCCGTCCTTAAGCCAGATAGCTCATCAACGAAACTACGTGTTGTGTTTGACGGGTCGATAAAGGATTCAAATGGATATTCGCTAAATAGCAAACTGATGATTGGACCTCCAATCCAACGGGACTTGATTGGGGTGTGCTTAGGGTTTCGGGAACATCGCTTTGTTTTTACAGCGGACATTGTAAAAATGTCCCGACAAATATTAGTACGCCGGGACTTGGACTATCAGCGCATTGTGTAGCGTAAGAACTTCAGTGAACCCATCATGCATTACCGGCTTAAAACAATAACATATGGTACAGCATCGGCACCATTTTTATCGGTTCGCGTGTTACAACAGTTAGCGAAAGAGTATGGCTCGACATATCCAAACGCAGCATGCATTCTGTTAAATGACATTTACGTAGATGACGTTCTAACTAGTGCAAGCTCCATTGATTCTCGTTTTGCAATCCGAACTTGTCACGGCTGCAAAAGCACACTTGCCAAAATGGAGCTCAAATTGTTGGGCATTGCTAGCTAAACAACCATCCTCGGAAGGTGATTACAGTTTCGATAAGTCCGATCAATCGCAGTCATTTATCAAAGTTCTCGGGATTGATTGCAACCCCGCTAGTGACAGTTTTTCCTATCGGGTTGCACAATTTCAGCAAAATACTTGTGCCACCAGAAGACATTTGCTATCCGATACAGCTCGGATTTTCTATCCGTTAGAATTATCATCTCCATCTGTTATCCTTTTAAAAATTATGTTTCAGGAGCTGTGGTCCACGGATTTAAACCTTGGCTGGAACGACCCCATACCTTCTCAACTGGTAGAGAGTTGGATGAACTATCGTAGCCAATTCCACCATTTTGAGCAGATTTGCGTTTCTCGAAATATATTTCCACATAATGACGAGATAGAACTTACGGCTTTTCGGATGCCTCCGCCGTTGCATATGCCGCAATAGTGTACGCTCGTGTTGTTTTGGTGTCCGGTGATGTTAAAGTCACTATAGTAGCTGCGAAAACCAAAGTAGCTCCACTAAAGCCAATCCATTCCGCGCTTGGAACTCTGCTGTTCTCTTTTGTTGACAAAATTGTTGAATGTTGTGAGCTCGTCGGGCAATTCAAAAATTCTGAGAACAGTAGCGTGGTGTGATTCGCAAGTTGTCCTTCATTGGTTATCATCGCCACCTCGCCGATAGACAACATTTGTCGCAAATAGCACATCTGCCATTCTGGAGACAGTTCCGAGACATAGTTGGCGATACGTTCCATCAGAGTCGAACCCAGCGGACTGCGCATCACATGGACTTGCACCTACGACCATGCGTTGTGGTGTACGGGTCCTCCTTAGTTACCGCTATCGGAGAGTAATTGAAGAAGAGAAGTCAGTTAAACTAGCGAGACATGTCTTCGTCGCTGCAGCGGATATTCATCTCATACAATCACTGACAAAATATCGTCGTGGAATCGTTTACAGCGCATAATCGCGTACTGTGTCCGGTTCGTATCGAATTGTCGCGCACAAAGTTCGTCTCGAGTACATCACGGGTTGAGGTA
This sequence comes from Eristalinus aeneus, assembly GCA_955652365.1. NCBI lineage: Eukaryota > Metazoa > Arthropoda > Insecta > Diptera > Syrphidae > Eristalinus > Eristalinus aeneus. The sequence continues at coordinate 60,641,398 of OY019133.1, forward strand.
TTCAGAATTGTAATTTGTGAAATCCCTTGTAATCAAATTTGTACAGAGCATGTACTTTGATGAAGACATTCGGCAGTAAAGACTGCACAAACAAGTTGTTTCGAATTCAAGACTTTTGAGATGCTCACCATTTTTAGGCGATCATGCCAAAAAATATTCGTGATTCGAGGTTAATCATTCAAAACATTCACCAGCGGGAGTGTCGGAAATGTTCGCGTTCGTACGTCAACAGTTCTGGATACTGGGCAGTCGAGACTTGATTCGAATGGTCACTCACAAATGCAAGCCATGCTTTATGCATCGCAGGTGCAGAAGCCAGGAACTTATGGGGAATTTGCCGTCGTATCGAATTCAAGCTGGCTGACCCTTCATCAACACGGGCTGCGATTATGATGGACCAATATCGATAAGGTCATCTCGTTGCCGGAATCCAAAAATATTGAAGGCTTACATTGCGTTGTTTGCATGTATGTCCACAAAGGCCATTCACTTGGAAATGGTTTCCGATCTTACAACGGATGCGTTTCTCGGAGCATTGCGGAGATTTGTCGCACGTCGTGGAAAATGTGGTACGATTTTTCCAAGGCGCTCATCGGTACCTTACAGAAATGCATAGGCTAGTGCTAAACTAAGCCAATAATGACATAATTGCAGCTGCGCTAGCTATGGACAACATTGACTGGCAGTTCATCCCTCCATATGCTTCGCACTTTGGCGGATTGTGGGAAGCAAGAGCAAAATCCGTCAAACTCCACCTTCGTCGTGTCATCGGCTCTTGGATTTTAACCTTTGAAGAGTTATATACGCTTTTAACGCAAATCGAAGCCGTCCTTAATTCTCATCCCTTGTGTTCAATGTGCGATAATGATCTCAATCCCTTAATACCTGCACATTTCATTATAGGCGAACTACTTACATCTGTTTCTGAACCAGAAGTCCTAAGCGCAAACCCAAATCGACGGTTGCATTGGAAGCAGCTGCAGTATATGGTTCAGGGGTTGTGGAAAAGGTGGCGCTACGAATACCTTACAACTCTACAAGAGCGTCACAAATGGCAAAGAACAAACGACAATCTGAAGACTGGGGATTTAGTGGCAGTCAAAGAGCCGCACTTGCCGCCAACGAAGTGGTTATTGGGTAGAGTGGAAGAGGTTTCACCGGGAACAGATCAACTTGTCTGAGTCGCCACTTTACGTACTGCTGGTGGAACAATTAAACGTTCCATCAACTGGCCGTGTTACCCGTATCCTGAAAACCAGTTTCAGGGAGGCCAGGATGTTTAGGACTCATTGTAATCATGTTTAGGGCTCAATGTAATCACTTGAAGTTGTTGTATGTAATATATACTATTGTTAATTTAAGTAATTAATATATGGTATTGTGAGTCACTGTCAGATCAACGATAAATGCTCTCAGTCACTGTACATCTGCATCGCGCCACTTTCAAATTGATCGTACGATTTTTGATCCTACCCAATAGCGTGGACGGATAATCGGACCATTTATTCACACGCATAATATAATGAACATTAGGATAATAGATACAATGTGTGTTGGGAGGTCCCTGAACTGCTTATGTTTCTCTGAAAGATGTACTTGGACACTCGTCGTAACGCATTTATCATCGTCATATTCCATTCTTAATTGTTTCATAGTTTCATTCATATTTGCTTAATAAACTCGCGTTACAAATCCATTGAAAATTTGGTCGTGCTATTATTTCAAATATTCTCTTACATAATAATAATAATTGTTGGCGCTATAGTCCAAAGGGGGACCAGGGCCTAGCTTGCTCATCAACTACTCGTGTTGTGCGCGCTATTGTTCTCTCACGAGTAGAAAGAACCTACAGTTTTTTGCTGACTCCGAACGGCGAAATTTGAGAAGCTTTCTTAGACAGTTATTACTCTTTGAGTGTTGTCAGCAGCTCGAAAGAGAATTCGAAAAATTGGTGTTGATCTGGGAGTCGAACCTAGACCCTTCGGCGTGTGAGCGTCGCACTCTACCCAGTACGCCACGGCGACCACATTCTCTTACATAATAGTAATAATAAACAGATAGCAGCTTTTGATGTTGTCTGTACTGGTTGACCTGGTTTGCTCCATGATCTTTCCGATTGACATTTTCCATCACCAATTATCAATCGTTTTAGAAATGGATCATTTTCACTATATTTCACAATATCACGTGTTGTACTGTGGCGATCCGAATCAATTTTTTCTTTGGTTTGGCCCTCAATAACTTCAACTGGATGACCAGAGCATCTTTCATCAATCATCATCGTCTGTTGATGGGGAAGCACGCGTAGAGAAATCTCTTCTAATATAATTCAAGTTTTCTTTGATTGTTCTCTTAAATTAAATTAAGTTTAAATACGAATAAGACTTTGAACTAATTGTTACTATAAACTAAGAAAAATGAAGTGCGGTTTATGTTATTTAAAAATCGATAGAGCCGATCTAAAAATTCAGTGCGTTATTTGCAAAGAATATTTCCATGCAAAGTGAGCGAAAATAGAAAAAAGAGAAATCGAGTTCTATGAGAAGAGTAGCCAAGGCTTCAAATGTGGTCGCTATATTTCTCAGCGCAGAAAATCCACACTGTTAGACGCTCCAATAAATTCTAACAACCACTGCAACTATAACCACTGCAGCATCAAGTCCAACGCTTACTTCCCATGATGACAACAACTCGGGCCAGCGTACAATAACCTTGCAAATGCTGTTCAGTGAGATAGTTCAGCTTAAGCAAGTAAATACTGAAGCTCTATCTCAAATCAAGGTTCTTGAATAATGCAATGCCTCTCTCAATAAGAGAATGGATGCACTTGAGATGAAGGTTAATTTCTTTGAGCAGAGAGAGAGAAAAAGTGTTCAATTGACATAATTGGAATTCCTAATGTCAATAATGCAAATGTGAGAGACAATGTAAACAAATTACTCTCAGCTGTTATGGAAGAAGAATTCAGCAATAGTGCAATACACTCCTGTTACATTAAGAGCATCAAACCTTTCAACAACAACACAGTTGGTTCTTCGATTGTCTGAGTAAAATTCTCAAATGTTGAGAGAAAAAATGATGTAATGACAAAGATGCGAAAAAACAAAAGAAGAATTACATCAATTATTTTTTGCGGTCAGCCAAACAAAAACAGCAACAACAGTAGCAGCAGCAATAATAGAAACAGACCAATTTATTTCAACGACTGTCTCACCAAATACACAAAGTGATTACTGAAAAAGGCGAATGAACTCAAACGCGAAAACAAATGCAAGTATGTTTGTGTAAGAGAATCATCTGTTCTCAACAGGAAAAAGGAGGGTGCTAGCGCAATGAAAATTACTTCTTTTGAGGATTTTTTTAAATTTGAAGTTGATTAAATTTAGTTGTACTTTCTTGCTAAAATATGAATGAAAATAGATCTGTAAAATTATTTGTTGATCCTCAAAATGATTTAAATATAAACTTAGATCTTTCATATCCTAATTCTGATAGTGTTAATTGTTTTTATATTAACCATTCTAATGGACAATCCTCAGGTTTTTCAATTGTCCACCAAAATATTCGTAGCATAAGAGCAAATTTTAGTACTTTTTTTCACTCACCTTACACCCATGGATAACTTACCAGATATAATTTTTCTCGGAAATTTGGATTTTGAAGAAGAAAATTCTGAAAAAAAAGTCTGTCACGCTTTTGTCGGCTGCAAAAGCACACTTGCCAAAATGGAGCTCAAATTGCTGGGCATTGCTTGCTAAACAACCATCCTCGGAAGGTGATTACAGTTTCGATAAGTCCGATCAATCGCAGTCATTTATCAAAGTTCTCGGGATTGATTGCAACCCCGCTAGTGACAGTTTTTCCTATCGCGTTGCACAATTTCAGCAAAATACTTGTGCCACCAGAAGACATTTGCTATCCGATACAGCTCGGATTTTCTATCCGTTATAATTATTATCTCCATCTGTTATCCTTTTAAAAATTATGTTTCAGGAGCTGTGGTCCACGGATTTAAACCTTGGCTGGAACGACCCCATACCTTCTCAACTGGTAGAGAGTTGGATGAACTATCGTAGCCAATTCCACCATTTTGAGCAGATTTGCGTTTCTCGAAATATATTTCCACATAATGACGAGATAGAACTTACGGCTTTTCGGATGCCTCCGCCGTTGCATATGCCGCAATAGTGTACGCTCGTGTTGTTTTGGTGTCCGGTGATGTTAAAGTCACTATAGTAGCTGCGAAAACCAAAGTAGCTCCACTAAAGCCAATCCATTCCGCGCTTGGAACTCTGCTGTTCTCTTTTGTTGACAAAATTGTTGAATGTTGTGAGCTCGTCGGGCAATTCAAAAATTCTGAGAACAGTAGCGTGGTGTGATTCGCAAGTTGTCCTTCATTGGTTATCATCGCCACCTCGCCGATAGACAACATTTGTCGCAAATAGCACATCTGCCATTCTGGAGACAGTTCCGAGACATAGTTGGCGATACGTTCCATCGGAGTCGAACCCAGCGGACTGCGCAACACATGGACTTGCACCTACGACCATGCGTTGTGGTGTACGGGTCCTCCTTAGTTACCGCTATCGGAGAGTAATTGAAGAAGAGAAGTCAGTTAAACTAGCGAGACATGTCTTCGTCGCTGCAGCGGATATTCATCTCATACAATCACTGACAAAATATCGTCGTGGAATCGTTTACAGCGCATAATCGCGTACTGTGTCCGGTTCGTATCGAATTGTCGCGCACAAAGTTCGTCTCGAGTACATCACGGGTTGAGGTATTCAGAATTGTAATTTGTGAAATCCCTTGTAATCAAATTTGTACAGAGCATGTACTTTGATGAAGACATTCGGCAGTAAAGACTGCACAAACAAGTTGTTTCGAATTCAAGACTTTTGAGATGCTCACCATTTTTAGGCGATCATGCCAAAAAATATTCGTGATTCGAGGTTAATCATTCAAAACATTCACCAGCGGGAGTGTCGGAAATGTTCGCGTTCGTACGTCAACAGTTCTGGATACTGGGCAGTCGAGACTTGATTCGAATGGTCACTCACAAATGCAAGCCATGCTTTATGCATCGCAGGTGCAGAAGCCAGGAACTTATGGGGAATTTGCCGTCGTATCGAATTCAAGCTGGCTGACCCTTCATCAACACGGGCTGCGATTATGATGGACCAATATCGATAAGGTCATCTCGTTGCCGGAATCCAAAAATATTGAAGGCTTACATTGCGTTGTTTGCATGTATGTCCACAAAGGCCATTCACTTGGAAATGGTTTCCGATCTTACAACGGATGCGTTTCTCGGAGCATTGCGGAGAAAATGTGGTACGATTTTTCCAAGGCGCTCATCGGTACCTTACAGAAATGCATAGGCTAGTGCTAAACTAAGCCAATAATGACATAATTGCAGCTGCGCTAGCTATGGACAACATTGACTGGCAGTTCATCCCTCCATATGCTTCGCACTTTGGCGGATTGTGGGAAGCAAGAGCAAAATCCGTCAAACTCCACCTTCGTCGTGTCATCGGCTCTTGGATTTTAACCTTTGAAGAGTTATATACGCTTTTAACGCAAATCGAAGCCGTCCTTAATTCTCATCCCTTGTGTTCAATGTGCGATAAAGATCTCAATCCCTTAATACCTGCACATTTCATTATAGGCGAACTACTTACATCTGTTTCTGAACCAGAAGTCCTAAGCGCAAATCCAAATCGACGGTTGCATTGGAAGCAGCTGCAGTATATGGTTCAGGGGTTGTGGAAAAGGTGGCGCTACGAATACCTTACAACTCTACAAGAGCGTCACAAATGGCAAAGGATAAACGACAATCTGAAGACTGGGGATTTAGTGGCAGTCAAAGAGCCGCACTTGCCGCCAACGAAGTGGTTATTGGGTAGAGTGGAAGAGGTTTCACCGGGAACAGATCAACTTGTCTGAGTCGCCACTTTACGTACTGCTGGTGGAACAATTAAACGTTCCATCAACTGGCCGTGTTACCCGTATCCTGAAAACCAGTTTCAGGGAGGCCAGGATGTTTAGGACTCATTGTAATCATGTTTAGGGCGCAATGTAATCACTTGAAGTTGTTGTATGTAATATATACTATTGTTAATTTAAGTAATTAATATATGGTATTGTGAGTCACTGTCAGATCAACGATAAATGCTCTCAGTCACTGTACATCTGCATCGCGCCACTTTCAAATTGATCGTACGATTTTTGATCCTACCCAATAGCGTGGACGGATAATCGGACCATTTATTCACACGCATAATATAATGCACATTAGGATAATAGATACAATGTGTGTTGGGAGGTCCCTGAACTGCTTATGTTTCTCTGGAAGATGTACTTCGGCACTCTGTAGTCAATCGTCGTAACGCATTTATCGTCGTCAATTTCCATTCTTAATTGTTTCATAGTTTCATTCATATTTGCTTAATAAACTCGCGTTACAAATCTATTGAAAATTTGGTCGTGCTATTATTTAAAATATTCTCTTGCATAATAATAATAATTGTTGGCGCTATAGTCCAAAGGGGGACCAGGGCCTAGCTTGCTCATCAACTACTCGTGTTGTGCGCGCTATTGTTCTCTCACGAGTAGAAAGAACCTACAGTTTTTTGCTGACTCCGAACGGCGAAATTTGAGAAGCTTTCTTAGACAGTTATTACTCTTTGAGTGTTGTTAGCAGCTCGAAAGAGAATTCGAAAAATTGGTGTTGATCTGGGAGTCGAACCTAGACCCTTCGGCGTGTGAGCGTCGCACTCTACCCAGTACGCCACGGCGACCACATTCTCTTACATAATAGTAATAATAAACAGATAGCAGCTTTTGATGTTGTCTGTACTGGTTGACCTGGTTTGCTCCATGATCTTTCCGATTGACATTTTCCATCACCAATTATCAATCGTTTTAGAAATGGATCATTTTCACTATATTTCACAATATCACGTGTTGTACTGTGGCGATCCGAATCAATTTTTTCTTTGGTTTGGCCCTCAATAACTTCAACTGGATGACCAGAGCATCTTTCATCAATCATCATCGTCTGTTGATGGGGAAGCACGCGTAGAGAAATCTCTTCTAATATAATTCAAGTTTTCTTTGATTGTTCTCTTAAATTAAATTAAGTTTAAATACGAATAAGACTTTGAACTAATTGTTACTATAAACTAAGAAAAATGAAGTGCGGTTTATGTTATTTAAAAATCGATAGAGCCGATCTAAAAATTCAGTGCGTTATTTGCAAAGAATATTTCCATGCAAAGTGCGCGAAAATAGAAAAAAGAGAAATCGAGTTCTATGAGAAGAGTAGCCAAGGCTTCAAATGTGGTCGCTATATTTCTCAGCGCAGAAAATCCACACTGTTAGACGCTCCAATAAATTCTAACAACCACTGCAACTATAACCACTGCAACTATAACCACTGCAGCATCAAGTCCGACGCTTACTTCCCATGATGACAACAACTCGGGCCAGCGTACAATAACCTTGCAAATGCTGTACAGTGAGATAATTCAGCTTAAGCAAGTAAATACTGAAGCTCTATCTCAAATCAAGGTTCTTAAATAATGCAATGCCTCTCTCAATAAGAGAATGGATGCACTTGAGATGAAGGTTAATTTCTTTGAGCAGAGAGAGAGAAAAAGTGTTCAATTGACATAATTGGAATTCCTAATGTCAATAATGCAAATGTGAGAGACAATGTAAACAAATTACTCTCAGCTGTTATGGAAGAAGAATTCAGCAATAGTGCAATACACTCTTGTTACGTTAAGAGCATCAAACCTTTCAACAACAACACAGTTGGTTCTTCGATTGGCTGTGTAAAATTCTCAAATGTTGAGAGAAAAAATGATGTAATTACAAAGATGCGAAAAAACAAAAGAAGAATTACATCAATTATTTTTTGCGGTCAGCCAAAAAAAAAAACAGCAACAACAGTAGCAGCAGCAATAATAGAAACAGACCAATTTATATCGACGACTGTCTCACCAAATACACAAAGTGATTACTGAAAAAGGCGAATGAACTCAAACGCGAAAACAAATGCAAGTATGTTTGTGTAAGAGAATCATCTGTTCTCAACAGGAAAAAGGAGGGTGCTAGCGCAATGAAAATTACTTCTTTTGAGGATTTTTTTAAATTTGAAGTTGATTAAATTTAGTTGTACTTTCTTGCTAAAATATGAATGAAAATAGATCTGTAAATTATTTGTTGATCCTCAAAATGATTTAAATATAAACTTAGATCTTTCATATCCTAATTCTGATAGTGTTAATTGTTTTTATATTAACCATTCTAATGGACAATCCTCAGGTTTTTCAATTGTCCACCAAAATATTCGTAGCATAAGAGCAAATTTTAGTACTTTTTTCACTCACCTTACACCCATGGATCACTTACCAGATATAATTTTTCTCGGAAATTTGGATTTTGAAGAAGAAAAGTCTGAATTTAATAATATAATTCCTAATTTCACTTTTGATGATTATGCTACCGGTGGTGTTGCAGTATTTTATAACATTAACATAAAACAATGTAAAGTTGGAAAACATAAATTAGCAAGTGCAGAAATTATTAGTGTTAGTTGCGTGATTTCTGGTATACAGTTTTGTTTTATTTGTATTTATAGATTGCACATATGTATCGTTAAAACTTTTCTAGATGAGTTTCTAGAGTTTTTGGAATGTAAAAAAGATAAAAATATAGTTTTGTTAGGTGACTTTAATATTAATATCCTTTCTGATTCTTCTGATGTGGATAAATATCTATCTTTAATGTCTTCATTTGGTTTTAAGTCTTTGATTAATCATCCCACACGTTTTAACTCTTGTCTAGATCACATATTTATAAGATTACATAGAAATAACCACGTAGACTATAAAACAATGACGTACGACTTGAAAATAACTGACCATAATTTGACTAGTATTCAATTAAACTGCAAGATTGCCAGAACAAATAGAGTTGAAGTCAGTGAATTTAATAAAATTGATTTTAATATCTTAAAAACTCAGTAAAATTTTGAATATTGGGACGAAGTCTATAATGCTACTGCTCCTAATACAACAAATCAAAACCAAGATTTGTTTCTTAATAAGTTAAAATTCAATATATCGTTATCTTGTCTAAGATAAAATTAAGTTGTCAGTAAATTAAAACCCTTAAAGAACTGGATGTCTATTTCGTTACTTAAAAAAATTAGAAAGAAAAAGAAAATTTTTTCACTTATCCAAAGGAACCCAAATCATGCTAGGCTTAAGTTGTATTACGATAGAATAAGTCGGGAAATTAAATCGGAAATAATAACTTGCAAAACTAATTACTTTACCAGGAAACTAGCTTATAATTTTGGAAACTCTAAAAGAGAATGGCAAATTGTCAACGAAATTTTAAAAAAGAATAAAGCTCGAGCTGATATTGTTTTGTTGAATGAAGACTCGGAGATTTCGGAGCCTTTAGAAATTGCCAATCTGTTTAACACTTTCTTTTCCAAAATAGGTTCTAATCAGAAAAATCCTAATGCTGACTCTGCGTATTTTACTGATAATACTGTACAGTACTGTACTCCAACCACAGTCTTTTCTTTGAAGAATTTACACCCCTTGAAATATAAAAAAAATATAAATTCTCTTAAAGCGTCTAGTTCTTCATCATCATCAATCTGATAATGTATCAAGTAAGGTTATAAAAAATATTTCGTTTCAGATTTCAGACGTTCTATGTTTTATTTTTAACAATTTTAAAGGTGTTTTTCCAGACTGTCTCAAAACTGCAGTGGTAATACCTTTACATAAAAAGGATGACACCAGGGTATTGAACAACTATCGCCCTATTTCTCTCTTGTCAGTTTTTTCCAAAGTATTTAAAAAGGGTATAAAACGTAGAATGTTAGCCTTTCTAGATAATACCCACTTTTTAGCGATCTTCAGTTTGGCTTTCGAAATGGTAGAACTGACTGGAGAAATATATTGTAGTTTGAATTCATCGTTAATCCCTGCTTGTCTTTTTATTGATATAATGAAGGCCTTTCATATGGTTAACCACAATATACTTCGAAAAAAAATTGTTTAATACGGGCTTTAGCGGTTTCATTCTTGAATGGTTTACTTCGTACTTACTAAATCGTAAGCAAGTGGTAAAAATTAAAAATGCATTCAGTTCCGTGAGCGTTTCTAACATTGGTGTTTCTCAAGGCTCTGTATTGGGTCCGATATTGTTTCTTGTATATGTGATTTCGTTATTATTTCAGCCTTTAAATGTAAAAATTACAGCCTTCGCTGATGATACAGCCATTTCCTACGCAAGTAATAATTATCTAAGTTTACTATCCGATGTTAATAATGATTAAGATATTTTGAGAAGATGGCTTAAGAAATATAACTTACTTATCAGCAGTAAAACCAAGTTTATGTTATTCAACATCAAGGGTTTAATATATAAAGATTTACCTATATAATACCACTCCCCTTAATGCCAACGTTTTTTCTTGACTTATTCAAATAGGTCTGGTGTATCAATTTATAATGCAGATATAATCTGTTGTGAGGATTGTTTTAAAATAGAGTGTGTTGATAGTTTTAAATACCTAGGCATAATTTTGGACAGTAAATTATCTTGGACAGCACACACAACTTATCTTAAACAATATTTAAATAAAATCATTAGATTTTGAAAATGGTCCATAATGGTCTTCTCAACTTAAAAATACAGTAAGGAATATCATGTTGGGGTGGTGCCTATTATAATAAAATAGAACCACTGTTAATTAAACAAAAACATTCATTAAGAACTATGACCAAAGTAAATCGTAGAACATCCAGTTTTGCAATTTTCAAATCCCTTAGTATTCTTCCACTAAGACAGCTGTACTGCTATAAGGTTTTAAGAATATTTTTGACAACTCCGGCTACTTCCATGAAAGACTTAATCAAAGGTACAAATTATGCATCAATTTCAAACACGTCGCCGCTATTCCAACTATATATAGGACTCATTTCTCACGTTTCCTTTATGTCCCAAGAAGAGGAACACCCCCTGAAACCCGAAAAAAATGAAGACCCAGGTAAACAACCATTGCCAAAAGAACAGTCAACCAACGTGCGGAAAAACACATCTCCCGAACCAGGACAGAAGAGGCCTATAACGACACCACCCAAGAAAAGGACGAAGCCGAGGATAGTAGCGGTTTATCCAACAACGGATGATGAAACCTTCACACCCGTAAAACCAGTCAGGCCCAAAAAGAAAAAGACAGTAGCGGAACCAACCCAGGCACAACCAGCAGCATCCATCCCAACCGCAAAAGAGAAAACTTTGCCAACCACCATTAACAGGACCTCCGCAATGCGCCCTATCACTTGCTTTTCGGCCAATGTAGCCGAAATACAACGGTACGCTAGGGCCAATAAAATAACCCTGACAATTAAGAATCTTAATACCGGGATTAATGTCAAGACAAGCGAAGAATTCCAGCAAATCAAGGAATTCCTGAAGGAAAGGTGCATCAAGCACTTCACCTATACGCCCAAAGCCGATAGGAAAAACATCCTAGTGGTTAAAGGCATACACTCCTCGTATACCGATGAGGAGATCAAGGAGAAACTTGAAAAAGAAGGTATCCCAGCCATTAAAGTATCGGCGATAAGATCGACAAAGGCAACCGACAAGAGGTTCAACTGCCACGTTGTGGAAGTTGAAAATACCAAGTCAATCGCGGAGATCATCAAAAAGACACTGACCTTAAATCAGCGCGTCCACTGGGAACAGTTCAAAAACAAGGACATCGGGCAATGTAAAAACTGCCAGTGGTATAGACGCGCGACGAACTGCGGAATGCCATACGTATGCGTTAAGTGCAACGCAAAGCACGGGCCTGGAGAGTGCAAGAGGAAGGAAAGCACAAGACCAGAGGTGTACTGTGCAAACTGCAAAGGCAACGGACACCCTGCAAATTACAAGGGTTGTCCCATCTACAAGGCAAAGATAGCCGAAAAAAAACACTGCCATAGCTGCGAAGAAAGCACAGCAAGAATTTAGCGCAAAATCCGCCTGCACCATAACGAAGCCTTCAATGAGCTTCGCAGACGTGGCGAGGCTCAACGCAATGAGCAAATCCACTGTCACTCGAAAGGAGCAACCAACACAACCGAAGCCATCCAAAGCGAATCAGCCAAGAGGGACGACAGAAAGAAACACCAAGGACATCAACCTCGAAGAGGAAATGTTTAACACCTTCGGAAAAGACCTCCCGTCGCTCATGATCAAAGCTAAAAGCGCTATACCGAAAGGATATAGCAATTTGAGCACGGAAGAAAAGTCCGCGGCACTAGCCGCATTCTCGTTCAAATTATGCGTTTAAAAACACTACGCATAATAGCGTACAATGTTAATTCATCGTTAGACAGGCGATCTGCTTTTAGTCTTTTCCTAAAAGCAAACAAACCTGACATAGTGTTCTTCTTCTTCTTTGGATGGCGCTACAGGCCGGGGTGGACCTGGGCCTCAACCAACATTCCTCTCCAGCTAGCACGATCTTTCGCCAGCTGTCTCCAATTGCGCACTCCAAGTTGGTTGAGGTCCTTTTCCACTTGTGTGCGCCATCTCAGTCTAGGACGTCCTCTCTTGCGTTGTCCCTGTGGTTCGGATTCGAAAACTCTTCGGGCCGGAGCAGTGCTGTCCATGCGGTCTACATGGCCTAGCCACCTTAAGCGTTGTATCCGTAGACGCTTGACTTGGCTCATGCCGCCGTACAGCCCATACAGTTCGTGGTTGAATCTTCTCCTCCAGATGCCATCAACGCAAACAGGACCAAAAATCGCACGCAGAACTTTTCTCTCGAAGAGACCAATGGCTTCCTCATCCGCTTTTAGTAGCGTCCAGGTTTCTGCGCCGTAAAGCAGGACTGGGATGATCAAGGTGTTGTACAAAGTCACTTTGGTCGTTCGGGAGAGGGCTTTATTACTCAATTGCCTCTTGAGCCCAAAGAAACAGCGATTGGCAAGAGTGATTCTGCATATACTTCGTTTTGCCCTCGTTTAACACCAGTCCCACTTTAGCCGCTTCCGCTTCAATGCTAGCAAACGCCTCATTGACGGCTCGCTGAGTTCGGCCGATCACGTCAATGTCATCCGCATAAGCTAGCAATTGAACGGACTTGTGGAAGATCGTGCCTCGGGTTCCGCACGATCCCCTCAAGGATGATGTTAAAGAAGTCGCATGACAGTGCGTCACCTTGTCTAAATCCTTTTTTGACATCGAAGGTCTCGGTGAGTTCGCTACCGACCTTGACGGAGCAGCGAGAGTTCTCCATCGTCATCCTACACAATCTGACGAGTTTGGTAGGGATGCCAAAACTAGACATGGCACTGTATAGCTCGTCTCTATGAGCGCTGTCATACGCGGCCTTGAAATCGACAAATAGATGGTGGGTGTCGATTTGTACTTCTTGGGACTTCTCCAGGATCTGACATAGTGTTACTTAGCGAAACCTGTCTCAAACATCGAAATAACGTATCTTTCGAAGGTTATTCTCTTTTCAGATCCGACAGTGTCGAAGGGAAACGGGGTACAGCCGTCCTCATTAAGAAGAACATCGCTGCCAAACAAGTCGTTATCCCGGAGCTGAGATGCATCGAAGCTACCGGTATAGAAATCCAGGTGAACTCCACAGAGACGTTGTTGGTGCTGAGCATTTACAACCACGAAGGAAGCAGTGCTTCCATGGGCCACGATCTTGAAGTCCTAAATGGCCTTGTTTCAAGGTATACCTATGGCCTCATAGGGGGAGACTTCAACGCACGGCATACAATGTGGATGGACACAGAAGCTGACAGGAAGGGGAACATCATGGTTAAATGGCTAGAGGGCAATGCCGAAAGGCATTCCTTGGTTGTGATCTCGCAACCAACGCCAACCTTCCCCAGAACGCCATCGACACTGGACTTCTTCCTGGGGACGTCCAATCTGGTAAATATTCTGAAGAGGACTTCATCAGCTATCATCAGCTGGACGTGGGAAAACTACACGAGGATATCCTGGGGAATATCCAAATACCAACGCCGACGAAGAATCTCACCAACACGGAAATCGACGCTGCTATCGATGGATTGGAGGACACAATCAAGAACGCCTTAGAAGAGCAGAAGCGACCAAGAACAAATAGGGACAGGTACAGCCATTTACCAGTTCATATCCAAAACCTCTACCAGCATAGGCAGAGATTGAGGAAACGTTTGCAGCGAATCTACCGCCGCGAACTGAACACGGTAAATGGCGAATACCAGACCGTTCTTAGTGAGTTGAACTGCACAAACATCATGTTTCGTAATGCGGTTCAACACCACCATAACACGGTCCTGCAAAATAAACTCCAAACAATAAGGCCGGGACCAGATATTTTCAAAAAAATCAACGAGATCATCGGAAAACGGAAGAAATTGCCACCAACCATAAAGACAAACGGAGTAGATGCGACCACCCCAGAGGAGAAAGCAGAAGCTTTCGCATCTCACTTCGAGAGCAGTTTCAAGCCCAAGCCCCCGGAAGATCAGAACTTCGTGGCAGAAGTAAGAGACTACGTGAGCAGCATTCAACACTCATATGCACCTACAGTCAACTTCAGTGAAGACATCCCAGCTGATGACCCGACGGATAACCAGGAGCTTGCAACAGCAGAAGAAATCGGCCGGACCGGACAAAATTTCCAACTTCGTCCTTAAGCGGATGCCACACATCGTGATGATACTCCTGACTATCATCATCAACAATTGCATCAACAATTGCTACTTCCCAAGCAGATGGAAAGTGGCAAAAATTTTTGCAATTCCCAAGAAAGAGGACGCTAACAACGTGACCGGATACAGACCCATATCGCTGCTAAGCAAATGAGCAAAATCCTGGAAAGGTTGTTAGTGCAGAAAATTAAGCAACACTGCACGGAGTCAAACATCATCCCAGAAATCCAATTCGGATTCCGGGAAAAACACTCGACTCTGCATCCTTTGATGAAGTTTCATCACGATGTCGTGGCTGGTTTGAACAATCACCAAATCACCGTGGCATGTTTCTTGGATATTGAGAAGGCCTTCGACACGGTTTGAATAGAGGGTCTCATCTTTAAACTCAAATTAATGAGATTTCCCTCTAACTTCATCGCAATCATCCACAGTTTTCTTCAAGCCAGGAGATTCTATGTGGAAATAGAAGGAACGACGGACGACTCGTTAACATACTCAACATCGGCGTCACCGCAGATAGCAGCGCGGAGGATCGAAAAACAATTGGAGATGCTCTACTTCTACTATCAGAAGTGGGGCATCCGTATCAATACCAATAAATCGGTCCTCATGTGTCTGCGGAGACCAACACAACGAGGTTCCCGAACAGCCGGAAAATGCCGGAGCATTAAGGTAGAGCTACCCAACGGGACAGCACTAACGACAACGGACAAGGCGAAGTATCTTGGAGTGAACTTCACTGAGAGGTTGAAGTTCAATCTTCACTCCAAAGTGACCCTTCAAAAGGCCAGTTTCGCTTTCCATACGATACGCCGTGAGAACGAACTTGCCGAGAAGACGAAGCTATTAATATACAAGCAGCTCATACGACCCATTATAGCGTATGGCTTTCCTGTATGGTATAGCATCTCCAAGACCAGCATGGAGAAACTATCGGTCTTCGAAAGGAAGATACTACGAATCTGCACCGGTCTCACCTTTGACAAGGACCGGATGAAACCTCATAGCAACAAGAAGGTCTACGAAAAATCGCGCATCATCCCCCTGCAACAGTTCTTGGTGCAACTTTCCAAGAAACAGTTATGCGAAACGGAAATCCATCCTAACCCAATCGTCAGGAACTTAAGGAGCTCAGTCCCTGGACAACGATTTCCCAATGCAGACAACATGTTAAACGAAGAGATTTTCCCCCCGACATCTTCTGCATGCGAGCCGTATCACTTCTTCTCCAGCAGTGATACAACTTACCATCGAGGTTGACCCGAAAGACAACCCCCCTTCCCCACCGATGTTAAAACAGGACATCGTTATATTGTAAATAATTCACTTGTACACACTCAAACTATGTAGGACAGTCGTTCATCCGTCGGGCCCCTATTGTTGAGCCGACACATATATATGTATATTCACTGTAGTCTTAAGTTTAACAATTTTAAATTGTAAAAATTTTTGTTCAATAAAGAAAAATTGAAAAAAAAAGAATTGTTTCCTTTATGTTACTGTCCCACGCTTATTTATGTGAGAGAAGGAAAAAAGTATTTTTCAATAATGTTTAAAATTTACTCTTCTCTTTTAATCATAATGAAATAGATTTATTTTTTACTCCCATGCTATACATTTTCTTTTGATATATTTTATTTCTTATTTTTCTTTGTTACTTTATTTTCTATTCTTTTCCCCCTCAATAATCTTGTATTAGTTGTTAATGTTGTTAATAAAGTGATGAGTACTATCGCCACTTGTCTTTGACAATAGATAGTATGAAACTATTCCTTGCAAATGACACAAAGTATAGAATCATTTTGTAAATTAATCAAAATTGTATAAAATTGTATCAAAATGTATATGTTGTTAATTTTGTAAAGAAATAAAAAAAAATTGTTATTATTATACTTTCATCTTTGGGTAACGGAAGATTACCCAACAATAGATCAGTTTATTAACTTTTTAGAACATCGTTGTGATTGTGCATTAGAAAGTTGCAGAATTAATACTTGCGAAAACAAGATTAAATCCCCGCTCATTAAAAGTATGCATGTTACTTCACCTTTAACATGTCATAAATGTAAAATTTCGTTGCAAACGTTGTAACACGCGTCGCTATTTAATGTCATATAACTACTGCGAATATTCCAACAACATCGAGAGTAGCTGGAGGCAATCATTCAGTGAATGTTGCTCATTGAGTACCCATAACATTACTTCCAACTGCCATAGCAAAGGTAGTGGATGTGAACGGTTTTTACCATCCTCATCGATTCAGGCTCACAGGTTTCATTTGTTTGAGTGGAGACTAAAACGAAGAAATGCTTGCATACCGATAAACTGTATAGGATCTACTAGCACAAGTACATCCAGAGCCTTAACTTCAATGGTTGTCAAGTCACGCTGGGATTCGTCTTGTACCTCTATCGATACATATGTGTATATGTTATGTTATATGTATATTTTATCTACCGTTACTATAAACCTACTTTCAATATCGTTCTCCGTTGAAGATTGGAAGCATGTATAGAACATGGTATAGAACTAGCTGACTTGAACTAGAGCAATCAGTCAAGTTCGGTGGATATCTTATTAAGAGCAGATACAGCCTGGGATATTTTAAATTGGAAAATCATTCGAAGTTATAAATTTCATCCAATAGAACAAAAAACTATATTCGGTAGGAAAAACTCCGTTTGACTCTGACCATATTTTTTATAATTGTGCATCTGTAGATGTCGATGCCATTCTTAAATTATTTTGGACCATAGAAGAAATTGATTCAAAACAGAAACTGTTTAGTGAAGAAAACCAAATACGAAGGTTGAATTTTATATATCGGGATTGTGCAACCCTAGTGTTGCGATTTGGCAACTGTCAGCTCTATCGTAAAGTTTGACATTTTTCAGGTTATACGTACTCTGAACGTTTTGACATACGAGCGCTATTTGTGTTGTTTACAGTAACTTAAAAGATTCATCTCGCCCAAAAAATGGAAATAAATCGTGAAATTTTCGAGCGATTATTTTTTACAACTTTCGACGGCGATTAACTCAACAACAGTGCATCGATGAATTTAATTCCATTTTTAGCGATGAAGCTCCATCAATGACCAGTGTTTATCGATGGTAAGGTGAATGCAACCGAGGTCGTAGTTCACTCCAAGTCGAATTTCGTGAAGATCGTCCAAAATCAGTTATTTTACTGGAAACTATTGATGCTGTGCGCCAACTGATATTGCAAGATCGTCATGTGACCTATCGTGAGATTGAGACAACCTTAGGCATTAGTGGGATCAGCGTATATTCAATATTGCATGAACATTTGACCGTCAAAAATTTTGTTTGCGTTAGATCCCACACAATTTATCAATCGGTCAGAAAAAGGCTCGTGTCGATTGGTCGAAAGAAATTGTCCAAAAATACGATCGCGATGCTTCGAAACAAGTCTATGACATCGTGACAGGTGATGAATCGTGGTGCTTCAAATTGAGTCAAATCCGCCAAAGACGGATCACTTTTCACCACGACAATGCGACCTCTGCGGTAAATATAGCATAAGGGTGGGCATGGGCCTATGCACGCGAGGTAACGTCGTTGATTATGCTCAACATGGCGAGCTGCCAAGGCAATCCTCGTTAGTGCACAGGTCAAGTTGACATACAGCCTCCACGTGGCGCCCCCTGGATAGCCATCACAACACCCGTTGTATGGTGAACTAATGTATGCAGCAACCCCCTCTGCCCGAGGATTTAAATAATGGGCCTGGCCTACCAGCCTGTGGGTTGTGCGTGAGGGTAACTTCCTCACCACGTAAAAACCAGAAGTTCTGAGACAACATCATGCCTCGGATAGTGAAGGATAGTTGACGATCCCAGCAAAAGTTTTAAGGACAATGATTTTCGGTTTTGCACGTGGAATGTGAGGTCCCTTAACAGGCCACGTGCAGCCGAACAACTTGCGGAGGCCCTTGACAGCTACAAAGCTGACATAACCGCCATCCAGGAAGTGCGATGGGATGGGCCTGACATAAAAGCGATGAAGAACTGCGATATCTACTACAGCAATTGCTATAGAGAGAGAAGGCAGCGCTTATTCGGATGCGGAGTTGTTCTTCGAGGCAGACTTAGGCAAAAAGTCTTGAGCTACGACCCAGTCAGCGACCGCCTCATGACAATCCGCATCAAGGCTAAATTCGGGAACATCAGCCTAATATGCGCTCACGCCCCGACAGAGGAGAAGGATGACAACATCAAGGATGACTTCTATGATCTCCTAGAAAGAACATACGATCGATGCCCCAGCTATGACACCAAGATCGTTCTAGGAGATTTCAACGCTCAGCTGGGAAAGGAGGACATCTTTTCTGGAGTCATCGGTAAACACAGCCTGCACGACAACACATCCGGAACCCGACTCAGGCTGTTGGACTTCGCCTCGGGGCGAAATCTTTCTGTGGCTAGCACGTAGTTCCCACACCTGGACATTCACAAAGGAACCTAGCGATCTCCTGATCAATCAACCGTCAACCAGATTGATCACGTTGCGATCGACGTCAGACACTCCTCCAGTATTCTCGATGTCCGAACCTTCCGAGGTGCAAACATTGACTCGGATCATCAACTTGTTGTAGCCAAGGTAAGTACCCGGATATCGAGAGAGCAACGGAGTCGAGAAAGGCCAAAACGGTTTGACGTCGAAAAGCTACAATCGCAACTGATTGCTGCGAACTTTGCCGACCGAGTCTCCCGGAAACTCGCTCAGAGTTCGACGCTTCCTGCACTAAGCATAGAAGAAGAATGGAAACGTTGTCAAGAAGCCATCAAAGATGCTGCCACTGATGTGCTGGGTTTTACGTCACCACCCAGAAAGAACCCATGGTTTGACGACGAGTGCAGGCAAGCGCACGCAGCTAAACAAGACGCCTATAAGGCGACGCTGCATCGAACAACGCGGGCTGTTCGTGAACTCTACGAACAGAGAAGAAGGGAAGAGCACCGGCTTCTCAGAAGAAAGAAGAAGGAGAATGAGAAGCGCGCGGTCGAGGAAATGGAAATGTGCTTTGGCAGGAATGAAGTCCGAAAGTTTTACCGAAAGGTAAAACAGCTATACGGACAATACAAGGTTCGGACCAAGGCCTGCCGGGACCAAAACGGACAACTAGTAGTAGAGTCGCAGTCTGTGCTGAGAATCTGGAAGGATCATTTCTGCAGACTCCTAAACGGCGATGACGACCCAAATCCCGCTGTTAAACAGAATGGTCCACTCAATTTGGACGATGATAGACAAGCATTCCGTCCCCCCGACTTAGACGAGGTGAATAAAGCAATACCCCTTTGACTGCGCCAACTACAGAGGGATCAGCCTTCTTAACATCGCATACAAGATCCTCTCTGCCGTATTGTGTGAGAGTCTGAAACCATTTGTCCATGACCTGATAGGTGTGGTTTCAGGCCAGGGAAGTCCACAATAGACCAGATCTTCACATTACGGTAGATCCGGGAAAAGACCCAAGAAATGCAAATTGACACTCACCACCTATTCGTCGATTTCACGGCTGCATATGACAGTGTGCATAGACGAGCTATACAGTGTCATGTCTAGTTTTGGCATTCCTACCAAACTCGTCAGATTGTGTAGGATGACGATGGGGAACTCTCGCTACTCCGTCAAGGTCGGTACTGAACTCACCGAGACCTTCAATGTCAAAAAACGTTTTAGACAAGGCGACGCACTGTCATGTGACTTCTTTAACATCATCCTCGAGAAGATCGTGCGTAACTCACAAGTCAACATCAGAGGCACGATCTTCCAGAAGTCAGTTCAATTGGTAGCTTACGCTGATGACATTGACGTGATTGGACGAACACAGCGAGCCGTCAATGAGGCGTTTGCTGGCATTGAAGCGGAAGCGGCTAAAATGGGTCTAGTGGTCAATGAGGGCAAAACGAAGTACATGCTGTCATCAAGGAAGGACATACAACATCGACGTCTCGGACGGAGCGTCACACTAGGCAGCAGAAACTTCGAGGTAGTTAAGGACTTCGTCTACCTCGGCTCCGCGGTAAATAGGGACAACAACATCAGTACCGAAATCAAACGCAGAATCACTCTTGCCTATCGCTGTTTCTTTGGGCTTAAGAGTCAATTGAGTAATAAAGCCCTCTCTCGAAGGACTAAGCTCGCTTCATATAACAGCTTGATCATCCCTGTCCTACTATATGTCCTAGACTGAGATGGCGCACACAAGTGGAAAAGGACCTCAACCAACTTGGAGTGAGCAACTGGAGACAGCTGGCGAAAGATCGTGCTGGCTGGAGAGGCGTGTTGGTTGAGGCCCAGGTCCACCACAGACTGTAGCGCCACAAGAAGAAGAAAAAGAAGAAATAAAGCATAAGTTTGATAATTTTGTTTTGATATGTTTGTAGTTTGCGTTTGTTTGTTAAAGCACAGTCGTTCCAGACAGGAGCCCCGTACAGTAGTATGGGTTGAAAACCTGATTTAAACAACAAAATTTTGTTGTTTGAACTAAGTTTTGATTTCCTATTTATTAAGGGATAGATAATTTTTATATATTTATTAACTTTATCAATAGTGGAGGAAATATGTTTTTGAAAGTTAAACTTCTTGTCTATTAAAACCCCAAGATATTTACAATGTTCCGATCAGTCCAAATTAAAATTGCATATTTGAAGATGAACGTTATTGGGAAGGAAACAGTTCTTGCGCCTGCGAGTAAACCAAATTGTTTGAGATTTTGTGTGATTTATTTCAATCTTCCACTTATAGGAATATTTATCCAATTTGGATAGAGCTGTTTGTAAGACGTTATGTACGTGTAGGTAGTATGTTCCTGAAGCAAATATAGCTGTATCGTCAGCAAACATAGCGATTTCAACTTCGTTACCGAGATCTGGAAAATCTGCAACATATATATTAAATAATGTAGGAACGAGTACTGTACGTTGTGGTAGTATCCAGTATGTTCACGCGATAAATCACTTAATACCTTAACTATAAATGTTCTATTATTTCAAAATCTCTGAATAATTTGTATGATTTCTTATGGAAAGTTAAACTGAATTAGTTTGTATATCAAAGCTTTATGCCAAACTGTATCAAAAGCTTTTTCAACATCTAAAAGTATCAATCCAGTTGACTCTTTAGATTGAAATTTATTTTTGACATGTGTTTTTATCCTCGCGATTTGATTATATGTATTATGAGAACGTCGGAATCCAAAATGAAAATCGGGTTGAATTTTATTCGTAGATAAATGAATTTCAATTCTTTCCTTTATTAATTTTTCTAAGAGTTTACCAATGCTACTTAGTAAGCTTATAGGTGCTTATAGCTGTTGGAGTCGTTTTTTGGTTTACCAGGTTTAGCAATTGGGATTACGAGTGCTGTCTTTCAGTAAGCTGGAAATTATCAGAGTTTAAGACAAGCGTTTAAAATAACAGTTAAATATCTTAAGCCCATTGGGGGGAGGACTCTTAATAACACGTTGCTTATGCCATCTAAACCAGGACTTTTTCTATTCTCGAGGTTTTTAATCAATTATTTTACCTTTACTTCATCTATTGTGTAGGAGCCAGTTAGTTCAGTGTTTGACTGAGAGAAGCTTGTGACAGTGTAGAGACCTCAGTTGAAGTAGATGAATCACTCAAGTTTCCGGTAGTAATATGAATTAATGCAAATTTGTTCGCAAGAAGGTTGGCTTTATCTGTAGGACCAATATGGAGCTTATTTTGGTCACTCAGCGGTGGGATACTTACTCCTCTCTTTTTAATAATTTTTGAAATTTTTCAAAAAGTTGAACTTCCTTTGTCGAATGAGGGAAAAGGTTGTTCCAACGATTGTTGTTAAAGTTATTAATTTCTTCAGAAATAGCAGTGTTGAGATATTTTATACTATGTCGAAAGCAATCGTATTGATAGCGAATCCATTTTCTCCGTACAGAGTTTCTTAATCGTATTAACAGTAAAATAGTACTAGGTAGAGGAACGGAACGACTACTATCCGTTCAAATCTTAGGAATAGAAAAATCTACAGCCCTCTTTAACAAGGTGTTAAAATAAGTACACAACGTATCAATTTGGTCTGTATTG
The DNA here is from genome assembly GCA_955652365.1 of Eristalinus aeneus. Taxonomy (NCBI): domain Eukaryota; kingdom Metazoa; phylum Arthropoda; class Insecta; order Diptera; family Syrphidae; genus Eristalinus; species Eristalinus aeneus. The sequence continues at coordinate 60,664,246 of OY019133.1, forward strand.
TTGATTGGGGTGGAATTAATGCTGCTTAAACAATAGTTTTCATTAATATATGTAGCAAAACGATATATATTTTTAATAATAAGAAGGTTGTCTAATTTGAATTGAGATGTCCAGTTTTATACCAACGGGAAGATGGAACGAGCCTAAGTTATCATAAGTAAAAGGTGGATTGCAGTGTTGTGACATATTTGTAATACAAAAGTCCAGCGTAGATGGGCTTTTCAATTTAGACGTAGGAACATATGTAGAGTTTGGAGGGTATTACAATGAAAAATGCGGATGAGTCTTATTAATGTTAAACAAAATATTGTCCCAACAATTAGCTCTGAGGCAGTTCAAAATTTGGTGGCCACAATTTAAATCTCCTCCAAAAATGGCAATGGCAACTCGTAGCTTAAACATTATTCGCAAACCATGTTTAAAGTGAAATATCTTATCAGGTGATCTATTTCCACCAGGGAAATAAACGGAGAAAATGCCCACTTTGGAATTATTGCTTAAAAAGAAGTCTATACCGATCGATTCCATACACCGCATTTGCAAACCCGTATGCACGGTGTGTGCAATATCTTTTAATACGATAATAGCAACTTCACCTCCGGGGGCGTCACTCCTGTCCAGACGATAACAATTGTAATTGGGGTAAGATAAAGTTTTGTTGTCTTTTAAGTATGTCGCTGTTAGTAACGCAATTTTAACTTTTTTATCATTTATAAAATTAAAAATTTCAGTTTTTTTATTTGTTATGCTTCTTGCATTCCAAGTAACTATGTTAAGTGAATTAATCAACATAAACAATAAATATACTTAATTGGAAGATAGGTAATAACATTAAATTGATTGCTTCTTGATGAGCAGGTCTGAATTTATTTGCGTTGTAACGGCTGATACAGATTTTTTATGGTTACTCCGGTGGGTGGCAGGGAGAGAATTTGCAAATATTGCACGCGGCTAGTGCAGTTCAGGTCGGATGATTTGTGCGGTCTTGTGACTTTCAGAGCAAATAGCACGTGATGTTCTAGCATGGCAGTGCATGGAGCCGTGCCCAAACAGCTGAAAATTGTGACATTGTGTAACCTTGCCCGGAGTTCGACTTTTGTAGTCCCAGCGAACTATTGTGTTGAATAGGCTGTAATGATTTTACCGAAGTTCGTTTAGCTTAATGGTAGCGCGCTGAATATACACAATGTAAATATGATTATTGAGTTTAGTGTTTGTTTTGATATTTTTTGAAACAATTTTAACATCAATGCACTTAATTCCGAGAGAGATTAGTTCATCTTTAACCAGTTTTTCGTCCATTAAATCAAGTCCTGATAAGATCACTTTCAATGGCAGAGTTTCTCTACGAGCATATGAGAAAAATTCAAAATTAAATTTTGTAAGCTCACTGAGTCATGAATATCAAGGGAAGGAAGGATTACTTTTTCACCGAGAGAGATGTTTTTTATGAGATATTTTTCAATTTTCAAATCACTATGAACGCGTTCCGTAGTAGATTTTTACACTACTATTGGGGGGACACGTTATTTAATGACGTTCGAACGTTCATTATTATTATTGCTATCCACTGTCTGAATCAGCTAATATCTGGAAGTAATTTTTGTTATTAATCGTTGTTAAGTCACTATGATTGTTAGTTTTGATATTATTACGAAATTTACTGGAAGGCCATTGAGTGCCTTCACCAGAATCGGTACGAGTTCGTTTGTTCGGAATTTTAGTCGATTTGTCATTTCACAATCAGAGTAAACACACGTGAACACACTACGACTGATGATGCGTGAATTCTTTTTCAAATACGTATGTTTTTCGGCTTCGTAGTGTGTGTACACAAATAGCAAAAAAAAAATCAATTTGCCAAAAGTGCCCAGTGGCTCTGGTAGTTGAGCAGAAGTGGAAGTGGATCAGGAATCGAGGACAAAAAAAAGTTTCTTTTTATTTTTTTTAATTAATAAGTGAGAGAGACACCTGGTGTGAGTGAGGGACATGGAAAGTGACGACCGACCCGAGCTCAGTAGATCGGGTGATTTTAAAACACCGGTGGCCGGGAAATCAGGCCACCAAACCAGCGACGTTAGTTTCCGTATGGCTAATCCCACGAGTCGGACTACAGAGAGGAAAAAGAGGAGAAAGAGGCTGCAGCCTACCATCACTAAGCGTCGGACGACTACAATGACGTCAGATGAAGAGGCGGTCGCACCGAGCAACGGCCGATCGGTGCCGACCAAAACAACTCCGCCAAAGAAAACTGCAGCAACAACAATATCGGCTGCAGCTGAAGCTGGAATCGACATTGATGCCCTTCAATGCGAATCGGAGGGCAACGAATGCCGATTCTCATATATAGGGAGCGATAACTCCTTCAAGGTGCTTGCCACATCGGACGCCGAGGGACGACGAGGAGGAGAAAATACGACGAGGAGGAGACGAAACTCAGAAAACTTGATGAGGAAAGGGCAAAGCTTGACGCCCATATCAAGTTCCTCTATGAACAGTCCATGGCAAGAAAGGCTGCTGAAAAAGCAGCGAAGAGGAAAGAACAGCTGAGCGACATTTTAAAGCTACAGCAAAAGAGGCAACAAAAGCAACAGGGGAAGGAAAACCTGCAGAAACCTCAAGTCTACAGCCATCCACTTCAAAGGCAGTTCAGCGTCTACAGACTGGTCAACTGCAACAACAAAAACAGACACAGCAACAACAACAAAAACAAAAGGCCCAGCAAACGCAGACCCAACACAAGAAACAGCAGCATAAATCACAGCAGAAGCAGCAGAAACAACAGGAGTCACGGCAGCAGGAACAACAAGAACAACAGCAGCAGAAGTCCAAGGTACGCTGCCCACCTATCAACATTTTTGGCATTGGGACCGACGAACTAGAGACCTTATGTGAGTTGGCCCTAGGCAATAAGTTATTTTACATAAAATATAAGACTCCCCAAACCCACACCGTTCTTTGATTTCTATACGTACACCCACAGAGGAGAAAGGCCACAGATTTTGCTTCTCAAAAGTATTAATCCTTCTGCTGAAGGTCCTCCCCGACAAGCTGCGCGAAGTTGAAAGCGACGAGGTCCAGTTTGTAGAGGTTAAGCTCATTACTGCGGCAGCGAGAGCGAAGAAGAAGGCACTTCCTTTCTTCTTAGTTCAGGTATCCCAAGGTATCAAAATTGATAGCCTACAAAAAAACCGTTCCGTAGGGAGTCTTAGTGTAAAGTGGGAAAAACTAAACAAATCTGACCACGTACTTCTATGTGCGAAGTGCAGAAGGCTGGGGCACGTCGCGGAGAACTGCAATATGGAGTTCCGCTGCGCACGATGCACTTTCAGCCACAACAAAGGGGAATGTCCCTTAGGTATGGAGAAAGTCGAGGATAAGGCGCTCCTCAAATGTGTACTCTGCGGAGGAAATGGACACCCCGCAACTTACTTGGGCTGTCCACGAATAAAAGAACTCCGGCAGAGAGTAAAAGCAGCAAGGAACGACAAAAAGGTAACCGCCAGGCCAACTACCCGTGCGCTGACTACCACCGCTACGCCTGGTGTCTCCTACGCCCAGATGGTGTCAGGCAGACAACCAACACAACGAACAGTGCCAAAGGCTGCCCCGGCTCCAAAGGCCAGGCAACCTGAAGCAGACCTCTCCATAAGGGATGTACTGTCTTCCATCCAGTCGATGCAAGCGCAGATGATTGCCTTGCAGAAACAGATGGTCGAACTACAGACCAGTTTCCTTACGCAGACGGCTAGAGTAGATTTCCTCTTCTCTCAGCTGCCTGCAAGCAAGCGCGCTCAGATATAATGGGCTCACGCGAGGTAAGAACCCTTAAGATCCTAGCAGTGAATGTTAATTCGCTGATAAGGATCGAGCGAAAACTATCGCTCTCTAATTTACTGCAAGCCCACAATCCTGATGTGCTGATGGCTAGTGAAGCTTAACCAGACGCGCAACCTCAGGTACAAAAATGACCATATTATAAGAAGGGACCGACCCCAATCCACTCGAGGTGGCGGAGTTGCCCTCTTAATTAAAAACAATATTAGTCATAAGGTCATATATATCAATGAAGTCAGAAGATCTAGAGTGCTAGAAGCGGCCATCGCACGCATCTCTCCCCAAGGTGGAAAGAAGTTGTTTGTGATCGCTGCTTACGCATCGGAACCTCAAAACCCTAACTTTCGTTCGGAGCTTGAGGCTCTCTTCACCAGCCTCCGCTTGAACTCGGAAGAAAACTTTTATATATTAGCCGGGGATTTGAACGCCAAACTTGGAGAATGGGGTAATACTGTTCCAAACGAGAGAGGAAACGCTCTCTTAGAGTGGCTGGAACAAAACAATATTGAGTTCAAACTGGATTTGCTAGCAACCGATAGACCATCATTTCCTAGAAGCGGGTCCTATCTGGATTTGATGATAATCGACAGGCGACTTACGATACGAAACGTGGAGCGACGCACGAGGAACTGTTTAACTACGGTCGAGTACGACAGTGACCACTGTGGTCTCGCCGCGGTAATTCAGCTCCCGAACAAGCTGGAGGAACTGGAGGAATTTGTCCAAAAGCATCCTTATAATTACAATAAGGCGCGATGGTCACGTTTCTCTAGAACCTTAGCCAGAGAAATAAGTTCGAGTGCGATCAATCCTCCGACGAACAGAAACCTAACAAACGAAGAGGTTGATGCGTACCTCACACAAATGGACGAAGTCATAAAACGAACAATGGACAAAACTATCCCGAAGGTAGCACAAACCGATGATGGCGACATTTATCGGAATGGTACCATCGATGCACTTCACGTGCAGAAAAGTAGACTCCTGTCAAGGCTTAAACTCTTGTACAGGAGATTTACAGATCCACAGAATGCGGAGATTCGCTGTCTGAAGTCAGAGATCAAAGTACTCCAACAGTTAATCAAACATAATTACAGACTAGGTGTAAGCTTGCACTGGGGCAACAAGATTCGGGCTGTAAGATCCAACAACCCGAGCATGTTCCCGCAAGTAAATAAAATCTTTCGGAGGAAAGACCATAACGACATTCAGAGCGTACGACTTGACAGAACAACAGATAACGCGAACCTACTTACGTCAGTTGGCATCGATCCTGATAGGGCTGTGCTTGACAACGACTATTTCGTAGTTGAGGATCCCCAGGAGAAGGTGAAAGCAATTGGTGCTGTTTTCCAGAGAGTATATACGGTTAACGAGACTCGAAGTCCGAATAACGATATGGAGAACAAAGCCTTGCTTAACCATGTCTCTCTTCGGAATGAAATAAGTCAATGGCGATCCGAGAACCCTGGTTTCACCAGGTTCAGTGACGATTTTCCGGCAAATAATGTCGTCGCCGATGATGGAAACAACTCCATCCATATTTCAAAAGATGAACTCCACGGTATCCTCAACTCACTGAAGAAGAAGAAGTCAGTGGGAATAGATGGGATACCAAATATTGTTCTGCGCCATCTACCCTCTGATGCGGTGGATATATACACAACTCTGTTTAACAACGCGCTGAGTAATGCATATTACCCGGTGCATTGGAAAACAGCTGTGGTACAGCCAATTCCGAAACGGAGCAATATCAATTTTCAATTTCAATTCATTTTATTTCAGTTCTTCTCTTTATCTTACAATTTCATTGATATCTGCAAAGCCAAAGTGGCTTGTCTGCAGAAGACCAGATACTACGTTATGTTATACTTTTTAAAAGTTGAAAATCGATTGATCAAAAAAAAAAAAATGAAAAAACAATTATAGCAATCATTAGGATAGTATTTCATTTACTCGTTTATATAAATCTTTTTCAATTTTTTAACCATTTCAAGTTTTGGTAGATTTCGGTCTTCTTGTGGTACTTCATTGAGAATCCCCGGGAGAGATACCTCTAGCGTCCTTCGGCCATACTCGTTCCACAACCTCGGTACTTCGTACATCTGCCTTTGTCGCCTTCTTGTGTTGATATTCTGCTGCGTTTGAACTCTGTATGTGTTGTCATCTCCGTAATTTGCTAACATTTCCAGATTGTGTATTTGTTGTATGTTGAGCAAACCTCTTGATTCGCTTGTATGTTGCTGTTCTTCTCTTCTATGCCCCGCCTTTAGTACCAATTTCTGCACTCTGCTGTGTATTTTTTTGAGTGGTTCCATCTGTGCTGCTCTTCCCCAAGCTAATATACTATATCTTAGATGGGACTCCACTAAGCCAAAGTAGCACCGCCTGAGGACAGCCGGTGTGCAATACTTACTTAGGTGAAAGAGTGCATACGAAGATTGGTAAAGTTTTTTCCTCATCGAGTCTATATGGTAGTTCCACTTAAAGTTGTAATCAACGATCAGCCCTAGGTACTTGTACGTTGATACATTTTCCACAACATTGGTGCAGTCATCATTTTCACTGTACTGCAAGCATCCATTTCTATGCAAACACTGTAAATCGTGAATTTTTATTTTAAGTTGTGTTTTGGGAATATGCGGCGGACGTATATGCATAGCTTTTGTTTTTAGCGCATTTATAATTAGCCCATGATCATGGCACCAGGCTGCAACTCTGTTGAAGTCTATTTGCATCATCCGTATAGCGTCTTCAACTCGTTTATGGTTAACTACTAACGCTGTGTCATCTGAATATGCATATCCCGTACTGTACATTAACACAGACAATAGATCATTTACATATATAATGAACAAAAGGGGGCCCAGTTTTGATCCCTGTGGGACACCATACTCAATATTTTCTTTGTCACTCAAGTCTGCTCCAATCTTAACTCGGAATGATCTATTGCTTAGATAGTTTTCAAACCATGCTAATATGCGACCACGTATTCCAATTTTATGCAGCTGTATCAATATTTGTTTATGATTAAGAGTGTTGAATGCCTTCTTAAAGTCTATAAAGACAACAATTGTGCTATGGTTTTTGTTTAGGCTTTTATAGACTTTGTTAGCGAAGTTTCCGAGCAATCTATTTATGCTTTTGCCTTGGCGGAAGCCAAATTGATTGTTATTCATAATGTTGAACTTTTCAACATATTCATATAATCTTCTTGCCAATATTTCCTCTAAAACTTTATCGATAGCTGATAAAACTGAAATAGGTCTGTAGTAAAGAATTTCATCTTTTTTTCCACCTTTGTGTCTAACTATTGATGTTTTCAGCATGTTTGGAATTCTCGCTTGATCTAAGCTCATATTGATCATCTTTGTTATCACTGGAGAGACTGCTGCTGCGCTGTTTTTAAGATCTTTCGGTCTTATACCATCTATTCCCGCCGACTTATCTTCTTTTAGTGACCCTAGAGTGTTGTATACTTCTGCTGCTGAGGCATGTTCTGCATAAAGTGAATTCTGTACGCTATATGTTGTTCTTGGGAACATTTGCTGCCTACAGTTATGAACAATGTTTTTCACCTCTGATGTTAATGTTTTTGCAAATTTGTTGGTCAATTCCTTCATGTTCACTACATTTTTTTGTCAAAACGTCGTCCAAGTTGCTTGAGTTTTTTCCTGATATGGAGTTAACGATTTTCCATGTCTGTCTTGGGTCATTTTTACAATTTTGGAACTTCTGCTTGTAGAAGTTCGCTTTGGTCTTCGCTATTCATTTATTTAGGTTATTTCTGAAAAGCTTATATTCTTTCTGGTAATCTTCGTTCTGTCTGTTGCTTTTGTATCGTCTATATAGCCTATCGCGCTCCTTGCAGTCATTTTTTAGCTCCGTCGTTATCCAGCAGTGCTCTGTGCTCCTTTTCTTTCTTGTCACCGTTAATGAATTGTATAGTGTATTCATTGTCTCTCTTATTTTGTCATAAAACTCCTCTACGTCAGTGTACATGTTGAGATTTTCCCAGTTGAAGTCTTGTATTTTTTGTGTCATGAGGTGCGTCAGTATTATACTTTCGTTTTTTGTCTTATTTTGTCTTGAACAGTTTGTTTTTATCCCACAATATAGAGCATAGTGGTCCAAAATGCACATTTCTATCACAGCAGAGATGACTTCTGCACTGTTGACTCTTATTAAGTGGTGATCGATTAGGGTTTTTGTGTTTCTTGACAGATCTATGCGCGTGTTTGATTGTATACTGCTAAATAAACCTTTAGACGTTAATATTGACATATATTCACATACATTTTAATTACGCTTATCTCTTATATTTATGTTCATATCGCCCATAAGTATAATATTTCTTCTTGTTCCAATTGTATCAACATGCTCACCAAGCTCTCTTATAAAGCATGGAACATTCGTTTTCGGTGGCCTATATATTGACATGACAGAGGCTTCAAAGTTTTCACATTTAACATTAATGGTGACATTTTCATACATATAGGTTTTTTTCTGAACTCTTTCATATTGAACATTGTTCTTAACATACACAATTATTCCTCCCCCTCTCTTTATACTCCGATTAAAGAAATCACTATTGTACCCATTAATCTGATATAGTTGGTTTTCTTCTTCTTTAATATTTGTTTCACATAACATAATAACATCAAGATTACACAAAAATTCAGAAACATATACCACAAAAGCGTTCCAGTTTGTTCTCAAGGACCTAATATTCAATGACATGCACGAAAAGTTTGTTTTATTGTTTTTTATGTATTTATTTGCGTCTTCTTGTGATCTAATGTTTTTGAACTGCGATTTAATAATTTCGTCGGATGAATTATTCATTGAAAGGTAAATTTTTAGTCAGCTACTGTAGTTACGGTCATTTTATTTGTTTATGTCATTTTTTCGAGATCACTGATTGATCGTATCTCGATTATACGGTCTCCATCTGTCTTTCTTGCAAGTACTTTTTCATTTCTAAACCAAACATATTTCCAATTTGACGCTTTTGCTTTAGTTTTTGCTAGCCAGAGTATTTTCTTAAAATGCGGTGTCATGTGTTCGTTTATATATATTCTCAGATTAGCATACGCTAGGTTTGGTTCAATTTTTGTTTCGCGCACACTTCGTTGTATTTCAGTGTTTTCTTTTGTTTTGACATTTCGAGAAAATTAGATTTTGTGCTTTTCTTTGCAAAAGTCACAACAATGTTCTTATTTTGTTTATTTCTTTTATCAGTGAATGTGTAAATTTCTTCGATGTCCGCTTCGTTAATTTGTGTATTTAATGTTATACCTATAGCTTTTATCACATCCAGAGTATTTTCATGTCCGATTAAGGGAATGTTTTTAACTTCTATGTTTCTGTTAATTTGTTTTTGTTCCAATATATGGATCTGGGTTTGTAGAAAGTTAATTTGTTCGTCTTTGGTTTCTAATTGCTTTTTGTAGTCAGCTATTTCTTTCAGAAGATTTTGTAATAAGGTGTTGTTCTTTTCAACCGTGTTATTTATTTCGTCGTATTTATTTGTAGTAAATTCAACTGCTTTTCCGTATTCTTTCAGCATTGTTTTTATCTCTTTTAGTTCTTTACTTATCAAACTGTTGTTGACTAAAACGCTACTTGAAGCGCCCGCCGTTGGGGATTCCGCAGTTCGGCATCGTTTTGCTGTTGGGACATTTTCTTCTTGGGGATCTTTGTCTTTGGCCCTGCAGGCAGTGCATTGCCAATTCTTCTTCGCTTCCTTCGATATTTTGCGGTAAGAATTTTGAGAAATGGTGCTGCATTCATAATGCAAATTTCCTTTGCAGGAGGAACAGTAGACATATTCACCGTCCAGCGGCAACGGATCCTTACACCGAGTACAAGAATTCATCTTACCGAGATTTTGTTCTTGATTATTATTATTGTGTTCTTGAATTTGTTAAATTTGTTTGCTTTCAACAACAACTTGTTTTAGTTCTGTTTATTTAAATAAAAGAATAAAGAAATGTACTTTGCAGTAAGCAAGAAAACACGTCTATTCACTTCAACTTTCAACTCAACATCTTCCATGTCGCACGCCGAACAGTAGAAAGGCAACTCCAATACGAGCCGCAGCCACGAGAATCTCCTACGGTTCAGTAGAGCGATTTCTGCCCGAGACAGAGCAGTAACAGACAAAGAACGGCATTTCTACTGGTGGCTACACCATAACCAGCATTCGATGCCGCTAAATACTTAAAGTAAAAAATGGTTTAGTTGAGTCATAGGGCCAACTCACATAGGCTAAGGTAGGCGTAAGGAGTTAATAAATAAATAAAAAATAAAAAAAAATAAAAAAAATAAAAAAAAAACAAAACAAAAAAAAAACACAAAAAAGGTGCATCACGGCGTATTAGATATATATGTTAAGCATATAAATAACACATACGCCCTGATGCACGCGTCCGTATATGTACGGACATAGTTAAGTCCAATGTAAATAGTTAAGTATTGTTTTATGAATTGTAGATTTAAGTTTAAGTCTAGGTTAAGGTAATTTAAGTAGGTAAGATAAAATAATTTTTAAGTTAGGATAAGTAAGAAACAAAAAAACCATGAGTCCAAGTTTTTTCTTAACTTTCTTGGAGAAATAATAATTACATTTATATATTTTAAGCATAAAATCACATGTTATAAGAATCCGAAAGGTATTACAAAAAAAAATAAATCCGTAGGTTAGCTTAGAGTACTTGTAGAGAGTCAGTAAGCTAGAATTAAGATCATTAGATTTGATTAGTAAGCTAGTTTTAAGTATTTTTCTGTCTAGCATGTAAGATATTGAATTTGAAAATTAAAAATAAAAATGCAAAAAAAAAAAAAAAAAACAACTAAAGTTCTAATCTTCATACGGACATTCGTCTCAAAGCTATTATCTTTTGCTGATTCAATCTCGGAAAGGTAAAACATAATTGCAGATTCTGCTGTATCTTTTGAGCGAGCCGTTAGTCTGAGAACAAATATATTAAAAGTTGTATGTATACTAAAAATAAGAAAATATACCTAATAATTTCCATTTGAGAATTAAAAAGCTTAGCTGAGTAAGCAACATTTATGGCAGTTTCTGGCTTGTCACCTGTTAAAACTCATATTGCTATGCCTTTAAAATATATTTTGTAATGTGTCAGTTGTATAAAAAAGGTAACACGTATAAAAATACCTGCTGATAACAATGAAGCTATTGTTTCTGGAACGCCATCTTGTAAACGGTCTTCAATACCAGTAGCTCCCGATAATGTTAGATTGCTCTCTAACTTTGCAAATGATTCACGTAGTCTTCATTCACGATTTTCCAATGACATTTCAATTTCTTGATGTCTTGCCCACCAATCGGTGTATTCTGATGACTTCAAATTTCTTTTTGCCATAACTAAAATCCTAAGACCTTGTCGAGCATATGCATCTAATTATTGCTGTGTTTTTTCTTTAAGTACACCTGAAAAGGAATACAATTAAAAATATTTATATTAAACACTATATACGGTCGTAAAAACGCAATTACCTTCTATTGATTGTGGTGCACAAGATGCTAATGCAGGCAAAATTGTGCTGTCAGCACCCTTGGAATACAATATTATATCCTGGGAGCCAGTACGACGCACAACAACAGACATGCATTTTCTACTCGAATCGAAAGGAAAAATCTTAAGAACTTCATATTCCACAACACCTTCCGCAGGAGTACTAACTAAAATATGATTAGGGCTACGATTTATTAACCGGCAGTCATAACTGTAAGCCGCGTTGACTAAAGCCAACTCATCGGGACTTTCAGCTTCATAAATTGGACGAACATCATGTATGTTTAACTCTGCCTTAACTTTTGGGTGCCTAAAAATAAGAAAATTCATGTAATTTAATTCAAACAAACAGTTATATTTTAATACTTTATTTTGTTGTTGAAACGTTTCACTGGGGTTTTAACATTCAAAAATGATGTAATGCTGTTTAATTTGAAATTAACAATTCCCTTAGACCGTCCCGTTGGTGTTGCAGAATTTTCAGAAGATTTTATTTTTACAGGTGGGCTCTCGGATGTTGGGGTTGATTCTGCAGAACTACTTATAGGCGATAGAGAAGGGATATGTCCTTGCGTGGAGATGGCAAATGTAAGATTCGGAGGAGGTGATGGAGTTATAGATCTGGATTCGGTTAAGCGTGTATAATGATCTGCAGGAATTGCTACTGGTATCCCGTTAGCCAATTTCGAAATATCTTTTGTGCATTCTCTTTGATATTCTGCATAAGCTTTTGAAGTCGAAGTGGCACTTTTTGTATTTTCTTGAATTTCAATAACTCCACTGGCGTTCATCATGTCATGATGGGGTCCAGCACTAACGATAACCGTGTTGCATATAGCTAATACTAATAGAAACTCCTGAACGCGTTGTCCATTTTGTGAAAAATACTGGCCTGACAATAATTGTGCCATATCTTCAATCAACGTGGGGTTTGGTACTAAATTGGGGGCAGGCGAACCTGGTTTAGAATTAAAAGATTCCGAATCTAAAGCGGGGTGATTATAATCATTTCCATTTATAGTACACCGTCGGAATATCATTTTATTTTCTGTTAAAGTTCCTGTTTTATCTGAGAATATATGTTGGATCTGACCAAGCTCTTCTGTGATATTCATAGCTCTACATTCAGTCTGTTTGTTTGTTTCATTATCAAAAAGGTCTATATTGTTATGTATATGATATACTTGCAGTATTTTACAAAGTTCAATTGTAACGTATAATGATAGTGGAATCATTACTTGTAATATTATTATATATGTCCAAAATGTTAAGAGACCTTCGTAATCCGGATGAACATCAAATGGTAAATAAGATACTGGGAACGTATTAAATGAGCTTAACCATAATTTGCATCCAACAGCACCAATAACACATAGTATAAGCAACATAATAACACACCTAAGCAATAAAAAGTAACTATCTATTTTTTATTTTTGTTTTATACTGCTTACCATATTACGTCAATAATCATTTGTTGCTCTATTTGGGATCTCTTATATCTTGGTCCACTATTATTGAGCATTGATTTCGTTTCATGTCCTGCATAAACCACAAAGCCTTCGATGTAATCTGTATTCTGTTATAAGAAAATGTTAAACTTACAATACATTTATTTTTAAACGCACTTACTTTTAATCTGCTCTCCCGCAGTAAAAGACTTTCAGTTGCAACAGGTACTCTTTCACCTGATGGATGAATTAATGCGCCATGAAATCGATAAAGTTTTGTTGTCGGTGCTTCGACTTCAATACGACTAATGAATTTATTTGGCCTAAATACCATCTGCTTATCGGTGAAACCACGTACAACCTTATAAATAAATTTACAAAACACAGGATACTTAAAGTAAATACTAATACAGTAATATAGCTTTTCAGGTATTATTTATTAAGTCTTTAGCAATAAATTAGTCCTTAATTTCTCTTAAGACAATATTTCCGGTAATATTAATTACATCTCGAAATACTAAGGATTGTGTAAAAAGAAAGACTTATTGCCTTTTTTCAATAATACGTCACCTTTTACTAAAATTGAGCGTTTGAAGAACGACCTTAGAAGATTACTGAACTTTAATGGAGCTGACCTTAATTGCCGACATTGTAGCTTGGAGTGTTTAAAGGCTAGCATCTGGGGAAACACATTATATAATGTATGCTTACGGCATAATTTTTGCCTGTAGAAGATACTCTGCATCGATATTAGACGTATTTCGTACCACGACGATACCTAATTTATTTATTATTCATATACTTGTGATCGTATACTTGTTATTTATTTATTATTCATATACTTGTGATAGTCGTGTACTTGTGATATTTTACTAAGTTCTAATATATATCGTCCATTATTTTGATTATAACTGAGATATTTTTAAACACTCTCTTACTAACAGCATACGTAGTTCTTCTAACAACTTCTCGCTAGTCAATAACTTTCAACAGATTGACATTTCAAGTCAAAACATTTGAGAGTATCCCTGCGTCAGCTTCTTTAAATACGGCTACTAAAAGAGCATTCACGCTTTCTCGAAAAATATTAAAAAGATTCGACGCCACAGGCTGTAATTTTCAGGCGAGCACCTTTTTGAGGTCGATCTAGGAGAACGGTAGGTGCGGAAGCAATTCAAAGCGTAATTAGTGCAATTTGGCCTTGGTAGCCAACGACTGGTCACACGGTGCATTGTCTTGGTGGAAGACAATTTTTAGCCTATATGGACAATTTTTCCGTGCGCATCCCAAAATATGGATGCCATAACCTTGCCAGCCGACCTTTGTGTTTTTGGACGCTTTATGGGCGTAGTTCGCCGCCTGCTGTCCACTCCGCTGACTGCCGATTTGACTCTGGTGTGTACTCCTGGGTTGTAATCACGTAACTTTTCAAGCGACTATCGTCCTGATGATCCGCCAAAACGGTAACGTCGATACTTTGCATCGTCTCGTCTACACTTTATTTTATACACAGGTTGAGCACTACTGAACGCAATATATACACAGCAAAGAATAACGATAGCCTGAGAGTTTTCATTGTTTTGTTGTGTGTGTACACATTGCGAATAAACGAACTGAGCGAGTGAAACTCATAAAACTAATGAGGTTTGATTTCAGCGAATATTTTTTTAAATAATTTTAGATGTACATTCATACTTCCGTAAGCTGAATATTGTTTCCAAACATTTTGCAATAACTAGTCACATTTTTTCCTTACTTTTCCTTTAAATTTCCATTACTTGTATGCCAGCGCAATGCAAAACGATAGTGAAATAGCTATCGTCAAAAAACGATCGTCAAGACGATAGCGATTGGCGGTTTTGAAAGTACATGAAACAACCAAAATGATATCGGTTTGTCGATATCGTTTTTTTCTTTGCTTGCACGATGCAAAACTCTCATTTTAACGATATCGCCGCACGATAGTCGTCCTCCGTTTTTAGACCCCTGTTAACAGCTCCAAACAGCTCTCAGAATCATCGATACGTTATTATTTTTAGTCCATAGTGAGAAAACGCGGCACCCATTTTGAAAACAGCTTTCTCATGGACAAATGTTCATGCACAATAGTATTAACACTGCCTTCTGATATATTAAAGGTGTCAGCCATCTAACGCAATTTCACTTTGCGATTTTCCGAAAAAAAACGATTTTTACTTTCTGACGTTTTCAGGTGTAACCACCTCAATTGGTCTTCGAGAGCGTTCAGCTTCGTTGGTGTCTGTATGGCCACGTTTAAAGTCAGCATACAATCGACATATAGTTGTTTTTGATGGAGCAGAGTCTCTGTGACACTTTTCAAACACTTTCAAACACTTTCAAACACATCTTGCACCGTTTTTTCTCCTCAAAAAGCAGTGTTTAATCATAGTTATATTATATGATAAATAATAATATTTGTAAGAAACTATCGCTTGTGTCGACATCTGTAGGAAAGATATGAAACAAAAACTATGTAGCTCATGCACAGCTGCACTTCCTTTTTTTATATCTCTCTTACTTTGTCTCTTCTCGCTACACGTTGTACTATTCTCCTGAATAAATGATCTAATAAAAAAAATTCGAAAGACTCTTATTTTAACATGCTAGCATAGCGTAGTTGCAGAAAATAAAAAAAAGTCAAGTGCCACACTATAAAGAAACAATTAAATAATAAAAATAAAAATTGTGGATGTAAACGGATTTAAAATAAACACGCGGTCGGCAATTAAAACATAAAGTACTACGTAAACTAATAATTAAGGTTAGCCTTGTGCAAATACTAAAAAGTATTGAATACTAATAAATGTTTAATATAAACTTATCAAAACTAACCAAGAGTGAAAGTCAAAAATCAAATAACAATAAAGAATCAGAAAACAGTGATTCGGACGACGATAAAAAATTTTAAACTATTTTTGATAAAGAATGTGCCCTAGAAATTACAGAGGAATCAACCAACATACAGGTCAAACAATGTTGATGATTTTAAATATCATAATTTTGATGGCAGCAACTTCGACAAATGGAAAATGCGTCTGCTAATTAACTTAGAGTGTAAAGAGTGCAAAGAGCAGGCATTACGACTACGAGCTAACACGAACATAATCAGTGAAGAGAATTGGAAGAAAGCAAGTGTATGGGCTAAAGCCATTTTGGTTAATTCGGTGTCCGACACGCAACTAGAGTACATACATGTTTGTAAAACAGCATATGATATGCTAAAAAATTTCAACCAATTGTACGTGAATAAATCAACAGCACTTCAAATAATTTGCCGTGGAAATTTAGATAATGTAAAATTGAAGGTTTTTGACAGTGTGGAAGAATTTTTCTGTGCTTTCGAACAAAGTTGCAATAAATTAAAAGTGCTACCCCTTCCTTTCTGGATGCCTTGGGGCGGCGGAAGGGCTTAAGAGTCAATGAACCTCGGTTCGAAAGCTCCCAGGTGAGACGTCGAACTAAACTCCAGAAACGTCTTGCATTTTACGTCCTAAATAAAGACTGTATGGAGGTAAACCCAAAGGATTTGACTACTCCAGGTTGTACTCGCGACTGCGATAATCCACCCGTTGTCTTTTCGACATCCACCATATTTAAAACACCCTCCGCCCGCAGGGGCGCTGAAAGCAATGATTCTTGCCACTCACTTTACGATGCCCTCAGTAGAATGAGTTGGAAAACCGGAGAAAGTGGCGGAGAGGCACAGCCTGATACGCCTAATCTCCCGGCTCAGGGTCAGCAAGCCTGCCAGAGTGCCACCTCTAATGGCGCCTCAGAAATCCGAAAAGAAGGAACTAGTCCCAAAAGATCCGGTACCTGGGTGTCCCCTGACTAAGAGCCAAAGGAATAGGAGGAGAAGGAAGAAAGAGATCACGAAAGTGGTTGAAGGCGCAAGGGTCGAAGGCAGTACCCCTTCAATGACGAAGGCAAAGAGGATTAGGTCAGTAGAAGTATCACCAACCGAAACTGGCCAATCCTCCGAAACCAAAGCCGCCTCCTCTTCTTTTGGCTCTCAAAGAAAAAAGCGAAAAACGGCTTCGCACGCTTACCTTGGCAGCACTCCTCACAAGCAATGTCCGCAAGACACCGGTGCCGCACCTAGTATTGGCTGCGGCTCGGATAAGCGGAAATTGACTGCTGCGGGTGAGCCCGCTAATAGACTCAAACTCGCGGCAAGCGGAAAACGAGATCCGCAGCCCTATAAGAAGGCTGCTACCTCTTCTCTGCTACTACGAATAGGAAAAGCTGGCAATGACGACAGCATGACCGACGCGGAATGCAAATACTGCGAAGATCAGCCGTGGGAGCTGGCTAAGGCAGAGAACTCTTGCTTGCAAGTGGAGGGCTGTGCTCTGGGAAACGGAACCTTTTTGAAGTTCTCCACACAGCAATCTCTGGAGTGGCTGAGCACTTCCGTACCGAAAATTCCCCCCCTGGGAATCACAAGTTTTGAGGTTCTCAGACCTTTAAAACTCACGAGCGCCATCTGCTGGATCTCGGGGCCACTCAGAAACACAGCGGATGTGCTGGCGCGTCTCCGCATCCAGAACCCTGATCTCGAAACCAGAAGGTCTTCTCCCACAGGGAGAACAAGAACCGGGAAAGTAAGGACGGTTCTACTCTCGTTGTGAGCCTGGACCGACCTTCGGTTGAGACTACGTCTCCAGATAAGGCTCTCGTCCCTATCTGCACCTTGGACGGATTAACTTCCGCCTCATGTCAAAGGTTTGCGAATATGGGATGCTTTATACGGTAACTCTGCATGCCACTGTTTACCCAGATCAACCTTCATCATTGTAAGGATGCTACTGCAATCCTACGTAGCAGACTTTCCATGATGAAGACAAAATCACACATCGTATCTATCCAGGAACCATGGGTGTGGAAAAATCGCATCTGTGGTCTTGGTAGTCTACAAGGCTTTTCTCCACTCTTCGACGAGCGATCGGAAAGACCGAGAGCTTGTCTTATTGCGCCGAATCTTCTCCCAGCAACCAAGCTTAGACAATTCTGTTTAAAAGATTAAGTTGCTGCGGTTATTAACTATAAATCAGGCAGATCATGGCACAATTTTGTCGTGGCTTCGGCCTACGGGGAATTGCAGAGAAAGCGCAAGGAAACCAGAAAACTTCTGAATAGGTCACTCAAGACCAATCTGGAAGAGGACTGGGACCTGTATCGATTAAAACAAAAATAATATAAAAGGCTTATTCGAACTTCGAAAATTGCCACTAAGAAAACCAGACGGTACCTATACCGAGTCTTAAACCGGGACCCTCTAACTTATTCTTGGGACTCACTTCCCTGGGAACCAGAGCACAGTCGGCTCAAAACCACTGACGATTTCCGAAACTGGGGATGAGCAGACAAATTCTACTCGCAGAGGCTGGTATATTTTATCGCTCGTGGCCACTGCTGAAGCCATCAAGTACGCTGTTGCGTCTTTTGATGGTTTCAAGTCACCGGGCACCGATGTCATATATGCAGCCCTGCTGCAAAAGGGTATAGACCCTATACTGCCGGCTCTGAAAAGAATCTTCACTGCCAGTCTCGCGCTGGCATACATTCCAAGTACCTGGCGCACATTGAGAGTAGCCTTTATACAAAGGAGAATACTCACTTGCCAAAAATTTCAGGCCTATCAGTCTCACCTCCTTCATGCTAAAAAGCTTGAAGAGGCTGGTGGAACTGCAACTGCAACTCCATCTCAGATGCAACATGCCTACCAGCGCGGAAAATCTTGCGAGACTGCACTTCAAAATCTCGTGGGCATTTTCACCGACATAGAGGGCGCCTTTGACTATGCGACTTTCGATGACATGTGTAACGCGGCCAGGAATCACGGCGTAGAAGAATCATTGGTGTTGAGGATAAGAGCAATGCTAATGAATAGAACTATAATCGCGGAGGCGGAGTGTGACAAGTTTGTAATGTCGGAGGTTAACAGGAGCTGCCCCAAAGGCGGGGTGCTGTCTCCCCTCCTACGGTTCATGCTGGTCTATTCTTTGCTTTCTGTTTTGAATAGTTCTATTACCTACGCCCAGGCTTATGCAGACGATGATTGGTTACCGTACCATGCCTTGCGGCCGTCAGCGCACGCGGGCAGGCGGCTCTTGACACGATCGATAGCTGGTGTACCAGGAATGGTCATTCCGTCAAGCCTGAGGTTGTTCTCTTTACGAGAAGGAGGAATATGACTGGTTTAACTCAACTGGTACTCAAAGGCGTCAATATCCCACTTTCCAATGAAGCCAAATATCTACTTATTATCCTGGACGGTAAACTTCTCTGGAAAAGACAAATTGAGGCAAAAACCGCTGTCAGTCTTCTGGCAATGCAAGGGCTAATTTAATTTTATTATAGTTGTGAAAAATTCAAATGCAAAAATCTATAACAGCAATAGAGCCTTAGTAGCTATTGCAAATATTGAAAATGGTTTATATAAACTGAAAGGTGTTGTTAACAAATATTGGAATAGATAGATAGATAGATAGATCTTTATTAGGCACATAAAAATTAATTTTTACAGTTAAGTATTGCACATTTTACATATTGGCACACAAGTACCTTGCTACTAAAAAATAGTTTTATGTATGAACAAAAAAATTTATGAAACATTAAGGATGACATATAAGAGGAAAAGCGCAAGAAAAAACCTCATAACAAAAAAAAAATTTAAGTATTAATACCAATAATATATAAGAACCAAAGTTGTACAAAGCAAACTGTTGTATCAATAAATAAGATAATACTGTGTGTTAGATAAATTATTTATAAACATGTTAACAAGCAAACAAAAATAAATAATTTATAAATAAAATAAATAAAAATATGAAAAACAAAACAGATAGATAAATAAATATAATAGATAATAGATAAATAAATAAATAAATAAATAAATTAATAAATAAATAAATTAATAAATAAATAAACAATACATAAATGATAAATAACAAAATATCGATATTTGAATGAGTAAATAAATAAATAGCAATAAGCAATTAATAAATAACAAGTGTATAAAAAGTTGAATAAATAAATAAACAATAAACATGTAGGTAAATAATATAATAGATACATATGAATAACACTTTAATTACTATCAGTTATCAGCAAGAGAACAACGAATATAAAATTTATCACGATCATTAATCAGTTCAACACTAGCCATTGCATGCAGTTCATTTTTAGAAAAATGCCACGGAAAATTGCAGATCATTTTTAATATTTTATTTTGGGCTATTTGAAGCCTCTTTAAATGACATTTTGCCATATCTCCCCATACAGGGCAGCCGTATGTTAATATTGGTTGGAAGATGACTTTAAATATAATTTTATTTTATTTGAAGTGACTTCCTGTTTATTAATGAATATAACAAAGTGGTTGCAATCTTTATTTTTTTTAAAGTTTGCGTAACATGGCAACTAAAGGTTAGCTTAGAATCTAAATGTACCCCTAGATATTTCTCCGATATATTACAGCTTATCTGGCTTCCAAAAATAGGGATTGGACTCTGAGGAAGAACGCAAGGTTTTCGTTTTCTGGTGAAAAAGATAGCTTGAGTTTTCTCAGAACTAATTTTTATTTTCCACCTATTAAAATAACTGAGTATTATCTCACTTGCATTTATAAGTACATTCTCAACGTTGAGAGCATACTCATGCGAGGTGTATACAGCAGTATCACATACCAGTGTCACTTGGCAATTTGGTAGATGTGGAAAGTCAGATGTATATATATTGTACAGTATAGGACCAAGTACCGAGCCTTGAGGGACACCCATAGAAAAGCTATGGGGACTTGACGAAGGACTATTAACGCAAACTTGAAAGAAACGAGCGTTTAAAAAACGTTGGACTATTTTGATTAGGTAAGGGGGATAGTGTAGATTGAGCATTTTGTAAATAAGTCCTTCGTGCCAGACTGTGTCGAAGGCCTTTTTCACATCAAGCAGGATCATACCTATAGATTTGCCTACTAACCGATTAGTTTTGATGTGATTGCATATCCTAAGACATTGATGGGAAGTATTATGGAACTACCTGAAACCAAACTGAGTATTTGGAAATACTGCATTATTAATTGTATATTCCAGAATTAGCTTTTTCAAAACCTTTTCCAAGATTTTACTAACACTGCTAATCAG
>OY019133.1:60701369-60776369 GCA_955652365.1 Eristalinus aeneus
TTATTATTATTATTATTATTATTATTATTATTATTATTATTATTATTATTATTATTATTATTATTATTATTATTATTATTATTATTATTATTATTATTATTATTATTATTATTATTATTATTATTATTATTATTATTATTATTATTATTATTATTATTATTATTATTATTATTATTATTATTATTATTATTATTATTATTATTATTATTATTATTATTATTATTATTATTATTATTATTATTATTATTATTATTATTATTATTATTATTATTATTATTATTATTATTATTATTATTATTATTATTATTATTATTATTATTATTATTATTATTATTATTATTATTATTATTATTATTATTATTATTATTATTATTATTATTATTATTATTATTATTATTATTATTATTATTATTATTATTATTATTATTATTATTATTATTATTATTATTATTATTATTATTATTATTATTATTATTATTATTATTATTATTATTATTATTATTATTATTATTATTATTATTATTATTATTATTATTATTATTATTATTATTATTATTATTATTATTATTATTATTATTATTATTATTATTATTATTATTATTATTATTATTATTATTATTATTATTATTATTATTATTATTATTTCAATATATTATATATTGATCATGCTTGTGCCTCTACAGCCAACATTGCGCTGACGACTGCATCTCCGCTAGCAGGAATGATGGTTTGCGTTCACCAAGAGCCAATCCAAAGACTAATTCACGAAATTTTTGTTCCGGACTAATGCTGAAGCGATTGAGTAGTGCTTTTTTCAGGTGATCGTACTTTTCATTTGATGGCGGATTAAGGACTTCTTCTTTGACCAGCGTAAGAATGTTCTCCTCTAACCTTGAAACTAAAGAACTAAATTTAGAGGAATCTGAAGTTACTCGCTGCATTTGGTTCTTTAGTCCAGAAATAGGGAATATTCAATCGTACCATACTATTGACTGCGGTAAAAGCTGCCTGCGTTGCGTTTGTTTCCTCTTGGTTCTGCGTGTTGGGACTTATCAACTACAACTTTTTATTAATTAACTTGATTTCATATCTAAAACTTTAAACGAACAAACAAAAATGTGCAGTGTGTTTGACGAAGCAGGTGTTGAAAACAAATCAATTTAAAAGTGACATTTCATTTTTATTCTCGACTGCGCTTTCACTGCTAGCCACCTCTCACCTCGCCACCTCTTCCACAACCACTGAACCATACACTGCAGATGATTCCAATGTGACCGTCGATTTTGATTTGAGTTTAGGACTTCTGGTTCAAGAACAGCTGTAAGTGGTTCGCCTATAATGAAATGTGCAAGTATTAAGGAATGGAGATCATTATCGCACATTGAACAAGAAGGACGAGAATTAAAGACGGCTTCGATTTGCGTTAAGAGCGTATATAACTCTTCAAAGGTTAAAATCCAAGAGCCGATGACACGACGAAGGTGGAATTTGACGGATTTTGCTCCTGCTTCCCACAATCCGCTAAAGTGCGAAGCATATGGAGGGATGAACTGTCAGTCAATGTTGTCCTTAGCTAGCGCAGCTGCAATTATGTCATTATTCGCTTGGTTTAGCACTAGCCTATGTAAGGTACCGATGAACGCCTTGGAAATTGGTGTCGTTGTCGCTGTAAATCGTAGCACATTTTCCACGACTTGCAACAAATCTCCGCAATGCTCCCAGAAACGCATCCGTTGTAAGGTCGGAACCCACTTCCAAGTGAATGGCCTTTGTGGACATACATGCAAACAAGGCAATGTAAGCCGTCAATATTTCTGAATTCCGGCAACGAGATGACCTTATCGATATTGGTCCATCATAATCGCAGCCCGTGTTGATGAAGGGTCGGCCAGGTTGAATTTGATACGACGGCAAATTCCCCATAAGTTGCTGGCTTCTGCACCTGCGTTGCATAAAGCATGGCTTGCATTTGTGAATCACCATTCGAATCAAGTCTCGACTGCCCAGTATCCAGAACTGTTGACGTACGAACGCGAACATTTCCGACACTCCCGCATGCAAATATCGTTGGTGAACGTTTTGAATGGTCAACCTTGAATCAGAAATGGTGAGCATCTTAAAAGTCTTGACTTCGAAACAACTTGTTTGTGCAGTCTTTACTGCCGAATGTCTTCATCAAAGTACATGCTCTGTACTCGGGACGAGCTTTGTGCGCGACAATTCGATACGAACCGGACACAATACGCGATTATGCGCTGTAAACGATTCCACAACGATATTTTGTCAATCAGTGATTGTATGAGATGAGTATCCGCTGCAGTGACGAAGATATGTCTCGCTAGTTTGACTGACTTCTCTTCCTGCTAAACTATGGTGTTGTTTTCTATTTGATCTCTCTCTCTCTCTCTCTCTCTGCGGTAACTAAGGAGGACCCGTACATCACAAGTTTCGCAGGTGCTAGTCCACTTGATGCGCAGTCCGCTGGGTTCGACCACAGTTCCTGAAACATAATTTTTAAAAGGATAACAGATGGAGATAATATTCCTAACGGATAGAAAATCCGAGCTGTATCAGATAGCAAATGCCTTCTAGTGGCACAAGTATATTGCTGTAATTGTGCAACACGATAGGAAAAACTGTCACTAGCGGGGTTCCGAGAACTTTGATAAATGACTGCGATTGATCGAAACTGTAATCACATTCCGAGGATGGCTGTTTAGCAAGCAATGCCCAACAATTTGAGCTCCATTTTCGCAAGTGTAATTTCGCGGCTGAATCAATGGAGTTTGGATGGCAAAGATACTGCATATTTTCCGTCAGGAGCGCGAGTTACGTATAACGTAGCTAACCAAATTGTCAAATTGCACTATGGCAATTTTGCATTAACAGAATGCCGGAAAACAGAAACCCATACTGAAAACAAAATCGAAAGAGGAATGCTTGGCTCAGCAATTTTGTAATATAAAACCAACCTAATTTCTAAAATCGGTTATATTATTTGTTGGATACCCAAGTGTGCAACCAAGCTGTAGACAGCGGCACTTGTTGTATTTTATTAAAGAATAAAAAGCATTTTTTAAGACCGTGCAACCTAGCTGAAGAAAGCGGCACTCAATAAAAGACTTGTAGTTTTTTTTATTTCTCTTTAAAATTTCCAACAGGTAATTTAAGTGGCGCAGTCGGTTTCGGATCTCGCTCGATCCACAGTGAATTTAAAAAAACGAGTCGGTACAACAACGACAGTAGTGTTACTCTAGCGAAATTGCGTAAAGTTATTAACTAGGTGAACACAAATAAACGTATAAAAACGTAGTGTTGTGAATAGTGCCGTCTTGTGTGTTTTGTAGTTGGGACGAGCTCAATATTTTACAACACTGGATTTAGCGAAAGGGTACCACCAAATTAAAATGCATCCGAGAGATATAGAGACAACCGCATTTGTTACACCAAACGGTTTGTTAAAATATACTCGAATGGCATGTGGTCTTAAAAACGCCCCAGCCACATTGCAGAGGTTTATGAATAACTTATTGAGAGATTACATAAATAAGATCTGTTTAGTCTACATTGATGACATTTTAATTATCTCCATATGCTTAGAAGAACATCTTAGTGCAATCAGAACAATTTTGCATGTTCTTAGCAAGCATAATCTCAAGACTTAACTCAGCAAGTGTTCTTTTTTAAAGAGAGATACCGAATTCTTGGGCCACGTTTTGACTAAGGAGGGAATGAAGCCAAACCCAAACAAAATAAAATATATACTCGGACGGAAAAACAGAGCGACGGGATATTATAGAAAGATATATAAAATATCCTATCCAATGATAAAGTATTTTTTTTAATGCATTTTAATTTTTATTTTTCAAATTCAATGTCTTACATGTTAGACAGAAAATACTTAAAACTAGCTTACTAATGAAATCTAATGATCTTAATTCTAAGTTACTGATTCTCTACAAGTACTCTAAGCTAACCTACGGATTTGATTTTTCTAATACCTTTCGGATTCTTATAATATCTGACTTTATGCTTAAAATATATAAGTGTAATTATTATTTCTCCAAGAAAATTAAGAAAAAACTTGGACTTCATGGTTTTTTTGTTTGCTACTCATCCTAACTTATAAATTATTTTATCTTACCTACTTAAATTACCTCAACCTAGATTAAAACTTAAATCTACAATTCATAAAACCAAATAACATAACTATTTACATAGGACTTAACTATGTCCGTAAATATACGGACGTGTGCACCAGGGCGTATGTGTTATTTATATGCTTAACATATATATCTAATACGCCGTGATGCACCTTTTTTGTGTTTTTTTGTGTTTTTTTTTTGTTTTTGTTTTTATTTTTTATTTGTTTTTGTTTTTTTTCTATTTTTTTAACTCCTTACATCCTATGTGAGTTGGCCCTATGACTCAACTATACCATTTTGTACTTTAAGTATTTAGCGGCATCGAATGCTGGTTATGGTGTAGCCATCAATAGAAATGCCGTTCTTTGTCTGTTACTGCTCTGTCTCGGGCAGAAATCGCTCTGCTGAACCGTAGGAGTTGCCTTTCTACTGTTCGGCGTGAGACATGGAAGATGATAGGGCAGCCATCCTCATCTTGTATCAGGCCTTTCGCGTCCAAATAGAGGAAAGCTTCAGTCGGAATAAAACCGTTAATGCGTACCCTCTCGTGGTACATTACGTTAGGGTAGCAAGCCCCAAAGATCAGACTGTTGGTTGAAGCCATGGCTCGAGTAGTGTGACTCCGAATCAACTTAATAATAAAGTTATCTATCCTTATAAGGTTTGCGTCGTTATACAGGACCTCGTTGGGATAGAATTTCTTGTAGTCAGATTCAGGTGTTCGATATAAGCGAAGACAAGCCCGAAGGCACCGCCTCTCGAACACCCTCATCTTTTCCATTTGGGAAGGACTCACATCGAACCACACAGGACAACCATATACCATGATTGGCTGGATAAGGGCCATGTAGCAGATTACCTTCACCCTGGTGTCAATTTGACTGTTGTAGAACAGTCCTCTTGCCAAAGCGAAGGCATTCTTTGCCCTGGTCAGAGCTGTATCTACATGGACACCAGCATATAGGTACTGCACTTTTCACGGTCAATGGGGCCCCAGTGGGTCAACTATGTTGAACTTGCGCCAATTCATTTTCGTGTCTCTTGAGGCTCTGGACAGCGGGGTTCTGAAAAGGATAGTTTCACACTTCTGGTAGCTGATCTTCAACTTCCAGTCGTCGCAAAATCGTTGAATTGCATCGAAGTCACTCTACAACAAGACATTTATTTCTTCTACCTTCGGGGCTGATCTGTACGCGATTAGATCGTCGGCAAACGCTATAATGTTAGGCACAGAACCTATAAGATCGCTAGTGTATATAGTGAACAAGATCGGTGAACCCACCGCCCCTTGTTGTAGCCCATTTTTTATATGGAACACAGTTGAGGAAATTTCGTTGCCATTTTTCACAACGAACTTCCTACCTATTACCATGTCGTAGATCATATATAGCAATGTTTTATTTATGCAGAGCCTGACTAACTTGTCAATCAAGCAGGCCCCTGTGCATTGTGTTTTGTTTCTATTCCACTGGATGTCGGAAACCATTTTCCAAACCAGAAGCCAAATTGGTTTTCCGGTATGATTTCTTTTTCCTCAACCCATTCTTTCAGAGCTTTGATGACTATCTTCTCAAATACATTGCTTATGCAGGGAGGAAGACTTATAGAACGGAGATTCGTCGGGATGGAGGTATCTTTTCCCCGTTCCGGAATTGGCTGTACCACAGCTGTTTTCCAATGCACCGGGTAATATGCATTACTCTGTGCATTGTAAACATACATCCACCGCCTCAGAGGGTAGATGGCGCAGACCAATATTTGGTATCCCATCTATTCCCACTGACTTCTTCTTCTTCAGTGAGTTGAGGATACCTTGGAGTTCATCTTTCGAAATACGGATGAAGTTGTTTTCATCATCGGTGACGACATTATTTGCCGGATAATCGTCATTGAACCTGATAAAACCAGGGTTCTCGGATCGCCATTGACTTATTTCATTCCGAAGACAGACATGATTTAGCAAGGCTCTGATTTCCAGGTCGTGATTCTCCTGAGGATCTTCAACTACGAAGTAGTCATTGTCAAGCACTGCCCTATCAGGATCGATGCCGACCGAAGTAAGTAGGTTCTCGTTGTCTCTTGTTCTGTCAAGTCGAACGCTCTGAATGTCGTTATGATCTTTCCTCCGAAATATTTTATTTTCTTGAGGGAACATTCTCGGGTTGTTAAATCTCTTATTGCTTATCTTATTGCTAATCTTATTGCTCCAATGCGAGCTTACAGCTTGTCTGTAATTATGTTTGATTAACTGTTGGAGTACTTTGATCTGTGACTTCAGACAGCAAATTTCTGTATTTTGTGGATCTATAAATCTCCTGTACAAGAGTTTGAGTCTTGACAGGAGTCTACTTTCTTGCACGTGAAGTGCATCGATCGTAGCATTCCGATAATGTCGCCATCATCAGTTTGTGCTACCTTCGGGATTGTTTTGGCCATTGTTCGTTTAATGACTTTGTCCATTTGTGTGAGGTAGCCATAGACCTCTTTGTTCGTAAGATTTCTGTTCGTAGGGGGATTGACCACACTCGAACTTATTTCTCTGGCTAAGGTTCTAGAAAATCGTGGCCAGCACACCTTATTGTAATTATAAGGATGCTTTTGCACAAATTCCTCAAGTTCCTCCAGCTTATTCGGGAGCTGAATTACCGCGGCGAGACCACAGTGGTCACTGTCATACTCGACCGTAGTTAAACAGTTCCTCGTGCGTCGCTCCACGTTTCGTAACGTTAGTCGTCTGTCGATTAGCATAACATTCAGAAAGGACCCGCTTCTAGGAAATGATGGTCTATCGGTTGCCAGCATATCCAGTTTGAACTCAATATTGTTTTGTTCCATCCACTCTAAGAGAGCGTTTCCTCTCTCGTTTAGAACAGTATTACCCCTTTCGCAGTGTTTGGCGTTTAAATACCCGACTAATACATACAAGTTTTCTTCCGAGTTCAAGCGGAGGCTGGTGAAGAGAGCCTCAAGCTCCGAAAGAAAGTTAGGGTTTTGAGGTTCTGATGCGTAAGCAGCGATCACAAACAGCTTCTTTCCACCTTGGAGAGAGATGCGTGCGATGCCCGCATCTTCATTGCTATATATGACCTTATGACTAATATTCTTTTTAATTAAGAGGGCAACTCCGCCACCTCTAGTGGATTGGGGTCGGTCCCTTCTTATAATATGGTCATTTTTGTACCTGAGGTTACGCGCCTGGTTAGGCTTAGTTTCGCTAGCCATCAGCACATCAGGAATGTGGGTTTGCAGTAAATTAGCGAACGATAGTTTTCGTTCGATCCTAATCAGCGAATTAACATTCACTGCTAGAATCTTAAGGGTTCTTACCTCGCGTGAGCCCATTATATCTGAGCGCGCTTGCTTGCAGGCTGCTGAGAGAAGAGGAAATCTGCTCTAGCCGTCTGCATAAGGAAACTGGTCTGTAGTTCGGCCATCTGTTTCTGCAAGGCAATCATCTGCGCTTGCATCGACTAGATGGAAGACAGTACATCCCTTATGGAGAGATCTGCTTCAGGTTGCCTGGCCTTTGGAGCCGGAGCAGCCTTTGGCACTGTTCGTTGCATCGACTGGATGGAAGACAGTACATCCCTTATGGAGAGGTCTGCTTCAGGTTGCCTGGCCTTTGGAGCCGGGGCAGCCTTTGGCACTGTTCGTTGTGCCGGTTGTCTGCCTGACACCATCTGGGCGTAGGAGACACCAGGCGTAGCGGTGGTAGTCAGCGCACGGGTAGTTGGCCTGGCGGTAACCTTTTTGTCGTTCCTTGCTGCTTTTACTCTCTGCCGGAGTTCTTTTATTCGTGGACAGCCCAAGTAAGTTGCGGGGTGTCCATTTCCTCCGCAGAGTACACATTTGAGGAGCGCCTTATCCTCGACTTTCTCCATACCTAAGGGACATTCCCCTTTGTTGTGGCTGAAAGTGCATCGTGCGCAGCGGAACTCCATATTGCAGTTCTCCGCGACGTGCCCCAGCCTTCTGCACTTCGCACATTGAAGTACGTGGTCAGATTTGTTTAATTTTTCCCACTTTACACTAAGACCCCCTACGAAACGGATTTTTCGAAGGCTGTCAATTTTAGTACCGTGGGATACCTGAACTAAGAAGAAAGGAAGTGCCTTCTTCTTCGCCCTCGCTGCCGCAGTAATGAAGGGCTTTACCCCTACAAACTGGACCTCGTCGCTTTCAACTTCGCGCAGCTTGTCGGGGAGAACCTTCAGCAGAAGGATTAATACCTTTGAGAAGCAAAGTCTGTGGCCTTTCTCCTCTGGGGGTGTACGTATAGAAGTCAGTGTTCGAAGCCGCCAACTTCTCTTTGAGAAATCTAAACCCGTCCATTGTTAGGCAATGAACGGTGTGGGTTTGGGGAGTCTTATATTTTATGTAAAATAACTTATTGCCTAGGGCCAACTCACATAGGGTCTCTAGTTCGTCGGTCCCAATGCCAAAAACGTTGATGGGCGGGCAGCGTGCCTTGGACTTCTGCTGCTGTTGTTTTTGTTGTTCCTGCTGCCGTGATTCCTGTTGTTTCTGTTGTTCCGGTTGTAGTTGCTGTGGTTTTTGCTGCTGTTTCTTGTGTTGGGTCTGCGTTTGCTGGGCCTTTTGTTTTTGTTGTTGTTGCTGTGTCTGTTTTTGTTGTTGCAGTTGAGCAGTCTGTAGAAGCTGAGCTGCCTTTGATGTGGATGGCAGCGATTCTGGAGGATTCTGCAGGTTTTCCTTCCCCTGTTGCTTTTGTTGCCTCTTTTGCTACAGGTTTAAGATATCGCTCAGCTGTTCTTTCCTCTTCGCTGCTTTTTCAGCCGTCTTTCTTGCCGTGGACTGTTCATAGAGCAACTTGATGTGGGCGTTAAGCTTTGCCCTTTCCTCATCAAGTTTAATGAGTCTCGTCTCCTCCTGTCGTATTTCCTCCTCCTCGTTGTCGGCGTCCGACGTAGCAAGCACCTTGAAGGAGTTATCGCTCCCTCTATATGAGAATCGGCATTCGTTGCCCTCCGATTGGCATTGAAGGGCATCAATGTCGATTACAGCTTCAGCTGTAGCCGATGTTGTTGTTGCTGTAGTTTTCTTTGGCGGAGTTGTTTTGGTCGGCACCGATCCGCCTTTGCTCGGTGCCACTGCCTCTTCATCTGACGTCATCGTGGTCGTCCGACGCTTTGTGATGATAGGCTGCGGCTGCAGCCTCTTTCTCCTCTTTTTCCCCTCTGTAGTCCGACTCGTGGGACCAGCCATACGGAGACTACCGTCACTGGTTTGGTGGCCTGATTTCCCGGCCACCGGTGTTTTAAATTCACCCGATTTACTGAGCTCGGGTCGCTCGTCACTTTCCATGTCCCTCACTCACACTAGGTGTCTCTCTCACTGTTAATTAATCAAAAAAGAAACTTTTTTTTGTCCTCGGGATTCGAGCCCGGGATTCTTGGTCACCACACTTGTGCTCTACTACCAGAGCTACTGGATACTTTTGACAAATTGTTTTTTTTTTGCTATTTGTGTACACACACTGCTAAGACGAAACACGTACGTACTCCGTGGAGGTCTGTGAACGACTGAGAGCTTTAGTTGTTGATGGAAAAACATTAAACATTTTAGATCGAAGGTAAGGATACAGTGTATGATTCTATGTTTTATGTTTGTGAATAAAAATTCAATTGATAAGAGTATGTACGTTACTTCAGATAAATTTACATTAAGACATAAGTACACATAAGTTTTACATAAGTTTTGTAAGTTTTAGTATGTTTGATCGTTTGATTGCAAAGAGACAAAAGACCAAAAGACATTTAGTACATTTTGGAAAGCTAGTCTACTCAGCAGGAATGTAGTCAAAGACGCAAAGATCCAGTCTTTCGTGGGTTGTCGTCATTTAATTTAGTAAAATAGAATAAAACAAATTAAATTAAATATTAATTTTGTTAAAATTTGGTTTAATTTGCAGATCTAATTTAACAAGACCTTTCTTAAAACTCGCAAGAAACTGCTCGTCAGTGTTATGCTGTAGATCCACACCACTTCAAAAGGCGTTCCTGGTAAAAGTTGTGAAAGAGGAGTTACATATTTGTACATTAGCTATTGGAGACGGTGCAAATGATGTTTCTATGATTCAAGTAAGATATATATATTTATTAGAGAAATTAACACATTTTTCTAGTTGGCCTTATTTCAATGTACTTATGTATGTATTTCATGTAAGCAGAGGATAGTTTTTTAAGTTTTGTTTTTATAATTTAATAATTTTCTTTAGTTAAGAGAACCATATCACTCTCACTAATATTTTCAAGATATTGGTAATTGATAGTTATTATTACATAAGCTTAAAACGCAGGTACGTAATAATTTATCATATTCAGTTGGAAAAAATGGATATCACCAAGTAGCAGGACACAAATGATTAATTTGTCATAGAAAGTCACTCGCTTTTATTGTCCTACTGCCTTTTAAGTTCACTTTTAATGTATTGTCCCTATTTACTACGGTATCGAAGTAAAAAAAGGCTTGGCCTTTCTAATATCTTTTACTGTCAATTGTCTTAATTGTTATTCACATTTATACAATTTTATAGCGTATTATATATTATTTATTTTGATTTGTTTCCAACACTCATTTTTAATTTTAAATCATACAGATGGCAGACGTTAGTATCGGAATATCTGGACAAGAAGGAATGCAAGCCGTTATGGCGTCCGACTTTACTTTAGCTCGATTCAAATACTTGGAAAATTTGTTGAACCAGAATAACAATCTGAATTCTATTTGTTTATTTGCTTCAACGTTAATGCTATAGGGGCTAAAACAGTAACAAAATATCCTTATTTCGTGATGCATTTTTACAAATAAGATTTTTTTAATTCTTTCATTGACTATGTCGCTAAAGGTATTACTAAAAAAAATAAAAAATGTTCGTGCAAATGCGAGTGTTCGGGTTTTTTTTTAATTTCATGCATAAGACTGGTCCTTAATAGATTAATCTATCAATTATTTATAAAAGAGCAGCGTGTATAGATATAAATGGTTTGCAGGCATTTGTCTTTTGGCACCAGCTGTTTTGTGGATTTTCTGGATCTGTGATGATGGATCAGATGTACTTGATGCTATACAACCATATATTTACTTCACTTCCCCCATTAGCTATTGGTGTATACGATAAAAGGATACCTCAGGATCTACTCTTAAACCACCCTGATCTTTATAAACATGTAAATGGTTAAAAAACAAGAGAAGTAAGAAAATTTAGAATCTTTATTTGTTTAGGGACGATTGAGGAAATCTTATAAGACCCATGATTTTTGGCTTATTCTTTTGGATTCGTTATATCAAAGTCTTGTAATATTTTTTACAGCCCAATGTGCTTATCGGGATAGTTTTGTGGGTATTTGGGAGTTTGGTACAACAATAACAGCGTCCTGCCTGTATACAAATTTAATACATGGGGCTATTGAAGTTCGATCATGGGTAAATATGTATTTTACGTAGTGAAATATTAATTTTTTAATATAAGTTTTTGTTAGACTATTCTTCACGTTCTATCTCTAGTTATTAGTCTGGGATCGTTTTATATTTTTTCAATTATGTACAATTCACTTTGTGTTAATTGTTTTGGATTGCCTTCAAGTTATTGGGTCATATTTCGGTGCATACGTTCATCAATCCACTGGTTAGTCATTATAATAACAGCAGTAGTAAGCATTCTACCAAGGTAAGTTCATTATTGCAACATGAATTTAAAATCGTTTTAAAAAAATTTAAATTTTATATTAGGTTATTAATTACGACAATCAAAACTACTTTATTTCCTGATAATGGTACAAATATGTTGTTGCACAGAAAAAGGGCTCGTTGTAGAGGTGAGGAATTATTAGTAACTTGGTCAAGATCGACATCTGCTTCCTCGATATATAGGTAAAGACACACAACTGGTTAACATTCACATAAGAGCACAATGCAATATATTGCAAAATATTAAAATTAATATTTAAGTGAATAAAACACATTTTTGTATTGAAATTGTAGTTATTACCTGCAACTTGCGGCTATAAGCCATAGTTTTTTTGTAGTTTGATTTTTTTCCTTTATTTAGCATATGTAAATAATAAACTTCTAAATACAATTCGAAAATGGTAGTATAAACATAGACTTGTGCTAAAAGCTTATTGCACTGTAAAGCCAATTTGATAAAGGTTTGTTTTTATTATTCTTTTATTATCTACACACACACACACTAGCGCATACACATTGGGACATTTGTACCACACACAATAGAGTGTGTACTTGAAAGCAGTGAAGTATTTCATGTAACTACATCTAACATCTTTAATTCATCATGCTATGTTCTATTTAGTTTTAAGCTTATTAATCTATAATTGTATCAAAAAATTTATTTTTCTATAACACTATTTACAACAGGAATTCATTGAAATTTCGCGGTTTAGTACAGTAAATGAAGCAAATAAATGTTAATTTATTTAATGTTATTATTTTGTTATGAAAAAAAAAATATTATTTAAGCTATTTGACATGATCTTAAAGGAATTGGGACAACGTTCAATTTCATTTTTTCATGTATAGCAGAAAACCATTCCGTTTGGATACTTTAATCAGACTGTTTTAAAAATGAATTATTATCATACTTTCTTTAAAATTTGTTTTCTAAAATCCAAAACAAAGCTTAGTCGGGTAAGCTAAGTTCTATATATATATTGTTCTAATAACCATATACATGGCTTTCTTTTGATTTATGGTTTCCATGTCCCCTATTATTCCTAAAAGTTTACATGTTTGTTTGATGTTGTTCGTTTTGTTCTAATTTGTTGCTTTGCATGATTAGTGTAACTTTGTTGTGTGTTTTATTTTATATTTTTTTAATTTCATGTATTTGTTATCTATATTATTTTTCAAACCCACAGAACCTCCAATATTGGGCCTAAAAATCACATTGTAACGTCCATAACGTGATAAGATGACATTTTTTGACTCCACGAATATATTCAGATACAAGTATTTCAAAAAGCTATTTCAGTGCGGATAAATAAGTACATATTAGCACATCTCATAAATTATTTAAAATTCACTCGAATTTTGTTAATTCAAAATACGCGCATATACATACATATATATGTGCAATCCTTGGTTATAACTAAATTGTATATACGTTCTATAAATTAAGAGGTAATACAAGTTTAATAATAATATATAAATATAAAATATAGTCTAAAGAATAATTGTTATTAAACAGTACATGCATGTATAAGAGCAATATTAAATTCCGATAAAAATAAGATTTAAACAAGTTTTTATGTAGGTGCAGCCAATTTAAGAAACATTTACGAATTTAGAAATTGCATCAGTTGGTATAAACATTTTTATTATGTTGAATTACTTTTCTGCCTTATTGTATATAACATATCCTTCAACATGAATATATGAAAATATAGAAATTTGAAAAAAGGGAGGAATTGCACAATTCTTTTTTAACATAATAACTATTGAGACCTTATAACAGAAACCTAATTAATTTTTGTTTTATTTTTTAAAGAATATATTCAGCTTCAATAATAAAACATATATATTGCGTGGTGCCATTGAATATAGTTAATAGAGAAAAAATTTAAATTATGAAGAACGATCTTACAGGTTATGTAAATGTTAAAAAATGATCAACTTTATAATCACCTAATTCTACGAATCAAATGATACTAGCCGCATGTGTCTGTTGTATTCTATTGCGATACGAAGTTATATAAACCTATCGAAGTCCCATTCAAAAATGTGCAAATCGGTGTTTTGAAGTATATATTTCAGTTTTAATATCATCATAACTGTATATGTATATATCTGTTTATGTATGCTGTATGCAGTTAAAATAAATTTGTAAATATAAATTTATTATTCGGAGAAATTTCAGACGTTTTAAAATTAAAATTAAATTCCTGTTTTTTTTTTTAGATGAAAGCATATCATGTAAATTGTTTGTAAATAGAAATGTAAAGGATAATAATACAATTATTTTTTGCCGATTTTTTTGCAACTTATATTAACATAACATTATATTTAGCAACATTTTTTTCCTTTAAATGTAATGTGTTTGAGTACTACTTAAGCTCGGCATTTGAAATCAAAAACTAATTATAATATAATAATCTGATAGTGCTGCATCTTTCTGCAGAAAATTTCCTAAAATGTGTCCTTCGTGAGAAATTTCACGATAATGATTTAAGACATCAATGAAAATGTAAAGCAAATGATAATATGAAAAATGTATTTTTTTACTATCACACAACATGCCTTTCGAAAACTATGACACTAGTTAATAAATTTGACAACAAAATGTATATATGTATGTATGAATACTCTTGGCTTTTATAGCCAAGCGGATATATAAGCAAAAATATTAACATCATGACATCAAGCAGTCGTGTAGATCCTATTTTCGTCTTATCTCTAAGCTATTTATGTATATCTTATTTAAACAAATTAAATAATTAAGCATGAAAACTGGCTGTGATTGTTGACAAAACATACTAATAAAGTTTTTGATTACATTTTTAGAATAATAAATTATACAAAATGGCTTAAACTTGTTTTTTATGAAACAAGTTGATGCAACTAAATCAAAGGTATACAAATATCCGTTGTCTTAGTTTCTTGGTAATAACAATGAATATATGTTAATGAAATAAATGTTAAATTGATAAATATATATAAAATTGAATACAAATATTAGTTAAGATCTTTACTTCGCAATTGTTAATCGGTAAAAGGGCCTGCAAAGTTTAAAAAAATATAATTTCAAAAACGATTTACATCATTTAGGTGTAAGCACATAATACATACTATACTTATGAAGGTAATGCTTACTATGGATGTGAATCATATTTTTCGCATTTTACAGTTTTCAGAATGAATATCCACGAGTGTTTTTAATACCAATTGGTATTTATAGTTTCAGGAGTCATTGTATGAAAAACCTTAATTTCTTGCAATCCCTTAAGGAGTCCTTGAAAGAATAATTTTTGGATATCCCTTACATTTTAAAACGTGTGTGTGGGTGGCATCACACCAACTTATGGTCCGGTGCATTTGTACAGTTTATAGGGTTTGTCGTTAACGGTATAAGTCGTTGGTGCATCCTTTTAAGAAACTTAATATAAAAGTCAGTTCAACAAGCAACTGATATTAAAGTTCCAACTTTATAATAACATCCAAATTCATTTTTATAATACGTATAAGTAGACCTTATAACTCTTATTTTCAGATTGAAGCCCTGGGAACTGGCGCGTATAATTAATAATAATAACTTTATATTCGATTTAGAACTGGAATTCAAAGTAAGAGTGTACTTTGTACTTTGTAAACTTATTTTGACGTTCGTTGGCTAGCTAGTTTGGAAAAAATTATTTAATTAAATTCTTTTTCTGCTTCACAAATATAATACAAAGATAGACGACACAGGCTCCTTTTGCAAATTTATCGATTGATTTCTCATTTGGTGTTGTGTAACTTAGTCGATAAGTTGTTCTATAACTGTGAATGAAAAAGTTCATATTGTGAAAATTTTACAATTGACTTCTAAAACTCAAATGTAATTTTTATTTGAAAATATTAATTGTGCGGTTAAAATTTCGTTTAATAAAGTGAATAATTGTCTCTTTAACAACTTTCTGCTTCATTTTTATATTGCTTAAATTTTTCATATTTTAATACGAAGAAGTCTTTTGGTATGGCTGTACTCCGGCATTTAAATCTCTCCTATCCAGAATACAATTCCGGGTGGATCCATTATTGTATCTATTTCTTTTAAGGGTATAATGGTTTCCTCTAAGGGCGTAAAGAAATGCATTTTGTTTGGTTCTCCTCCAGTGAACTTCAACTCATGTCTATTTTCTGATTTTTTATTTTTACTTTTTAGGTCAGTGCAAACCTTAGAACATTAATAATAATAAAGTATATAAATTATTAATTTATAATATTATGACAAGTTTTTCTTACTTCAATCTTCGTTTCCCAATCACGGGCAGGAAGTGCATAGCTATTTAGTTCACAAGTTAAATTGTTCCATCTTTTGATTTTGCATGCGTTCTTACACAAATGCCTCTAGCGATATATTGATTTTCTCTTAAATAATCGACTAAAACAGCCATTTGTTTTTTATTGGTTTGGTTAATATACTTATTTATTTCGGATAAAATTCCCTGTTGACAAGCGATCACAAATTTGCAAACCCTAAAAAACTGCTGTCAAATCAACAAATATTAGGTTTGCTTCAATTCATTTGTAGTTGAGTAAAAACAAAATAGAATTACGCAATAGGTACATATAAAAATTCAAAACTCATTCATTCAATGCACGATCACTAATATCGCTCTCATTTATTTTGATGAACACTAAATAATTTTATAAAAAGATTGGAAATAAAAATAATATTAATAGAAATGTGTTAGTTTAGTTTAGTTTATACTGCATTTTTATTTACTTAATTCAGTTTCTTACATGCTAGACAAAAATACTTAAAACTAGCTTACCAAAGTAATCTACTGATCTTAATTCTAACTTACTGACTCTTCATGAGTACTCTAATCTAGGGTTTTGTATTTTGCCTTTCGGCTTCATATATTATTTTATTATTTTAATAAGTACTTAAACCTACATTCATATATTTAATGAATTTATCCAAGAAAATTGTAAAAAAACTCGGATTTACATTTTTTATTCTTAACCTAACTTATTAAACTATTAACCTAACTACATACCTAAAAAATAAAAAACTATACACCTAAACTTATGACTATATATAATTATATAGACCTTAACTTAACTCTGTTCAACTACTCTCTGTTTAACTACTATATCTTATCTTAACTATGTCCATATAGCTTTACGGACGCGTGCATCAGGGCGTATGTGTTAATTATATGCTTAACATATATATCCAATACGCCGTGGTGCACCTTTTTTTATTTTTATGTTTTTTGTTTTGTTTTTGCTTTTTGTTGTTTTTTGTTTTTTTTTTATTTTTTTTTTTACTTTTTTTGTCTATAAAATGCCTTAAAACTACCTTAACCTACGTGAGTTGGCTTTACTAGCCCAACTACCCCGTCATATGCCTTAAGAAGTTAGCGGCACCGAAGGCAGTCACCAATAAAAAAGCCGTTCCTTTGCAGATACTGCTCTGTCGCGGGCCGAAATCGCTCTACTGAACCGTAGGAGTTCCTCGTGGCTGCGAGCGACGTCCGGCTCGTATTGAAGTCGCCTTTCCACTGTTCGGCGTACGACATGGAAGATGATAGGGCAGCCTTCCGTATCTTGAATCAGGCCTTAAGTGTCCAAGTAGAAAAAAGCTTCAGGTGGAATGAAGCCATTAAGACGCACCCGTTCATGGTACATTTCATTTGGGTAGTAAGCCCCAAAGATGAGACTATTGGTTGAAGCCATGGCTCGGGCAGTGTGGCTACGATTCAACTTAATAATAAAATTATCTATCCTTATAAGGTTTGCCTCGTTGTACAGAACCTCATTGGGGTAGAATTTCTTGTACTGAGATTCTGGTGTTCGATATAAATGAAGACAGGCTCGAAGGCACCGCCTCTCGAACACCCTTATCTTTTCCATCTGGGAAGGACTCACGTTGAACCACACAGGACAACCATATACCATGATTGGCCGGATAAGGGCCATGTAGCCGATTACCTTTACTCTGGTGTCAAGTTGACTGCTGTAAAACAGTCCTCTTGCCATAGCGAAGGCATTCTTGGCCCTGGTCAGAGCAGTATCTACATGGATATCACCGTATAAATACTGGTCCAACCAGATGCCTAGATATCTTACAACATTTTTCACGGTCAACGGTTGTCCCAGTGGATCAACTATGCCGAACTTGCGCCAGTTCATTTTCGTGTCCCTTGAGGCTCTGGACAACGGGGTTCTGAAAAGGATAGTCTCACACTTCTGGTAATTGATTTTCAACTTCCAGTAATCGCAAAATCGTTGAATTGCATCGAAGTCACTCTGCAACAAACCATTTATTTCTTCTACCTTCGGCATAGAACCTATAAGATCGCTAGTGAATATAGTGAACAAGATCGGCGAACCCACCGCCCCTTGTTGCAACCCATTTTTTATGTGAAAAACAGTGGTGGAAATTTCGTTGCCATTTTTCACAACGAACTTCCTACCTGTTACCATGTCATAGATCATATATAGCAATGTTTTATGAACGCCAAGCCTGACCAACTTGAGGAAGAGTCCTTCTAACCATACGGTGTTGAAAGCTTTTTCCATGTCGATCAAGCAGGCCCCTGTGCACTGTGTTTTATTTTTATTCCACTGAATGTCGGAAACCAATTTAGACGCGGCATGAATAGCGTCGTGCCCCGCCCTGAAGCCAAATTGGTTCTCCGGTATTAATTGTTTTTCCTCAACCCATTCTTTCAGAGCTCTAATGACTATCTTCTCGAATACCTTGCTTATGCGCGGAAGAAGACTTATAGAACGGAGATTCGTCGGGATGGAGGTATCTTTGCCCCGTTTCGGGATGGGCTGTACCACAGCTGTTTTCCAATGCGCCGGGTAATATGCATTACTCAGCGCATTGTTGAACAGAGTTGTGTATACGTCCACCGCCTCAGAGGGTAGATGGCGCAAAACAATATTTGCTATTCCATCTATTCCCACTGACTTCTTCTTCTTCAGTGAGTTGAGGATACCTTGGAGATCGTCTTTAGAAATAAGGATGGAGTTGTTTCCATCATCGGCGACGACATTGTTTGCCGGAAGATCGTCACTGAACCTGGTGAAACCAGGGTTCTCAGATCGCCATTGACTTATTTCATTGCGAAGAGAGACATAGTTTAGCAAGGCTCTGTTTTCCAGGTCGTGATTCGGACTATGAGTTTCGTTGACCGTATAAACTTTCTGGAAAACAGCCCCAATTGCTCTAACCTTCTCCTGGGGATCCTAAACTACGAAATAGTCGTTGTCAAGCACAGCCCTATCTGGATCGATGCCAACTGACGTAAGTAGGTTCGCGTTATCTGTTGTTCTGTCAAGTCGTACGCTCTGAATGTCGTTATGGTCTTTCCTCCGAAAGATTTTATTTACTTGCGGGAACATGCTTGGGTTGTTGGATCTTACAGCCCGAATCTTGTTGCCCCAGTGCAAGCTTACAGCTAGTCTGTAATTATGTTTGATTAACTGTTGGAGTACTTTGATCTCTGACTTCAGACAGCGAATCTCCGCATTCTGTGGATCTGTAAATCTCCTGTACAAGAGTTTAAGCCTTGACAGGAGTCTACTTTTCTGCACGTGAAGTGCATCGATGGTACCATTCCGATAAATGTCGCCATCATCGGTTTGTGCTACCTTCGGAATAGTTTTGTCCATTGTTCGTTTTATAACTTCGCCCATTTGTGTGAGGTACCCATCAACCTCTTCGTTCGTTAGGTTTCTGTTCGTCGGAGGATTGATCGCACTCGAACTTATTTCTCTGGCTAAGGTTCTAGAGAAACGTGGCCATCGCGCCTTATTGTAATTATAAGGATGCGTTTGGACATATTCCTCCAGTTCTTCCAGATTATTCGGGAGCTGTATTACCGCGGCGAGACCACAGTGATCACTGTCATACTCGACCGTAGTTAAACAGTTCCTCGTATGTCGCTCCACGTTAAGTATTGTTAGGTGTCTGTCGATTAGCATTACATCCAGATAAGACCCGCTTCTAGGAAATGATGGTCTATCGGTTGCAAGCAAATCCAGCCTGAACTCAATATTGTTTTGTTCTATCCACTCTAAGAGAGCGTTTCCTCTCTCGTTTGGAGCAGTATTACCCCATTCACCGTGTTTGGCGTTCAAATCCCCGGCTAATATATAGAAGTTTTCTTCCGAGTTCAAGCAGAGGCTGGTAAATAGAGCCTCAAGCTCGGAAAGAAAGGGCAGTGTGGCTACGAATCAACTTAATAATAAAATTATCTATCCTTATAAGGTTTGCCTCGTTGTACAGAACCTCATTGGGGTAGAATTTCTTGTACTGAGATTCTGGTGTTCGATATAAATGAAGACAGGCTCGAAGGCACCGCCTCTCGAACACCCTTATCTTTTCCATCTGGGAAGGACTCACGTTGAACCACACAGGACAACCATATACCATGATTGGCCGGATAAGGGCCATGTAGCCGATTACCTTTACTCTGGTGTCAAGTTGACTGCTGTAAAACAGTCCTCTTGCCATAGCGAAGGCATTCTTGGCCCTGGTCAGAGCAGTATCTACATGGATATCACCGTATAAATACTGGTCCAACCAGATGCCTAGATATCTTACAACATTTTTCACGGTCAACGGTTGTCCCAGTGGATCAACTATGCCGAACTTGCGCCAGTTCATTTTCGTGTCCCTTGAGGCTCTGGACAACGGGGTTCTGAAAAGGATAGTCTCACACTTCTGGTAATTGATTTTCAACTTCCAGTAATCGCAAAATCGTTGAATTGCATCGAAGTCACTCTGCAACAAACCATTTATTTCTTCTACCTTCGGCATAGAACCTATAAGATCGCTAGTGAATATAGTGAACAAGATCGGCGAACCCACCGCCCCTTGTTGCAACCCATTTTTTATGTGAAAAACAGTGGTGGAAATTTCGTTGCCATTTTTCACAACGAACTTCCTACCTGTTACCATGTCATAGATCATATATAGCAATGTTTTATGAACGCCAAGCCTGACCAACTTGAGGAAGAGTCCTTCTAACCATACGGTGTTGAAAGCTTTTTCCATGTCGATCAAGCAGGCCCCTGTGCACTGTGTTTTATTTTTATTCCACTGAATGTCGGAAACCAATTTAGACGCGGCATGAATAGCGTCGTGCCCCGCCCTGAAGCCAAATTGGTTCTCCGGTATTAATTGTTTTTCCTCAACCCATTCTTTCAGAGCTCTAATGACTATCTTCTCGAATACCTTGCTTATGCGCGGAAGAAGACTTATAGAACGGAGATTCGTCGGGATGGAGGTATCTTTGCCCCGTTTCGGGATGGGCTGTACCACAGCTGTTTTCCAATGCGCCGGGTAATATGCATTACTCAGCGCATTGTTGAACAGAGTTGTGTATACGTCCACCGCCTCAGAGGGTAGATGGCGCAAAACAATATTTGCTATTCCATCTATTCCCACTGACTTCTTCTTCTTCAGTGAGTTGAGGATACCTTGGAGATCGTCTTTAGAAATAAGGATGGAGTTGTTTCCATCATCGGCGACGACATTGTTTGCCGGAAGATCGTCACTGAACCTGGTGAAACCAGGGTTCTCAGATCGCCATTGACTTATTTCATTGCGAAGAGAGACATAGTTTAGCAAGGCTCTGTTTTCCAGGTCGTGATTCGGACTATGAGTTTCGTTGACCGTATAAACTTTCTGGAAAACAGCCCCAATTGCTCTAACCTTCTCCTGGGGATCCTAAACTACGAAATAGTCGTTGTCAAGCACAGCCCTATCTGGATCGATGCCAACTGACGTAAGTAGGTTCGCGTTATCTGTTGTTCTGTCAAGTCGTACGCTCTGAATGTCGTTATGGTCTTTCCTCCGAAAGATTTTATTTACTTGCGGGAACATGCTTGGGTTGTTGGATCTTACAGCCCGAATCTTGTTGCCCCAGTGCAAGCTTACAGCTAGTCTGTAATTATGTTTGATTAACTGTTGGAGTACTTTGATCTCTGACTTCAGACAGCGAATCTCCGCATTCTGTGGATCTGTAAATCTCCTGTACAAGAGTTTAAGCCTTGACAGGAGTCTACTTTTCTGCACGTGAAGTGCATCGATGGTACCATTCCGATAAATGTCGCCATCATCGGTTTGTGCTACCTTCGGAATAGTTTTGTCCATTGTTCGTTTTATAACTTCGCCCATTTGTGTGAGGTACCCATCAACCTCTTCGTTCGTTAGGTTTCTGTTCGTCGGAGGATTGATCGCACTCGAACTTATTTCTCTGGCTAAGGTTCTAGAGAAACGTGGCCATCGCGCCTT
The DNA here is from genome assembly GCA_955652365.1 of Eristalinus aeneus. Taxonomy (NCBI): domain Eukaryota; kingdom Metazoa; phylum Arthropoda; class Insecta; order Diptera; family Syrphidae; genus Eristalinus; species Eristalinus aeneus. The sequence goes on from OY019133.1 coordinate 60,723,510, forward strand.
ATTGTAATTATAAGGATGCGTTTGGACATATTCCTCCAGTTCTTCCAGATTATTCGGGAGCTGTATTACCGCGGCGAGACCACAGTGATCACTGTCATACTCGACCGTAGTTAAACAGTTCCTCGTATGTCGCTCCACGTTAAGTATTGTTAGGCGTCTGTCGATTAGCATTACATCCAGATAAGACCCGCTTCTAGGAAATGATGGTCTATCGGTTGCAAGCAAATCCAGCCTGAACTCAATATTGTTTTGTTCTATCCACTCTAAGAGAGCGTTTCCTCTCTCGTTTGGAGCAGTATTACCCCATTCACCGTGTTTGGCGTTCAAATCCCCGGCTAATATATAGAAGTTTTCTTCCGAGTTCAAGCAGAGGCTGGTAAATAGAGCCTCAAGCTCGGAAAGAAAGGGCAGTGTGGCTACGAATCAACTTAATAATAAAATTATCTATCCTTATAAGGTTTGCCTCGTTGTACAGAACCTCATTGGGGTAGAATTTCTTGTACTGAGATTCTGGTGTTCGATATAAATGAAGACAGGCTCGAAGGCACCGCCTCTCGAACACCCTTATCTTTTCCATCTGGGAAGGACTCACGTTGAACCACACAGGACAACCATATACCATGATTGGCCGGATAAGGGCCATGTAGCCGATTACCTTTACTCTGGTGTCAAGTTGACTGCTGTAAAACAGTCCTCTTGCCATAGCGAAGGCATTCTTGGCCCTGGTCAGAGCAGTATCTACATGGATATCACCGTATAAATACTGGTCCAACCAGATGCCTAGATATCTTACAATATTTTTCACGGTCAACGGTTGTCCCAGTGGATCAACTATGCCGAACTTGCGCCAGTTCATTTTCGTGTCCCTTGAGGCTCTGGACAACGGGGTTCTGAAAAGGATAGTCTCACACTTCTGGTAATTGATTTTCAACTTCCAGTAATCGCAAAATCGTTGAATTGCATCGAAGTCACTCTGCAACAAACCATTTATTTCTTCTACCTTCGGCATAGAACCTATAAGATCGCTAGTGAATATAGTGAACAAGATCGGCGAACCCACCGCCCCTTGTTGCAACCCATTTTTTATGTGAAAAACAGTGGTGGAAATTTCGTTGCCATTTTTCACAACGAACTTCCTACCTGTTACCATGTCATAGATCATATATAGCAATGTTTTATGAACGCCAAGCCTGACCAACTTGAGGAAGAGTCCTTCTAACCATACGGTGTTGAAAGCTTTTTCCATGTCGATCAAGCAGGCCCCTGTGCACTGTGTTTTATTTTTATTCCACTGAATGTCGGAAACCAATTTAGACGCGGCATGAATAGCGTCGTGCCCCGCCCTGAAGCCAAATTGGTTCTCCGGTATTAATTGTTTTTCCTCAACCCATTCTTTCAGAGCTCTAATGACTATCTTCTCGAATACCTTGCTTATGCGCGGAAGAAGACTTATAGAACGGAGATTCGTCGGGATGGAGGTATCTTTGCCCCGTTTCGGGATGGGCTGTACCACAGCTGTTTTCCAATGCGCCGGGTAATATGCATTACTCAGCGCATTGTTGAACAGAGTTGTGTATACGTCCACCGCCTCAGAGGGTAGATGGCGCAAAACAATATTTGCTATTCCATCTATTCCCACTGACTTCTTCTTCTTCAGTGAGTTGAGGATACCTTGGAGATCGTCTTTAGAAATAAGGATGGAGTTGTTTCCATCATCGGCGACGACATTGTTTGCCGGAAGATCGTCACTGAACCTGGTGAAACCAGGGTTCTCAGATCGCCATTGACTTATTTCATTGCGAAGAGAGACATAGTTTAGCAAGGCTCTGTTTTCCAGGTCGTGATTCGGACTATGAGTTTCGTTGACCGTATAAACTTTCTGGAAAAAAGCCCCAATTGCTCTAACCTTCTCCTGGGGATCCTAAACTACGAAATAGTCGTTGTCAAGCACAGCCCTATCTGGATCGATGCCAACTGACGTAAGTAGGTTCGCGTTATCTGTTGTTCTGTCAAGTCGTACGCTCTGAATGTCGTTATGGTCTTTCCTCCGAAAGATTTTATTTACTTGCGGGAACATGCTCGGGTTGTTGGATCTTACAGCCCGAATCTTGTTGCCCCAGTGCAAGCTTACAGCTAGTCTGTAATTATGTTTGATTAACTGTTGGAGTACTTTGATCTCTGACTTCAGACAGCGAATCTCCGCATTCTGTGGATCTGTAAATCTCCTGTACAAGAGTTTAAGCCTTGACAGGAGTCTACTTTTCTGCACGTGAAGTGCATCGATGGTACCATTCCGATAAATGTCGCCATCATCGGTTTGTGCTACCTTCGGAATAGTTTTGTCCATTGTTCGTTTTATAACTTCGCCCATTTGTGTGAGGTACCCATCAACCTCTTCGTTCGTTAGGTTTCTGTTCGTCGGAGGATTGATCGCACTCGAACTTATTTCTCTGGCTAAGGTTCTAGAGAAACGTGGCCATCGCGCCTTATTGTAATTATAAGGATGCGTTTGGACAAATTCCTCCAGTTCTTCCAGATTATTCGGGAGCTGTATTACCGCGGCGAGACCACAGTGATCACTGTCATACTCGACCGTAGTTAAACAGTTCCTCGTATGTCGCTCCACGTTAAGTATTGTTAGGCGTCTGTCGATTAGCATTACATCCAGATAAGACCCGCTTCTAGGAAATGATGGTCTATCGGTTGCAAGCAAATCCAGCCTGAACTCAATGTTGTTTTGTTCTATCCACTCTAAGAGAGCGTTTCCTCTCTCTTTTGGAGCAGTATTACCCCATTCACCGTGTTTGGCGGCTAATATATAGAAGTTTTCTTCCGAGTTCAAGCAGAGGCTGGTAAATAGAGCCTCAAGCTCGGAAAGAAAGTTAGGGTTTTGAGGTTCTGATGCATAAGCAGCGATCACAAACAACTTCTTTCCACCTTGGAGAGAGATGCGTGCGATGGCTGCTTCTAACACACCAGATCTTCTAACTTCATTATTATATATGACCTTATGACTAATATTCTTTTTAATTAAGAGCGCGACTCCGCCACCACGAGTGGATTGGGGTCGGTCTCTTCTAATAATATGGTAATTTTTGTACCTGAGATTTCGCGTCTGGTTAAGCTTAGTTTCGCTAGCCATCAGCAAATCAGGATTATAGGACTTAATAGAAATGTGTGTAATCAGTAAGTGTACATATGTACGTACCAGTCATTGGTCACACAAAACACGTCTATCACTCACGATAGCGAAATTGTACTGATTCCATACGCATACTAAATGCATGTCGAGACCCGCATGAATGAAATATTAGTCTATCGAAAACCACAGATAACGACAATGAACATGAGGAAAATGCATATGATCGTAACTTCTCAAAACAACTCTTGAGTTGAAAAAACAAATCTACTTGAATGAACAACAAATACATTTCATCCAAAATGGGGAAGTAAATTATAATAAAGAAGATTTCCTATTTTGTCAAAATGTTAAGTCTCTTAAAAATAACAAACCTGCCCGAGTATGATTCAGATCCTTGGCGTTTGTTTATTGGCAGTTTTGGAGTAAGTTTGAAGTGTATGCTCTTTTTAATGGGGATCAATACCCCTTGCTCAATTAAATCAAATAAAAGAAATGAAAATAATATAGGTTCAGTCTTGGAAAAGATTAAGTAATGGGAACATGAATGGGCATTTGTGTTAATTTTAAGTTGGTTAACTTTCTCCATGGATTGCAAAATATTCTTGTTTCTTGAGCCTTTGGAATAACAAAACTAAAAATAATTAAAAAAAAGAGTGGCCTAAAATAGAGAATATGGTTGCTTGATGAAACACATTATGAGTTTAAGTCTTAAAAAAAAATTACTGGCTTCACTACATTTAGAAATTAAATCTAAGAAGCAATCTATTCAAGCTCGATATCTATAAAAAACGAATCAATTATTCCTTAATGAAACTTGATTTAAATGAAAATCACTTTTGTTATGACAATCGCGTTTGTCACCGTGAGCCGTTTAGCGCGAACTGTGCTGTGTAGTCTCCCGGCGTATTCTTCTGAGTCCCGTTTATCTCCTTATCGTCGTGGTGGCGTGATGTGTGTGGTTGGGTTGCAAACATGTGGATGCATACCATAAATCCTTAAAACCCCGCCACGGCGTCCTATCAGAAGGGAGGAGCATCCTAGCAAATAGCGCCTCTAGGTTTGGACAAGGCGACCAGAGCTGGTGCGAGAAGCTGAGTTGGTACTGTTTGTGGCGGTTTTGGATTGCATGATGTAGGCGTGGAATATTTCCTACTCTGTAATTTCTAAATACGCCGGTTTTAGTCTGTCCATCGAAATCTTCATAAAACGCCCTTTGATGTTGAGTGAAAAAAAAAATTATCAGAGCGCTGAGGTTTTTTTAGGGTTTTGTGGGACTATAGTTACCTAAACAGTATCATTTCGTACGAAGGCGTGAAGTTTGTAAATATAAATGTTGTGTTGTTCGTGCGTTGTGTATGTCGTGTGGGTTTGTTTGGCGCAGTGTCGTTCCGTATACCAATTTCGCTGGTGTGGACTTGATGCATTTTTTCATTGTGTAGCGTTACCGAGTTTGTGCAATGACTTCAATTAGGAGGAGGCTTTATATGTCCTATAAAAACATTTACAGAGCTCTGCTTAACAGAAGAGGTGAACTGTCTTCCCTGGTCAGAAGTTATATGGGCAGGAACTCCGAAACGAGAGATCCAACCACTGATCAGTGTGCTTGCACAGTTAATGGCCGTCATATCCGGCCAATTTGTCTAGAGGTCGACGCCTGTTAGTAAATAGCGATATCTGTCAACAGGTGGGATGGTCCGAGGATGTTTATGATGTGGGGAGCTCGGATCTCGAATGGTGTTACACTGTCGTTTGTTGACGGAATGCATATTTTGACGAAATTTGCGCAATGCTGGCGTATATTTCGACGAAACTTTCAGTCATGAGGCGTACGGAAGCAAGACGTCCGGGATGCGAAAGGCTATTTGTTATGTAGAAGAACAAAATTGGCTTATTTATGCGAGGGAAAAACAACGTTAATTGAAGTGAGTGTTCCAGTAACCTTCAAGTATTTGTCGGTCTCTTTCCTGCGTTATTGCAAGTTTTGAGTAATGTTCGTTGTTGGTGTTTACTACTCCGATTCGTGATAAGTCCGTTACGTGATTATCTTTGCCTTTTTGTAACGAATGTCGGTGGTATAATTGTTGATGAATGAAATCTAAAAGCATGGATGAGTTTCTTATGATCCTTTAGAATGTTACATCTGCGGCCTCGCTGCAAATCTCAAAAATGGTTTGCGGCCAAGTACATTACGGTGGATTCTCTGTTCTGGTACGTTATCTACAATTTGATGTAGAGCGGCTCCTGCTGCTACCGTTGATGCGTCCGTAACCATTCTCAACTCGACTTCTGCTACCGGATGTGACAGTCATACAGCCTGAGAGAGTAACTGTTGGCACTTTTCGAAGGCTTCGTTTGTAGAAATCGACCATGATAAAGGTGATTTATTGTTTTTTTTTATTACTTGGGATCATCGTTAGGAGAGAGATTTTTACGGTGGTGGCTTAGGGAAGAAGGGAAGAGCACCGGCTTCTCAGAAGGAAAAAGAAGAAGCATGAGAAGCGCGCGGTTGAGAAAATGAAAAGGTGCTATGGCAGGAATGAAGTCCGAACGTTTTACCGAAAGGTAAAACAGCTATCCGGAGGATACAAGGTTCGGACCAAGGTCTGCCGGGACCAAAACGGACAACTCGTAGTAGAGTCGCAGTCTGTGCTGAAAATCTGGAAGGATCATTTCTGCAGACTCCTTAACGGTAATGACGGCCCAAATCCCGCTGTTAGGCAGAATGTTTCACTCAATTTGGACGCTGATAGACAAGCATTTCGTATCCCCGACTTAGACGAGGTTAAGATAGCAATATCCAAGCTGAAGTCGAACATAGCTGCTGGAGCGGACAGACTGTCCGCAGAACTATTTAAAGCAGCTGGAGATGACCTGGCTGGGCGCATGCACCAGCTCATCTGTAAGATATGGTCGGAGGAAAGCGTGCCCGATAAGTGGAATCTCAGCGTCGTTTGCCCGGTTCACAAGAAAGGAGACCCCTTTGACTGCGGCAACTACTGCCGTATTGTGTGAGCGTCTGAAATCTTTTGTCCATGACCTTATAGGTCCCTATCAGTGTGGTTTCAGACCAGGGAAGTCCACAATAGACCAGATCTTCACATTACGGCAGATCCTGGAAAAGATCCAAGAAATGCAAATTGACACTCACCATCTATTCGTCGATTTCAAGGCCGCATATGACAGCGTGCATAGAGACGAGGTATACAGTGGCATGTCTAGTTTTGGCATTTCTACCAAACTCTTCAGATTGTGTAGGATGACGATGATGAACTCTCGCTGCTCTGTCAAGATCGTGCGTAACTCAAAAGTCAACACCAGAGGCACGATCTTCCAGAAGTCAGTTCAATTGCTAACTTACGCTGATGACATTGACGTGATTGGACGAACACAGCGAGCCGTCAATGAGGCGTTTGCTGGCATTGAAGCGGAAGCGGCTTAAATGATGGCAAAACAAAGTACATGCTTTCATCAAGGAAGGACATACAACATCGACGTCTCGGACGGAGCATCACACTAGGCAGCAGAAACTTCGAGGTAGTCAGAGACTTCGTCTACCTCGGCTCAGTACCGAAATCAAACGCAGAGTAATAAAGCCCTCTCTCGAAGGACTAAGCTCGCTTAATATAACAGCTTAATCATCCCCGTCCTACTATATGGCTCGGAATCTTGGACGTTAGCACAGGCTAATGAGGAAGCCCTTAGTTTTTTCGAGAGAAAAGTTTTGCGTGCGATTTTTGGTCCTGTTTGCGTTGATGGCATCTGGAGGAGAAGATTTAATGACGAACTCTATGGGCTGTACAGCGACATGCGCCTGGTCAAGCGTCTACAGATACAACGCTTAAGATGGCTAGGCCATGTAGAGCGTATGGACACCATTGCTCCGGCCCGAAAAGTCTTTGAATCCGAGCCATTGGGACAACGCAACAGAGGACGACCTAGACTCAAGTGGCGCACACAAGTGGAGAAGGACATCAACCAACTTGGAGTGCGTAACTGGAGACAGCTAGCGAACGATCGTGCAGGCTTGAGAGGCATTTAGATTGAGGCCCAGGTCCACCCCGGACTGTAGCGCCACAAGAAGAAGAAGAAGCTTAGGGTATAAATTTGCTATAGGAATTTATCGCTACGATAAAGCCTTTCAGCTGTTTTACCATCTTTTGTCGCTTTATTCGTTGGATAGCCTCAATCAATGAAGGAATGTTGTAGCTGTGGATGTTCAACACGCACTTAGCACGTTAATCGCCAAATTATGACTGCTGAGACTCCTTAATACTTCCCTTAAGTATGCATATGTTCTTTGACATTCTTCGATGAATTACAGAGATCGTCCTTATGGAGAAATATGAATAAAAGTTCACGTATGACCCTATAATTTAGCCGCTGAAGTGTCTGACCGGCATTACGCAGCCCAAAGATAGTGTGGGCAAATTCATATAGGCAAAAGGTTGTAGTGACGTTTGGTTGCTGGCAAAGAGCGACTTCGAAGATGAATGGATGCGCGAGTCGATAAGGCGGGCTCTTTTTATGTCCACCATTAGGTCATTATGTTTAAAGAAATAAGCTTCTATGATTGGATAATTAACGTCTGCAACAATTCAGGAAGTTTTTCACCAGTTTTGATGTGGCTCCAAAGATTGTGGAATGCTCCTCTGCTTATATAAGAAAAATGCACGTTTTTCGTTTCAAATTTGTTTTTATTCAATTTAATATTATTCGTTTTATTCCTTTCCTAACTGTAAAAACTTTGCTAAATTTATTTTTTGTATTTCTTGTTGTTTTTTTTTATTTATTATTTTTATACTTTTTGTGCCTTTTTGGTAGTTTTTGGTTTTTTTGTTTTCTTTTGTATACTAAAACATTATGAAACAGACTGTCCAACTGACAATACATAGTACACATAACAAAACAATAAAGACATGCTAACGGAGGCAGGGACCGATTTAAACACAACCACTAGACTCCCTCCTTTCGGTTCATACAGGAGTCGCCGGACCAATATTCGACGTGAGACGTGGAAGATTATAGGACATCCCTTCCTGCCCTGAACTAGACACATCATATTTAAATATAGGAATGCCTCAGGCGGAAAAAAGCCTTGTAGATCAGGCTGTAGGGAGAAATCAACGCACGCATCTCGTTGAGAAAAAATCACCCTGGTATCAAGTCGGCTGGTGTAAAAGAAATTAATTGCCACAACAAATGCTTTCTTGGCTTTCGTCAGAGCAGCATCTGTATGTTAGTTAAAGTATAGATAGTGGTCCAACTAAACACCTAAGTACCTCACCAATCCTTTCACTGTTGTGAAAGGTACCAAGCCTTCACTGCTTTCCCTTCCTATAAGTCAACTTGAGTCCACCCTTGAGGCCTTGGACAGCAGGGTCTTGAAGAGGATGGTCACGTACTTATTAGTTTTAAATTTCAAGGTCGTGTTTCAATTCACGGCTGAACACATCGGTTACCGGTAACGGTAGCCAGCGTCTTGCTGGCTAACAAGGTTGCTGGTTGTAGATGTGGATGCTGCTCCTGTTGTAAGGGTCCAACGACGCCATCGTCGTTTATAAGATTTATCTTCGGCTGGAGCTTCCTCCGCCGAAGAAGACTTTTCCGTTTCTTTCATTTGGTGACCTGAAGCCGGTACATCCACGTCATTGGACTTTGTGAGAGCGGGCCGCTCCATTCCACTTGATGTCGCACTTTATTTTTAGTTTTAGTTATTTCTATGAAAACAAAAACAATTTCTTCACACTTTGTTGATTGGTACTCGCTAGTTAAAATGAATTTTTCTTAAAACCAGACAAAAAAAATTAAAGATATTATGACTATCTTAATAGCCCTATGCGAGCACTATAGAGTAATCTATGTTTATTATATATTGCTTTTCAGCTTCCTTTCGAGTTTTGAAATGTAAATGGTATAGCAACCTAATGCTAAGAAAAAAAATGGTTAAAAACTTTGCAGCTAATTTAAAATTTTTGAACACTCCACCGCATCATAGGATTTATATCTTTAGATTTAACCTCCATACAGCGTTATCGAGACTGCAGTTAAATGAAACAAAGTTTGCTTTGCACTTTGTAGCACACATTTACTTTTGAAATATCGTTTCTAGATCGCACACATATGTAGTTCTTTCAGCCTCAGTTAATTTTTCTTCAAAACGGGTTATTAAACATAAGGATGACGATATCAAGGTGCCTAGATATTTGTATTTAGAAACTATCTCAATTTCTTTGCTATCTAGTTTCCATTTTCCAAAGAGAGAGTAGCGTCCACCAGACTTTCTAAATATCATCATTTTTGATTTCTCAAGATTTATAGCGAGGTTCCAGCACTTGCAATATGCACAAAGTCTATTTATCATTTTTGAAGGCTCACATCAGCGTAGCGGATGCGGATGTTTAGGATATATGAATGAAAGAATTCAAATAACAGTTTAGCATTTATTAACATTTTTTTTTTTACTTTACATAATACGTGAAGTTAAAAGTAGGGGCATTATATTTAACAAAATGTTATATTCTGATTGTAGTCGGTTACGCAGGGGTTCATAAATTAAGCCCGCGTTACTAAATAATTGTTCGCTAGGAACACTGTCTAGTGGAGGTGATAAGAATCTTCGTGCTATCCATGATAATACCTGAAATTCTTCTCGATGAAGATTCCACCATTTAAGAGGGTTTTCATCCACACTGGCTCTTTTTTCGTGCGGTAAGAAATTAATTATTTTTTAGGCCCAGCTCTAATACTAACATCTACTGGTATAGCTTCACTTTCATCCTGACTTGATGAATCTAACGTCATAGCAATGTCGTTCTTTAAACATAACTGTCTGACGTAACATAATGTATCTAGCACTAGTTCTTCTACCGTCGAATCCGTCATTCTCATTCTTTTAGCACCCTCGCAACTAGCATTAAGAGAACCGGTAACGTTATTGTCTGTATTTGCCAACGTTAAAATGTCCTCTTTAATTTTTGTTTAAGTCATCAGCGTGAAAAATTTGTATTTATAGCGAGGATCTAAGTGATTGGCGATAATATTATATATAATTTGTTTTCTCCCAAGCTAGAAAAATTTTGCTGATAATTCATGTTTTAGAGTTGTAACGGCATATCGAATCGAATCAAACTCGTGTAATTTTGTTTAACAGTCCTCAGCTTTTCGTTCAAGCATTTGAATTATTGGAATGACAGAAAAAATCAGAGCGTGAGAGCTGCTCAGTTCCCGTCTGGCTTCCTCAAAAGGTCAATCAATTAATCTTTCAATTATTTTCCATTCTTGTGGTAAGATGAGATTAATTTCATTATCATTGATGTAAAGACTTAGAGCATCCTTCACTTTTAAAAAGCTAATTTGAATTGTATGCAGTTGTTTTTAGCGATTGAAGAATGGTTAAAACGATTTGAAATATTCTAACATTTTTACATATCTTTTTGGGAGTCTAAACAAGTGCGGATAGCAAGTTGTATCTTATGAAGAGTACAATCTATGTCATTTAAGCCTGTTAATCGCACGGCTCGTTTCATTTTAATAATAATTGTTGGCGCTTCAGTCCACAGGGGGACCAGGGCCTAGCTTGCTCATCAACTACTCGTGTCGGGACCTACAGTTTTTTGCCGACTCCGAACGGCGAAGTTTGAGAAGCTTTCTTGGACAAGTATTACTCTTTGAATGTTGTCAGCAGCTCGAAAGAGGTGCTGCCGTGAAAAATTCGAGGTGTTCAGCCGGGAATCGAACCTAGACCCTTCGGCGTGTGAGTGTCGCACTCTACACACTTCGGCGGCCACTCGTTTCATATTAGATCCTCTTTTTCTGACAACTCTGAACCGTTTTGACATCCTCAGTTTGGAAGACGAACACACTGCATAACCTACTCCCAACAGACTTTTATCTTATCATCAAAAGCTATCTTAGTGATCGTCATTTTTATGTTAAATGTAGTGATAATCTCTCGAAAATCCTAAATACGAAGGCAGGAGTACCCCAAGGATCTGTTCTGGGACCACTCCTATATGTATACAAATGAATTTTTATTACATTTGTATCAATATCCATAAAACGTAAAACCAAAAAGGGGATAGAACACTGGATACTAGCCCGAATCTAGATCCCACAACACAAAAAAAATGTACTTAGATTCAATTACAGGTAGTTGTATAAATATCTTTGGGCAATAATACAAATATATATATACATTTATATATTAGATCCTTCATCTTTAATTAAGCAATGTACTTTTTCTTTTTTTAATATTTCATTCAGAAAGCATCGTGTTAAATTTTTGAGAAATTATATCGCCAGTATTATGTCCAAAGTATTCTGTAATTTTGAAGTGCAATCATTTCTCCATTGAGATTATAATTTTTGTTCGAATTTATATTATAAATGTCCCACTTCTTCTCCTCTGGGAGTACTTCTTCTAAAGACAATTGTATTTTTGCTTTCTGCAAAGGAGTCGCAACTTTGTCTGAAACAAAATTTAAATGATTATAAATGGCTATAAGTGACAGAGTCATATGACAGCAACAAGTAATAATTATGAAGGGAAACATAACCGAAACCACAGTCAACCTATCTATAAAACTCAATGATGCCAGGGGAAAAATAATTAACAAACACTTTATATGGAAAAACTTAACTGCGTCCGATTGCCTCCTATATGGAAAATTCTTTTGGACGCATCGCTTCAATGATTTTTTTAAAGATGAAGTGGTACGGCTCTTACGAGAAAAACTTTTATTACATATCATACAATCAGCCTACGTCCAGATTGTCAAGCCATTAAGTAGGACTGGGATGATTAAGCTGTTATATAAAGCGAGCTTAGTCCTTCAAGATAGGGCTTTATTTACACAATTGCCTCTTGAGCCCAAAGAAACAAAGATCGGCAAGAGTGGTTCTGCGTTTGATTTCGGCACTGGTGTTGTTGTCCCTATTTACCGCGGAGCCGAGGTAGACAAAGTCCTTAACTGTGTTTTAATTGTGTTTTCAGGCGCTCACTTTCATACGATGTTAAGAAGGCTAAACCCCCGATATCTTATAGTTGGGGCATGTGCCCAACCAGATCATCTCCAGCTGTTTTAAATAGTTCTGCGGGCAGTCTGTCCGCTCCAGCAGCTTTGTTCGGCTTCAGTTTCAATATTGCTATCTTCATCTCGTCTAAGTCAGGCAGACGGAATTTTTGTCTATCATCGTTCAAACATTCTGCCTAACAGCTGAATTCGGGCCGTCATCGACGTAAAGGAGTCCACAGAAATGATCCTTCCAGATTCTCAGCACGGACTGTTACTCTACAACAAGTTGTCCGTTTTGGTCCCGGCAGGTTTCGATTCGAATCTTGTATCCACCGGATAGCTGTTTCACCCTACAGTAAGACGTTCAGACTTTATTCCTGGAATAACACCTTTCCATTACCTCGACCGCGCGCTTCTCATGCTCCTTCTTCTTCCTTCTGAGAAGCCGGTGCTCTTCCCTTCTTCTCTGTTAGTAGAGCTCACAGCCCTCGTTATTCGATACAGCGTTGCCTTGTAGGCGTTTTGTTTCGCTGCATGCGCTTGCCTGCAATCATTGTCAAACAATGCGTTCCTTCTGGGTGCTAACGTGAAACAAAGCACATCAGTGTTAGCTTCTTTGATGGCTACTTGACAATATTTCCAGTTTTCTTCTATGGTAAGTGCAGGCAGCGTCGAATTCTGAGCGAGTTTCAGGGAGATTCGATCGGCAAAGTATCCAGCGATGTGTTGCGATTGTAGCTTTCCGAAGTCAAACCCTCTTGAGTCCGTTGCTCTTTCGGTATCCGGTATCTCGGCTACAACAAGGTAACAATCCGAGTATATGTTTTCACCTCGGAAGGTTCCCACATCGAGAATACTGAAGGAGTCTCGATCGCAACGTGATCAATCTGATTGACGGTGGATTGATCAGTAGATCGCCACGTCCCTTTGTAAATGTTTAGGTGTCGGAACCGCGTGCTATCCACAGAGAGGTTCCCCCCGAGGCGATGTCCAACAGCCTGAGTCCCTTTCCTTTCATAGAGGTCATCCTTGATAGTGTCATCCTTCTCGTCTGTCGGGGTGTGAGCGCAAATTAGGCTGATGTTCCTGAATTTAGCCTTGATGCGGATTGTCATGAGCTCGCTGACGGGGTCGTAGCTCAGGACTTTTTGCCTTAGTCTGCCTGGAGCACCAAATACGCATCCGAATAAGCGCTGCCTTCTCTCTCTATAGAAATCGCTGTAGTGAAGATCGCAGTTCTTCACTGTTTTTTTGCCGGACCCATCCCATCGCACTTCCTGGATAGCGGTAATGTCTGCTCGGTAGCAGTCAAGGGCTTCCGTAAGTTGTTCGGCTGCACGTGGTTTGTTAAAGGACCTCACTTTCCACGTGAAGAACCGAAAATCATTGTCCTTATAAAGTCTGCTGAGATCGTCAACAGTTCATCCTTCATTATTCGAGGTATTTCGGTGTTTCTGAACTATTTTTTTTTATGTGGTGGGGAAGTTACCCTCACGCACAACACACAGACTGGTAGGTCGGGTCCATTATATAAACACTAGGGCAGAGAGGTTCGCTGCATACATTGGTTCACCACCCAACGGATGTTGTTATGGCTCTTCAGAGGGCAGTGCGAGGAGGGTGTATATCAACGAGGATATTGTAGGCAGCTCGCCTTGAGTACGAGAAACAACGTTACCTCGTGTGGACATGCCCATGCCCCCCTTATCATGGTTCTCTATACTCGATTTAAAATAATTCCATATATCACTTTGTGTCGTTGGTGACAGTGCTGATTAACTTATTAGATACGTCTATTCACTGGAAAAATTAAGGAACTTTTCACACTATGCTTACTATACCACAACAACAATCAAAATATCTTCTGTAAGACAACTATTCCACAGCGCAGACAAACACATAATGATTAATATACAAGAAACAAATCATGCACCATAACCAATGTGTCGGATCATGTCGTGAATTTTTTTGCTCCCATTGGTCGGTGTTACATACTTTCTATTGCAACTTGTTTTTAATCTGCATGCAATCTCCCATTGTAGTTTTGAACTCCTCAGAAATTTTTTCACCATCCCACACATATGCTCAATTTTTTCCACATAAAGTTAGAAGGATTTTAATAGTTTTGCTTGACACGCCGATTTTGGATAGCTTGTAAAAGAGTGCCCCACGGGGTATTGTATTGAAGGCTGCTCTAAAGTCTACAAAGAATGTGTACAACATTTTTCTCTTATTATTATAATATTCCGCTGTATTTTTTAGACAGAATATCTGATCGATTGTGGAGTAACATTTCTAAATTCAGGTTAGATTTCTTTAAGACTATTGTGTTCTTGGATCCATTCATATAACCTTTTATAAATTCGAGCGGCAAAAAGTTTCGTTGAGGTATTCAGAAATGTAATTCCTCTGTAGTTCTTCGGGTCTTTGTAATCGTCTTTTTTATGGAAAGAAATTATTATTGCTTTCTTAAATGCTTCAGAAATATAAGCAGAGTTAAATATTTGGTTAAATTCAATTGTCGTTTGTTCATTCAAATCGTTTGTTCAGTTTTTGTAAAATTCAAACGGGATGCGAGCGATGCCTGTAACTTTGTTTCATTTCGAACTTTTTATTTCATCAAAATTAAATTAAGCATCTAATTTTTCTTCGATGAAAGGGAGGCTGCATACTGAAATAGAGGCGAAGTTAATGGGGCTTTATGCAGCTTATCAAAGTGTGCTTTAAGTTCTGGGGTCTTGAGTGTGAGAGAGATCTTTGTTGTCGGTTCATTTATATATTTAACAGCTTTCCAGAACTGCGCCGAGGACTTTGAGGTGTTTATGAGTGCAATGTTTTGTAGGTCAAGAGCAGTTCAAGAGCGCTTGTATTTTTGTTGGCATCTTGGAAGAGTAGTTTGAAAGTTGTGTTTTTGTTACTTCTCAAAAGCCTCAAAAATTTAAAGGATCGAATTTATGCTTTTAAACAATCTGAAACAAACTATTTTTGCTAATATGCTTAATGGATTTTGGGCTATTCTGATGCGGATTTCCTTATGGTTTCCGTTGAAGTTTCTATATTGGACGCATAATTCAATGGGTGTACCTCTGTAATGTGAACGTTTAAATTCCGTTGGAAAACTTCAAGCATTCACCTGCTCCAGATAAATTTTGGCAAGAGATTTAGTGGCATCATGTTGATTGGTTGCAATTAGAAGTAAAGTTGATATTTACCTCCAAAGGTATATGATACGGTTCGGAAGAATCTCGGTGCCTACTTGAAATCTGTCTAGAAGCCGGAGACGAAACAGTAGTCTTTTACTGAGCACACTGTTGTTCCCCGTCTGAGTCACCACTGCAGCTTCCATTCAACAAATACATGTCAAACTTGGCATTAAGTTCGAGGATTTTTTCTCCTTTTCTATCACGGGCTATGTCTTTATATTTCCAATAGGGTTTCAGGAAATTAGTGCATCCGGACAGGAAATTGTTTTGTGAATCCCCAATATCTCGTCGAAGTTGAAGTCTCGCAGCCAGTGATTATAGTTCAATTAGATAGGTACTAAGATGACGTCAAGATGGCTGGGTGATGTGGGAACAGGGTAGGCACTGATTGGTATCAACCTGGCGATGCCCAGCTGCTGTAACTGTCTTCCACACACCAATTGTGCTTATTCTACCTCTAAGTTGGTAGCCATCGGGTACTGGTTGTTGTTCACCCGAACTCAACCTGCTAAACCTATAAGTGCGACTTCCGCCCAAGAGGTATAAAAAAGGGCCTGGTCCTCCAGGTTGGGGGTGTGCGTCGGGGTAACTGCCCGGCCACATTAAAAAAAACAGTTACGAAACAACCGAATGCCTCGGATATGGATGGATTCACTGTTGACGACCCACGCAAACGAAAAAAGGATAATGCTCTACGGATATGCACGTGGAATGTGAGGTCCCTAAACAGACCACCTGTAGCCGATGAACTTGCGGAGGCCCTGACATTAGACATTACCGCAATTCAGGAAATGCGGTGGGATGGGCCGGGCAAGAGAAGAGTGAGAAACTGCGAAATATACCACGGCGACTGCTACAGGGAGAGAGGGAAACGCTTATTTGGATGCGGTTTTGTTGTTCGAGGCAGACTTAGGCAAAAAGTTTTAAGCTTCCAATACATAAGCGAACGCCTCATAACAATCCGCATCAAGGCTAAATTCGGGAATATAAGCCTCATATGCGCCCACGTCCCGACAGAGGAAAAAGATGAGAGCAGTAAAGAGGACTTCTATCACCTCCTAGAAAGGACATATGATCGATGCCCCAGCTACGACACCAAGATAGTTCTAGGAGATTACAACGCTCAGCTGGGAAGAGAAAAAGTCTTTGCTAAAGTCATCGGAAGACACAGCCTGCACGCCAACACCTCTGGAAACGGACTCAGGCTAGTTGACTTCGCCTCGGGACGAAATCTCCCTTTGATGTCGGAAAGCTACAATCGCAACCGATCGCTAGAGCCTTTGCCGATCGATTCTCCCTGAAACTATCTCAAAGTTCGACGCTGCCTGCACAAACAATAGAAGACAAGTGGAAACGTTGTCAAGAAGCCATCAAAGAGGCCGCCACTGATGTGCTGCAACGCTGCATCGAACGACGAGAGCTGTTTGTGAGCTCTACAAACAGAGAAGAAGGGAAGAGAACCGGCTTCTCAGAAGAAAAACGAAAGAGCACGAGAAGCGCGCGGTCGAGGAAATGGAGAAGTGCTATGGCAGGAATGACGTCCGAAATTTTTACCTAAAGATAAAACAGTTATCCGGTGGTTATAAGCCTCGGACAGAAGCCTGCCGGGATCAAAATGGACAACTAGTGGTAGAGTCGCAGTCGGTGCTGAGAATCTGGAAGGATCATTTCTGCAGACTCCTAAACGGCGATGACGACGCAAATTCCGCTGTTAGGCAGAATGTCCTACTCAATTTGGACGACGATGGACAAGAATTCCGTCCGCCCGACTTCGACGAGGTCAAGATAGCAATATCGAGACTGAAATCGATATTGCTCAAAGCGGCTGGGGATGAGCTGGTTGGGTGCATGCACCAGCTCATCTGTGAGATGTGGTCGGAGGAAAGCATGCCCGACGAGTGAAATCTCAGCATCGTTTGTCCGGTCCACAAGAAAGGAGACCCCTTCGACTGCGCCAATTACCGAGGGATCAGTCTTCTTAACATCGCATATAAGATTTTCTCTGCCGTACTGTGTGAGCGCCTGAAACAGTTCGTCAACAACCTGATAGGTCCTTATCAGTGTGATTTCAGGCCAGGGAAGTCCACAATCGACCAGATCTTCACACTGCGGCAGATCCTGGAGAAGTCCCAAGAAGTACAAATCGACACCCACCATCTATCTGTCGATTTCAAGGCCGCGTATGACAGCGTGTATAGAGACGATCTATACAGTGCCATGTCTAGTTTTGGCATCCCTACCAAACTCGTCAAATTGTGTAGGATGACGATGGAGAACTCTCGCTGCTCCGTCAAGGTCGGTAGCGAACTCACCGAGACCTTCGATGTCAAAAAAGGATTTAGACAAGGCGACGCGCTGTCATGCGACTTCTTTAACATCATCCTTGAGAGGATCGTGCGAAACTCACACGTCAACACCAGAGGCACGATCTTCCACAAGTCCGTTCAATTGCTAGCTTATGCGGATGACATTGACGTGATCGGCCGAACTCAGCGAGCCGTCAATGAGGCGTTTGCTAGCATTGAAGCGGAAGCGGCTAAAGTGGGACTGGTGGAAAACGAGGGCAAAACTAAGTATATGCTGTCATCGAAGAAGGACGCAGAACATCGACGTCTCGGACAGAGCGTCACTATGGGCAGCAGACACTTCGAGGTAGTGAAGGACTTCGTCTATCTCGGCTCCGCGGTGAATAGGGACAACAACATCAGTACCGAAATCAAGCGCAGAATCACTCTTGCCAATCGCTGTTTCTTTGGGCTCAAGAGGCAATTGAGTAATAAAGCCCTCTCCCGAACGACCAAAGTGACTTTGTACAACACCTTGATCATTCCAGTCCTGCTTTACGGATGAGGAAGCCATTGGTCTCTTCGAGAGAAAAGTTCTGCGTGCGATTTTTGGTCCTGTTTGCGTTGATGGCATCTGGAGGAGAAGATTCAACCACGAACTGTATGGGCTGTACGGCGGCATGAGCCTAGTCAAGCGTCTACGGATACAACGCTTAAGGTGGCTAGGCCATGTAGAGCGCATGGACAGCACTGCTCCGGCCCGGAGAGTTTTCGAATCCGAACCACAGGGACAACGCAACAGAGGACGTCCTAGACTGAGATGGCGCACACAAGTGGAAAAGGACCTCAACCAACTTGGAGTGCGCAATTGGAGGCAGCTGGCAAGAGATCGTGCTAGCTGGAGAGGCATGTTGGTTGAGGCCCAGGTCCACCCCGGACTGTAGCGCCATCCGAAGAAGAAGAAGAAGAAGATAACGTCAAAATCACTAGATTTTAAGTTAGCTACATTCATTTCACCACCTTTTTTTAAATTTAACGCAGATCTCCTTAAAGTTTGCTCGGAAACTGAAAAGTATTCCTCCACTTCCTTGTCAAAAACCGAAAATCTTACAGTAGGAGACCATAATAATTCATATTTCATTTGTTAATAAATGAATTTTATAAAAGCGAAAAATATGAAAATTTTTAACGTAATTAAAAAATCGTACAAAATACCTTTTTTTTTCTTAGACCGGATAGATAGATAGCTTAGAATTTTAATTTTTCTATACACTGATGTTGTTTCTTCTAGTATTCTATATTTTAGTAGACAGGTTGAATATGTCTTGGGGTCTGCGGTCGGACCCAAGGGTTCTCTCTAAGAGAGTACGGGAAATCATCTAAACCAAATATCTAAAGCATGTCATTAACAAATGTCAAATTCACTTATTCGCTACAGAATATAAAAACAGCAACGAAATTTGAGACACATACACAGAGATAATTATCCAATGCTCATTTATCTCTGTACGCACATCAACCAATTTGAGAGGAAACCAACAACCTACCCACAAAAATTTCTTATGTTAACCTATTTACTACCACTGTACCCGCTTGGGTATACAAAATTAAACAACATTATGGTTTAACCGTTGTCCTTCGAATTTGTTTTGATGAAATTTGATTTTTTTTGTTCCTTGACATGTGTTCAACAAGTAGGCATTGGGTGTCCGCATTGGGTGTGATTGCGAAATAGAATACAATACAAATTGAAATAAATACAAATAGAAAATATTTATTCGTTTATCAATTTTTTTTTTTTTTCATTTTCTTGAAGAACTGATAATAAAGTAAGAACAAATTTTTACGATAGGTAAGTACGGGTAAAGTTAGGTGTACCCGCTTGGGTACAATAGGGAAAACTGAACAATTTTTTTTTTTAAATGGATTTCAAAGCTTTCTCAGCATCATCATTTTATGGAAGGAGATTCGATAATCCTCCAGATGTAATAGATGCATTCGAAGAAAATGATCAAAACGCTGCATTTGGCATTGCTTTAATACCACCAAAAGCAGATTATAATACCGCCGAGGACGAAATAGACACAGAAAATTTGGATAACGATCACATACCCAAAGGTGTTCCGGGTAATATTGAACTTTTCATGAGGGATGATGATTTCGATAGCGAGGACGAAGTTCTTTTATCATTGATAAGAGCCTCAACACCTGGGCAATGTCAAGCCCAACCACGCTGGTCTTAAAGAGGTACTGATATGACGATGAACCGTTCTAATAAATATAAGGTAAACAAGATGAATATGAAATGTGCTTTAGACAATAAGTCGCCAATCGAAATATTTGAAACAGGTAATGAAATTGATCTTGAATTAAACTAGTCTTTATGCTTCTCAATATAATTATCATAAAATCATGTACTGAAAATTAGATAAGGATACAAGAACTGCATTGGTAGCAAACAACATGTCGCGAAATCGTTTTTATGAGATCAAAAAATATATATATTTCGCAGATAATAATCAATAAGATGGTCGAGACAAGGCGGCAAAACTGAGACCGCTTATGCATCTCTTGTGCCAAAAATATTAGCAGTGGGACTTCATGCACGAAAAATTATCCATTGATGATGAAATTATCAAGTATTTTGGTCACCATTCTTCGAAACAGTTCATAAGAGAAAAACCTGTTAATGTTGGTTTCAAGAACTGGATGCTGTCTAGTGACGTAAAAAATGTGAACGTTAATGTTTCACAAATACTTCTGGGATCTCGAGTTGTACTTGAGCTTCTGGAACAAATTCCATTTCCTTCTGACCACATAATATGTTTTGACAACTGTTTTACTTCACAAGAGCTTTTGTGATTGTTGAGAGAAAAGGGTTTCAGAGCTACAGGGAAAGCAAGAGAAAACCGAAAAAAATGCCCACTAAAAGTGAAAAAAGAATTCAGGAAGGATAAAAGAGGATTTTTTGAGCACGTATACGACGTAAACAATGAAATTCTTTTTGTAAAATGGAGTGATAATAGTGTTGTCACTAAGGGCAAAAACTTCGATTCTACCCTGCCCATGCATTATTTCAAACGTTGATCATCAACAGAAAAAAGAAAAGTTTTCATTCAGCAGCCGAGCCTTATTGCGAACTATAATAATGGTACGGGTGGCTCTGACTTACGCGACCAGTGCGTAAAAATTTAGGCAGTGGTCGCCGCTTTTTACATCAATGCTAAGCTCTACATTGGTGAATGCTTGGAAACTGAATAAAGTCGTAACTGATTCTGAAGATGACTTGCTATCGTCTCAAAGAGATATTGCTCGGTAATATCTTAGAAGATATAAAATTCTCAAACCTTCGACATCAAAACGCTCCACATCTGCAAGCGTTGCTTTATCTGAAGATCATAACTTTCCAAAGAAAATTGAAAAACCTCTGAGATGCAGAGTATGCCACATGCGGATCAGATGGGTTTGTGAGTTCTGCGACATAGCTATGTGAGTCAAAAAAGAATGCTTTAGGAAGTTTCATCTACAAAATTATCAACTATATTTTCCCATTGTACCTGCTGGGTACAGCTTTAAAGTTACACTTTCCACTTTTTTCAAAAAATTAAAAAAATATTATTGTATTCCTTTGACACTATTTAATAAAATTATGTTACCAAAAATTTGAAATTTTCATTTTAAATGTATTGGGAAATATATGGTCTAAAATGGACAAGATGAGGAAATATTTTACTCTCTCGATTGAGCGTAAAACCCATATTTTCGGTATACGGGAACACACTTTGTGTTACTTTTTGTTGTTTTGCACTATTTTGTGTTGTTTGTTTCGAGTACGGGAACACACCTCAGTCAGAAAGACTTTCTGAGGTTTGAAGTTTTGCGAAGTTTATTTTCTTTTGATGCCTAGTTTTTAATTTCATTAATAAAAATGTGTTATGTTTAGTGAAGTGGTTTAATAAATAGTTTTAATCACTTAACCCCATTTTTTTCTACTTCTCAACCCGAGTGCAGAGTCCCAGCAAAAGATTTTGTTGGCACTATGTAGATGATCATCCCGGAGTGAAACCTTTATTGCAAGATACTTCTGTCGCAAGTCCTGCATGATTGGAATCAGTTTGCCCGACGTTGCCTGACGTTAATGGATAAATCTTTCTGAATACTTAGTTTGGTACCCTTAAGAAAGCATTTTTCATAACATTCCAGGCTAAGTCCTTAGATTTAATTTGAATGACTACTGTGGACTTGTTGACCACTCGAGTACGCATTCTACTAATGAAACACTAATTATGAATGGAGAAGTAAAAACATTTTATTCAAAGTATTGGCAAATGTTTTCTACACATTTTGACCACTTTTCTGACAATTTGTGAATAATAATTATAATAATAATTGTTGGCGCTACAGTCCAAAAGGGGACCAGGGCCCAGCTTACTCATCAAATGTTGTGCGCACTGCTGTTCTCTCACGAGTAGAAGGGACCTACAGTTTTTTGCCGACTCCGAACGGCGAAATTTGAGAAGCTTTCTTAGACAGTTATTACTCTTTGAGTGTTGTCAGCATCTCGAAAGAGGTGATGCCGTGAAAAATTCGAAAAATTGGTGTTGATCTGGGAATCGAACCTCGACCCTTCGGCGTGTGAGCGTCGCACTCTACCCAGTACGCCACGGCGACCACCAATATGTGAATACCACGCCAATAAAATTATTCGTCTTTTAAAGCAAACCAATCAGACATCCAATTTTCGACCTCCTAGTAGGAATCAAAGTGCTGCTCAACCAAAGCGTGTCCCATCGATGAAAACAAATGGTAGTCGAAAGGAGCCAACTCTGGTGTATCCTGAACCGGTTTTGCTTTGTGTGCAGGTGCATTGTCATGGAGCAAAATTATCTTGCCGTGTCTTCTGGCCCATTCTGGTCGTTTCTCTATCAATGCATGGTTCAATGTGATCATTTGTTGTCGGTAGCGATCAGTATTAACGGTTTCACCAGTTTTTAGGAGCTCATGGTACAGCACACCTTTCTGGTCCCACCAAACACACAGCAATGACTTCTTGCCGAATCGATATGGTTTCGCAGTCGATGTTGATGGTTGTCCCAGATTACCCCATGATTTTTTCCGTTTAGGATTCTTAAAATAAATCCATTTTTTATCGGCAGTAACAATCCGATGCAAAACCGGTTTTCTTTCGTGTCTTTGAAGCAAAGTTTTACAAGTGTTTTTTCGGTTTTCCATCTGTCTTTCATTCAATTCATGTGCACCCATTTTCCACACTTTTCGACAAAAAATTCGACATTTTTAACACAATGAAAAAATATGATGTTGTCTGTTCAATGACTTGATGTATACTAAATATTTTTCCCAGATGTCATAGCAAACAAACAAAAAAAATTAGGGCTGGTTCACAACAAATATTCCATATCGAGACATTTGTATCTTGACGCTCACTTCATACCTGTATACCTGGTATACGCCATCTCGAAGTTTGGGTTGGAAGTATTATCAATTAAAATGGCATCAATAGTTTTTTTGCTTTAGTTTTTTAATTTTTTCTTTCTTTCCATGTCAGTTTGATCTTCAGTAGGCAGGTGGACAAAAAGATCTGCTTCGCTACTCTTGACAGTCTGCCAACACATCACGTCACGATTATCCCGTTAAATAGTAATTCCTCCTCCTCCTCTATCTTAATATGTACAGATTCTTGATTTATGAGGAAAGATGTCAATGCCCTCTCAGTCTTATTTGAAGCAGAACCAAAAATTTCAATTTGAACTTTGTCGGTAGAGGTCTGGCCATTTTTGTTGTCACTTGTGACTAGATACCCACATGAGATTTATTGAGTGTTGTTCGTGTATCAGTTGCACTTGAATGAAATTGATTGTTATGTTTGTGGTCACAATGGCTCTGAATAAAAATTAACTTGTCAAATATAAAAGGGTTTTTTTTCTTTTGATCGGCAGTAAGGATTGAGGAGTTTGACAGAATACCATATACCATATACATATTTTCTCAAACTTTAGTTCGTTCTGTAGATATGTTAGTAATCCATTTTTCTGGGACAAGATTTAATGTTATACAAATCACCCCAACCCAAGCCAGAGAGTCAGTCAGAAAGAGGATGCTTTATTCAATGTTTAATTTTTTTTTTCTGCATTTTTATTCGAAATTCATTAACTTTTTATTAATCTGTAATGTTTCTTTTTAAATACGTGTGTCTACAATATACATTGTTTTTTTTATAAATATGTTTTCTACACAAAAAAGAGGTGGTTTTTGTGAACTTGTTACAGTTCTTGGTACTGTCTACAGCATCCATAAAATCTCTTCATACATATTTTTCTTACTTTATGCAGTTTTTATATGTAACATAACAATTCACGCACGCAAAATCATTTGGTTCATCACAACTGTTTCTTTTATTATTAAGCTTACTTTCGACATCAAATATAACAATCTGTGGGGGCTGATATTTTGTCCGACTTTGACAAAACCCACCATTCTTATTGACGAGAAAATTTCTTTACACTTTATCTGTTCGTTTTCAATTCTCTTCTAATCCCTTCTTCCACTTTTCTACCTTATCTGTCCTTCATCTTTTCATGAATTCTAAATCTGTCTATCAGATATTTCAAATTCGCAGATTTATTCAAAATTTGTTTTTTAAATTCATTATAGCGTGTAATGAGTAATCGCCGAATCTTGGCTACCTCTTTGATTTCCAATCTCTAATAAATGGTACAAAAATTCCCGGAAACTTTCGTTTGGTAATTTCTAACGTGCCCGCAATTCTTTATCAATAGTTCAATATCGGAGAATTCCAAAATCAGACCATTCTTCAGCTGCACATCCGTATTTGGTTTCAACTCGCAATTGAAATATAGTTTCGGGGATCTTTTTCATCACAAATATTTTTTTTAACTCATTGCAGCCAAAACAGGAATGAAACAATTTCAAAGCTTCAGTAACTATTGAATGATCATAAAATGGAAGAAGTATAAGTTTTCGGGACCATGAAAGAAGCATAAGTTTTCGTCCGGTCCGGACAAAATTTCTAGCGTTGTGCCTAAACGGCTGGATGGCACGTCCAAAGTAAGGGAGCGTTGATAATGTTGCAGGATAATATAGGAACTCAGTAACGAAAATTTTGAAAACTATCCGAACGAAGTGACGTGGAAACCAAAAACAACCAATGAATGAAAATCCTGCCACTATGAATGAAAAAGAAAGTTTTCAAATAATTAATACAATATTAATTACTGTTGTGTATTCCTGGCTGTTCGAGATCCAAGTGACAGAGAGATTTCTCTGAAAACACTATCAAAGAACTGATTCGCAGAGTTATGACACGAGAGAGTTAGAGAGATGAAACGGTTAGCGGTTAGCCTTGACTCTGTACATCAAACATGTTAGTTACAGAAACGAAATAGTGTGTATGCGCAATTTTACAATAATATGAATAAATCCAATCTAAATATAATTGAGAACAACAAGAAAAATATTAATTGAGTAATTGCCAAGATGTTGGTAATGGGATACATACGGTAGGCTCAGGTACGGCTGTACGTACTATTCAACTAGAAAGAAATGCGCTGGGGTTAGTGAATTTAGATCTTGATAGGAAATTTGACACAATGGGCGAAAGTTAAGAATAATCTCAATTTGCGTAAGGACCGTTTACATCTGTTCACATGTTAACACAGACTTCACTCCCGCCTCCCACAAACCACCGAAATGTGGGACTAAAGGCGGGTTAAAGTGCCACGTTGTACCGCCCCGGGCCAATGATTTTGCGATGGTGTTCAGAAAGGACCAGCTGATGCATTTCCGATAGCTGACGCGCTGCATCGCAAAATTCGGTTCCGTTGTCCAAATACAGATGAGACGGTTTCCCGCGACGAACAACGAAACGACGAAAGGCAGAAAGAAATACTTCTGTGGTCAAGTCACTAACTAGTTCTAAATGACCTTCGTTACACACGAAAAGAAAATATAGCCCTTTGTTAAGCGCGAATTTCAACCCGTAATTACATTTGTCGTAACAGGGCCAGCGTTGTCACAACCACAATGCACGAAAGGTCTGTGCCCATTATTTGCGTCTATCGTAATTTTCGCTGTTTGAAACAATGTATGCATTCATGCGTGACCTTTCGAATTAAATTTCGACAACCTATTAACTCTTGGCGAAGAAGCGCGAATAAAGTCTATCGACTTCAGCCGCGGTATGATATGATCCTTGGGTATGATGATAGGATGTTTGTCATTGTAAGCGATTGCAGCTTCTTGAATCCATGCTACAACTCTAATTATCTTGTCTTTATCTTAAAATTATATTAGTTTTAGTAATTGAGAATTGATTTAATGTGGTTTGAAAGCAAATTTATCAAATGGTGACAATATTGATCCTGAAGCCATTTAATTACACTTAATTTTGTAGCATATACATTATCTCCTGTGGCACAGAATTGGGAAAGTAATGATTACTTTGTGTAATGATTACAGATTGAATTACATTTGAAAGTAATTGAAATTAAAACAATTTTCAATTACCTTTACA
This sequence comes from Eristalinus aeneus, assembly GCA_955652365.1. Lineage (NCBI taxonomy): Eukaryota > Metazoa > Arthropoda > Insecta > Diptera > Syrphidae > Eristalinus > Eristalinus aeneus. The sequence continues at coordinate 60,749,705 of OY019133.1, forward strand.
GCAATTAGTAATTGAATATTTCAATTACAATTACAGACGATTGTAATTGAAAATTTTCAATTACAGATTAAAAGTAATTGAAAAATGTAATTGATTTTTCAACATGCTTTCAGCTTTTTGATTATATGCGAGGAATTTATATTATCTCTAACGTCATTCGTATGAGGCCAAGACTTAATTTCGTTGTGGATGCTAGCAGTTACTTAACTCGAGGGATAATTATTTGACACAATTTTGAATAGAGGTAGAAAATTGTATGTTATTTGATTATTAGTACAGTATTGAATCGCTGATTTTACATAACGAGATTAACAAAACAGTCTGTAGTGGAATGTTTCACTAGCCAAATAATATTTGACAGTTACATTTCATTTAAATGCTTATGATTGGTCAAAACAGAGAACCAATAAAATCCAAATTTATAAAGTAAGATAATACATATATTTTTATTTTATTCAAATCCTCAGTTCAAAAATATTTAACTGACAAATATATAAATACAATTTAAAACTGAATTCAAACAAAAACATTACTTTTCATCAGCTATAATGTAACAAAACATATCGTAGCATAGCACACAAGAAAGAACATTACAAAAAAAAAAATTCATTTGCTTCTGACAACATCAACATTTCAAAATTCATGACAAGGAGGTCTTCTAATGACGCAGAAAATGTCAATGAAGTATTTGATCGAGCATATACCCTTTGTAATTTTGTCTCAAGAAATTCTTCTTCCGAGAGCGTTTTCGCTGTGTGTCCATTTTCCAATGCATCAGAAACATCTAAAATATACTCATATTATATTATATATGTATTATGGCAATACAAATGAATAATATATTCTTGTCTCTAACTATTATTTCGCTGTTCGATACTAATGGCTTATCTACAATAATTTTTTTAGTGAAAAACTGCATCACTCCACAAAACTGACACTTATACATACACAAAACCACACATATTTTTCCAAATGAAATTTATAAACTTACATCTTTATTAAACAATTTAGTTAAGAGAATCTCTTCCACACTCTTCCTTTTCTTTGAAGGAATTTTAGAAATGTATTTGAATGACGAGGGATACCCTGTGCTTCCAGATCATTAAGACTATCCATTTCAAAAATTTTGCTTTAGCGTACCTCCACTTAACACTATCACTTTTCAAGACTTGACAATGAATGAGTTGTTTACCAAGAACGTGAGGCAAAACAGAATGCAGGTGTTATATTTAAAGTATCAATTGGTACGAACAAAACGACAACCATGGTCGGCAGAAATGCATTAGATCGTCTCCAGCGTAGCGCCGAAGAGTGTATTCATATTAATGTAATCAACGCATTAGGGCGAGTAGTCGTTATCAGCTTCTTTAAAAATAAAATTTTTTGGCGTTGTATTATTTGGGGCTACTTATTGAATACAAACATACATACATTTTATGTTTATTTGATTTAAAATATTTAATTACATTATACGTAATGATTACAAAGTAATGTAATCATTACAATATTTTTGACCATTACATATTCTTTCAATTCTTCTTATTCTTCTTGTGGTGCTACAGTTCGGGGTGGACCTGGGCCTTAACCACCATGCCTCTCCAGCCAGCACGATCTTTCGCCAGCTGTCTCCAGTTGCGTACTCCAAGTTGGTCGAGGTCCTTCTCCACTTGTGCGCGCCACCTTAGTCAAGGTCGTCCTCTGTTGCGTTATCCCAATAGCTCGGATTCAAAGACTTCCTGGGCCAAAGGAGTGGTGTCCATACGCTCTACATGGCCTAGCCATGTAAGACATGTAAGCGTTATATCCGTAGACGCTTGACCACGCGCGACATAAAGAGTTCGTCGTTAAATCTTCTCCTCCAGATGCCATCAACGCAAACAGGACCAAAAATCGCACGCAGAACTTTTCTCTCGAAGAGACCAATGGCTTCCTCATCCGCTTTTAGTAGCGTCCAGGTTTCTGCGCCGTAAAGCAGGACTGAGATGATCAAGGTGTTGTACAAAGTCACTTTGGTCGTTCGGGAGAGGGCTTTATTACTCAATTGCCTCTTGAGCCCAAGGAAACAGCGATTGGCAAGAGTGATTCTGATTCTCTTTCCGTGGACCGAAGACGTGAAACTGCGCCACTGAGAGTGTCGACAAATCGAGGGGGTCGTTTGAAAGGTAAATAAGCAATGTATTAAAACAACGCGCTTTCTCAAGAACTAAGAAATATACGAAATGCCAAAACTAGAAAGAAATGTATTAGAAATTCTTTTCTAGATACAAGAACTGAACTATAACTCGAATGTGAAAATGTTTAACTGTAACTGTAGTTTTATATTTTTGAATCGAACTGAAATATTCATCAATCATAATTATTAATTTGTTAATATAATAATTTATGATTTATGTTAATCTGAGCTTACATAAATTTAACTGTTAACAATTGAGAATCAACCTTGTGGCAGTACGTAAAGTGGCGAGTGATCTGTGTCCGGTGAAACCTCTTCCACTCTACTCAATAATCATTTCGTTGGCGGAAAGTGTGGCTCTTTGACAACCACTAAGTCCCCAGTCTTCAGATTGTCGTTTGTTCTTTGTCATTTGTGACGCTCTTGTGGAATGGTAATGTGGGGTTTTGTTGTAATTAATTATGAAAACAGTAGTCTTTCTTTTGACGTAATAAATACAACTTTTTATTAATTAACTTAACAAATCAATTTAAAAGTGGCATTTCGTTTTTATTCTCGACTGCGCTTTCACTGCTAGGAGGCCGATTTCATTCCCACAAAATACACCCACAATACACCCTCAAGAATGATAGAAATACAGATTACGCATTGCGCATGTCTGTCACCTTCTGTCAATTTTTGATGACGTACGGATGTCAGGTTTGACTGCGATTTCCGCGCGTTTATTTGCAAAAAAATTAAAAGAAATATATTTTGTAATTTATTAACAATTAAATAAACATACATTTTTGAAAATGAGGTGTGCTGTGTTTGGTTGCAATGAAAACAACAACAAGGGAAGACCTAATATACGGTTTTATTCGGTTCCAAAACACAACATCCTACGGAAGCAGCGGATTCACTTATGCAGGAGAAAGGATAACTGCACATTTCAATGCTGATAGTTTTGAAAGAAACTTACAATTTGAAATGGGTAAGATAATTTGTGGTCGTCGTGGCGTAGTGGGTAGAGTGTGACGCTCACACGCCGAAGGGTCTAGATTCGACTCCCAGCTCAACACCAATTTTTCGAATTTTTCACAGCACCACCTCTTTCGAGCTGCTGACAACACTCAAAGAGTAATAAATGTCTAAGAAAGCTTCTCAAATCTCGCCGTTCGGAGTCGGCAAAAAACTGTAGGTCCCTTCGACTCGTGAGAGAACAGTAGCGCGCACAACACGAGTAGTTGATGAGCAAGCTAGGCCCTGGCCCCCCTTTGGACTGTAGCGCCAACAATTATTAAGATAATTTGTTTATTTACTTACATATTAAGTCACAATTTTATTACAGGCCTTTGCAAAAATAATGGATATAAGTTGAAGGTGGGAACAATTCCAAAAATCCAACCGAGAGCAATAGTCGATCCTTCATCCCGCGACATCAGAATGCAATCAAAGGCAATGAAATGATTGCAGAGCTACTAGCGGAGAAACCAGTGGCATTGACATTTGATTAAACTCCTTCGGAATTTTTTATTGACCAAGGGTTTAAAATAAATGGAAAGGAAGTAAGAAAAAACATAATCCTTACGCTTCTAACGTGCACAGCGTCTGAATTGTCAATCACCCATAAGATATCGGCAGGAAATTTAAACGTTATTGGAGCTGAAAGACAGAAAGTTAAAATGGCTACAAATTTTTTTTGCTCAGGCAATAAAAAGAGCCGCAAGCTTGGGTCATTTAGGTAACCAAACAGTTGCTTCGTATGACATGCCTGACTTAGATTCCGAATGTACTCTCACAAGTAATGTTTTATCTACATACATATCTGAAATAAATAAATATGTTAATATTCTTTTTACTTTAAGGTACGATACTTAAGAGGATAACTATAAATCCTCCGAGCACTGATGTCTACAGCCAGGTGGACAATGAATTGGAATCTTAAGCTCACGATGGGCTTGAAAACTTGGCTGGGTACATTTGCCATAAGTTGGGGGATAAAATTCCCAACATACGTGTTCTTCAAAATAAGGACACGACTTTTACGTGGGTTAACCATCTCAACGAAGGAGGTCTGGATAAACCCACATCTGCACTAATGGTTCACATGAAGCAACTCGAAGAAATTTTCGAAATTGTGAATGAGAATGACCTCTTGATTTCCTCCGAATATCTTAAGACACATTTGGAATTGACCAAAATTGTGAACTGTCAAGTTTAAAAGGATTGAAGATATTATGTATAGATATGCGTCGTGCGAACCTCGCCATATTAAGAGAAAATTTTCCATGGCCCATATTTGAAACTTTCATGACATAAAACAAAAAATGCGTACCATCAGCTAGAACTGGATGTTTTTTCTTTGTCAAGCTATGCATGGGTCACCCCACCCTAATTTATTAGTTTTAGTATCTCAGCCTAAGAGCTGACATTTAACACTATTTTTATTACCTACTGTATAAAAATATCAAATGTCATAAACATTATTTCAATTGTAAATACTCTATTTATGCATGTTGTAAACTATATTTAAATAATTATATGAATTGTTTTATGAAATAATGAGAAATAAATAAATGGAAAACCTTTGGAAACACAGAAGAAGAACATAACAAATAACTGGAGAAGGTACTATTAATTTTCCGTGACATGAATGTAACCTTGAACGATGAAAAATGTTATCGAAAAGTTAAAAAACTTACATTTTTTGCCATCTATTGTCTACGACTGGTATTGATGCCGACCCCGAAAAAGTAAAAACAATAATCGAATTCGGACCACCCAATAACAAGGATGAAACAAGAAGTTTTTTAGGATTGGGTACCTACCTTGGGAAGTCCATACCTGATTTAGCAAATGTAACAGAACCTTGCTTGATCAAAAAAGACGTGAAATTTGTCTGGGGAAGAAGTCAGGAAGAATCCTTTCAACGGTTGAAAAATGCACTTGCAAAAATACCAACCTTAGCTTATTTCGATGCCAAAAGTATAACTCGATTGATTGCGGGTGCGAGTCCAGTCGCACTTGGTGTTGTGCTTCTGCAATTTAAAAGTGAAGATAATACTCCCCAAGTTATATCCTTTACAAGTAAAATTCTTTCGGATGTTGAAAAACGGTATTCACAAACAGAAAAGGAGAGTCTTGCCCTGGTTTGGAGTGTTGAGCGATTTTATTATTATTTAGCAGGGATAGAATTTGAGTTAGTGATGGACCACAAGCCACTTGAAGCCATATTTATGCCAACATCCAAACCCCCAGCTCGAATAGAAAGATGGGTTCTACGGTTGAATTCATTTAAATTTAGAGTTATCTATCAATCAGGTAAAACTAATATATTAAAATAGTAATTCCTGAAGTATTACGACCTCGAGTATTGAGTTTAGCCCATGAAGGTCACCCCGGAGAAACCGTGATGAAAAGGAGAGTGCGATCAAAAGTATGGTGGCCACTAATTAATAAGGATGTTGAGAGTTATGTAAAGAGCTGTCTTTTGGTATCTCAACTAATAAAACCAGAACCTATGAAGCGGCATAATTTTCCAAGTGGACCATGGCAATGTGTAGCAATGGACCTGTTAGGTCCTCTTCCAAATCACGACTGTATTTTTGTAATTATCGATTATTATTCAAGATAAGACATTATCAGTATTTTGGAGGAAATATTTTGTAGATTAGGATATCCTGAATCAATTAGAGCTGACAATGGATCGCAATTCGTAAGTGATGAATTCAAATCTTACTGTAAAACTAACAGCATAGAGCTAATAACATCTCCACCTTATTGGCCACAAGCAAACGGTGAAGTGGAAAATATGAATAGGTCAAGTTTAAAAGGATTGAAGATATTCGATTATGTATAGATATGCGTCGTGCGAACCTCGCCATATTAAGAAAAAATTGTCCATGGCCCACATTTGAAACTGTCATGACATAAAACAAAGGGGCTAAGCTTTCTCAAGATTGGACTTAAAAAATGCGTACCATCAGCTAGAACTGGATGAAGAGAGTCGTAACATAACAACTTTTATCACTCATCGGTGTATATTTCAATATAAAAGATTACTATTTGGTATAAACTCGGCACCTGAAAGTATATTAGCGTCATGTAGGAACACACTAAATTATATAGATGATGTCATAATCTTTCTATAAAGTTTAAAGGAAAACTAACTGCATTCGCGGATGATGTAGGTTGCGTTTATGGTTCTAAAAGTTACCTAGAACTTATTTCCAATATTAATTGGGATCTTAATCTATTGAGGGTTTGGTTTGCTGAACACAGTCTTTATATAAGCTCTAAAACTAAGGTAATGTTCTTCAGTTTATCAAACTTACAGAACGTAAACGCAGAGATCTATTATCACGCCCAGGATTGTCGAAAGTTGAAAACTATTTGTGGTAATTGCAACACCTGCCCATCCTTACAAACTTTAAGTAGTTCTCTTAACTGCAGTAAAAATTGCTTTTTGATTGAGGAAGTAAAAGAATTTAAATATCTAGGACTTATTATTGATTCTAAAATGTCTTTTTCGCGTCATACTCACTGTTTAGGTAAATATTTACGTAGTACTCTCCGTACCTTCGTTTACTTAAGAAAAACCTGCTCGAATGAATTGCTAAAAATTATTTACTTTGGTTTATTCCATTCAAGATTGCAATATGGCATAACATGTTGGGGTGGAACTTTTTTGTGAATAAAATACATCAAAATTTGCGTGACCCATTCGGCCACATCTTAAACATTCCCGGCCTGAATCTATTTTCTCCGAAAATGTATTATTTGAAGCAATATTGTTAACTGTTGGCGTAGAAATATCCCGTGGAGATTGTTGTCGTAGTCATAGATGTTTGCGATGGGATATCGGTCCGGCACGGTTTGAGCATTTAGCTGACGATAGTCCCCACATGGTCTCCAGTCGCCAGATTTCTTTGATACCATGTGTATAGGACTGCTTGATGGACGGCAAAATCCGTTGTCAATCATTAACTGGAATTCTTGTTTAGCTTTTTCCAACAGTTTGGGTGACAACCTCCGGGCCCTTTCGTGAACTGGTGGGCCCTTGGTTTCGATATAGTGTTGGACATCATGTAGTGCTCTTCGTTGCTGCGCCTTATTTGGAATCTTTCGAAAAAGGTCTACATATTCCCCGTTTTTGCTCAACTGCGAAATTCCGTGGATGTATGTAGGAGAGAAGGTACCTTTTACTGTAAGTTATGTTTCGTCATCCTCTAGGCGATCTTGTTTGATATTGACTATCAACCGATAATTGTGTAACAAATCAGCACCATATGGAACCTCGGCCACTTTAAACACCCAGCGCACAGGTCTCCTTAAACCTAAGTCAAGAGTGAGAGCTTTTTCACCATATGTATTGATACGGCTCCCATTTGCAGCATATCATAAAGTTGAATTGGGGATGGATGTTGCTTGTCTTTTCGTTCCACAGAAACAACCGAAAGGTAAGCTCCCGTGTCAACCAGAAAACGTTATCCTGTTGTTTTGTCGTAGAGGAAAAGTCGTTGAGATGTTGGGCCACCAGCGATGGCCGACTGCACTTGTGGTCGTTTTAGTTTTCCTGCTTGAATTGGCATGGAGGCTTACACTATCTTGCTTGCGTCCCAAATCGTTGATGGTAAAAGCAAAATGATTTGTCCTTGAGACCATTGTTGATGTTGCGAGGACGTGATCGGGAATGTGAACGGGAACGTTGTTTGCAAATTTTTAATTCTCTTAGTAGCTGCTCAACTTGACGGGAAAGTTTGTTGACTTTTTTTCCAAATGTACGTTGCTTGATGACGCTTGTGACTGTACCTTCATTTCCGTATAGCGTTCTTCTACATAACAAATAGCCTTTCGCATCCCAGACGTCTTGCTTCCGTATGCCTGATGACTGAAAGTTTCGTCGAAATATACGCCAGCATTGCGCAAATTTCGTCAAAAAATGCATTCCGTCAACAAACGACAGTGTAACACCATTCGAGATCCGAGCTCCCCACATCATAAACATCCTCGGACCATCCCACCTGTTGACAGATATCGCTATTTACTAACAGGCGTCGACCTCTAGACAAATTGGCCGGATATGACGACCATTAACTGTGCAAGCACACTGATCAGTGGTTGGATCTCTCGTTTCGGAGTTCCTGCCCATATAGCTTCTGACCAGGGAAGACAGTTCACCTCTTCTGTTAAGCAGAGCTCTGTAAATGTTTTTATAGGACATATAAAGCCTCCTCCTAACTGAAGTCATTGCACAAACTCGGTAACGCTAAACAATGAAAAAATGCATCAAGTCCACACCAGCGGAATTGGTATACGGAACGACACTGCGCCAAACAAACCCACACGACATACACAACGCACGAACAACACAACATTTATATTTACAAACTTCACGCCTTCGTACGAAATGATACTGTTTAGGTAACCATAGTCCCACAAGACCCTAAAAAAAACCTCAGCGCTCAACATCAAAGGACGTTTTATGAAGATTTCGATGGACAGACTAAAACCGGCGTATTTAGAAATTACAGAGTATGAAATATTCCACGCCTACATCATGCAATCCAAAACCGCCACAAACAGTACCAACTCAGCTTCTCGCACGAGCTCTGGCCGCCTTGTCCAAACCTAGAGGCGGTATTTGCTAGGTTCTGATAGGGCGCCGTGGCGGGGTTTTAAGGATTTATGGTATGCATCCACATGTTTGCAACCCAACCACACACATCACGCCACCACGACGATAAGGAGATAAACGGGACTCAGAAGAATACGCCGGGAGACTACACAGCACAGTTAGCGCTAAACGGCTCACGGTGGCAAACGCGATTGTCATAACAAAAGTGATTTTCTTTTAAATCAAGTTTCATTAAGGAATAATTGATTCGTTTTTTATTGATATCGAGCTTGAATAGATTGCTTCTTAGATTTAATTTCTAAATGTAGTGAAGCCAGTAATTTTTTTTTTAAGACTTAAACTCATAGTGTTTCGTCAAGCAACCATATTCTCTATTTTAGGCCACTCTTTTTTTTAATTATTTTTAGTTTTGCTATTCCAAAGGCTCAAGAAACAAGAATATTTTGCAATCCATGGAGAAAGTTAACCAACTTAAAGTTAACACAAATGCCCATTCATGTTCCTATTACTTAATCTTTTCCAAGACTGAACCTATATTATTTTCATTTCTTTTATTTGATTTAAATGAGCAAGTGGTATTGATCCCCATTAAAAAAAAGCATACACTTCAAACTTACTCCAAAACTGCCAATAAACAAACGCCAAGGATCTGAATCATACTCGGGCAGGTTTGTTATTTTTAAGAGACTTTTTTTTAACTCAAGAATTGTTTTGAGAAGTTACGATCATATGCATTTTCCTCATGTTCATTGTCGTTATCTGTGGTTTTCGATCGACTAATATTTCATTCATGCGGGTCTCGACATGCATTTAGTATGCGTATGGAATCAGTACAATTTCGCTATCGTGAGTGATAGACGTGTTTTGTGTGACCAATGACTGGTACGTACATATGTACACTTACTGATTACACACATTTCTATTAAATATTATTTTTATTTCCAATCTTTTTATAAAATTATTTAGTGTTCATCAAAATAAATGAGAACGATATTAGTGATCGTGCATTGAATGAATGAGTTTTGAATTTTTATATGTACCTATTGTGTAATTCTATTTTGTTTTTACTCAACTACAAATGAATTGAAGCTAACCTAATATTTGTCGATTTGACAGCAGTTTTTTAGGGTTTGCAAATTTGTAATCGCTTGTATATTAACCAAACCAATAAAAAACAAATGGCTGTTTTAGTCGATTATTTAAGAGAAAATCAATATATCGCTAGAGGCATTTGTGTAAGAACGCATGCAAAATAAGAAGATGGAACAATTTAACTGGTGAACTAAATAGCTATGCACTTCCTGCCCGTGATTGGGAAACGGAGATTGAAGTAAGAAAAACTTGTCATAATATTGTAAATTAAAAATTTATATACTTTATTATTATTAATGTTCTAAGGTTTGCACTGACCTAAAAAGTAAAAATAAAAAATCAGAAAATAGACATGAGTTCAAGTTCACTGGAGGAGAACCAAACAGATTGCATTTCTTTACGCCCTTAGAGGAAACCATTATACCCTTAAAAGAAATAGATACAATAATGTATCCACCCGGAATTGTATTCTGAATAGGAGAGATTTAAATGCCGGAGTACAGCCATACCAAAAGACTTCGTATTAAAATATGAAAAATTTAAGCAATATAAAAATGAAGCAGAAAGTTGTTAAAGAGACAATTATTCACTTTATTAAACGAAATTCTAACCGCAAAATAAATATTTTCAAATAAAAATGACATTTGAGTTTTAGAAGTCAATTGTAAAATTTTCACAATATGAACTTTTTCATTCACAGTTATAGAACAACTTATCGACTAAGTTACACAACACCAAATGAGAAATCAATCGATAAATTTGCAAAAGGAGCCTGTGTCGTCTATCTTTGTATTATATTTGTGAAGCAGAAAAAGAATTTAATTAAATAATTTTTTCCAAACTAGCTAGCCAACGAACGTCAAAATAAGTTTACAAAGTACAAAGTACACTCTTACTTTGAATTCCAGTTCTAAATCGAATATAAAGTTATTATTATTAATTATACGCGCCAGTTCCCAGGGCTTCAATCTGAAAATAAGAGTTATAAGGTCTACTTATACGTATTATAAAAATGAATTTGGATGTTATTATAAAGTTGGAACTTTAATATCAGTTGCTTGTTGAACTGACTTTTATATTAAGTTTCTTAGAAGGATGCACCAACGACTTATACCGTTAACGACAAACTCTATAAACTGTACAAATACACCGGACCATAAGTTGGTGTGATGCCACCCACACACACGTTTTAAAATTTAAGGGATATCCAAAAATTATTCTTTCAAGGACAACAGAGTCGTAGTCGTATATACTGGCCTTAAGGGATTGCAAGAAATTAAGGTTTTTCATACAATGACTCCTGAGACTATAAATACCAATTGGTATTAAAAACACTCGTGGATATTCATTCCGAAAACTGTAAAATGCGAAAAATATGATTCCCATCCATAGTAAGCATTACCTTCATAAGTATAGTATGTATTATGTGCTTACACCTAAATGATGTAAATCGGTTTTGAAATTATATTTTTTTAAACTTTGCAGGCCCTTTTACCGATTAACAATTGCGAAGTAAAGATCTTAACTAATATTTGTATTCAATTTTATATATATTTATCAATTTAACATTTATTTCATTAACATATATTCATTGTTATTACCAAGAAACTAAGACAACGGATATTTGTATACCTTTGATTTAGTTGCATCAACTTGTTTCATAAAAAACAAGTTTAAGCCATTTTGTATAATTTATTATTCTAAAAATGTAATCAAAAACTTTATTAGTATGTTTTGTCAACAATCACAGCCAGTTTTCATGCTTAATTATTTAATTTTTTTAAATAAGATATACATAAATAGCTTAGAGATATGACGAAAATAGGATCTACACGACTGCTTGATGTCATGATGTTAATATTTTTGCTTATATATCCCCTTGGCTATAAAAGTCAAGAGTATTCATACATACATATATACATTTTGTTGTCGAATTTATTAACTAGTGTCATAGTTTTCGAAAGGCATGTTGTGTAATAGTAAAAAAATACATTTTTCATATTATCATTTGCTTTACATTTTCATTGATGTCTTAAATCATTATCGTGAAATTTCTCATATTAATTGACTTAGTAACGGTCAAAATGGCATTCATTTAAAAAAATCGAAGGACACATTCTAGGAAATTTTCTGCAGAAAGATGCAGCACTATCAGATTATTATATTATAATTAGTTTTTGATTTCAAATGCCGAGCTTAAGTAGTACTCAAACACATTACATTTAAAGGAAAAAATGTTGCTAAATATAATGTTATGTTAATATAAGTTGCAAAAAAATCGGCAAAAAATAATTGTATTATTATCCTTTACATTTCTATTTACAAACAATTTACGTGATATGCTTTTATCTAAAAAAAACAGGAATTTAATTTTAATTTTAAAACGTCTGAAATTTCTTCGAATAATAAATTTATATTTACAAATTTATTTTAACTGCATACAGCATACATAAACAGATATATACATATACAGTTATGATGATATTAAAACTGAAATATATACTTCAAAACACCGATTTGCACATTTTTGAATGGGACTTCGATAGGTTTATATAACTTCGTATAGCAATAGAATACAACAGACACATGCGGCTAGTATCATTTGATTCGTAGAATTAGGTGATTATAAAGTTGATCATTTTTTAACATTTACATAACCTGTAAGATCGTTCTTCATAATTTAAATTTTTTCTCTATTAACTATATTCAATGGCACCACACAATATATATGTTTTATTATTGAAGCTGAATATATTCTTTAAAAAATAAAACAAAAATTAATTAGGTTTCTGTTATAAGGCCTCAATAGTTATTATGTTAAAAAAGAATTGTGCAATTCCTCCCTTTTTTCAAATTTCTATATTTTCATATATTCAGTTGAAGGATATGTTATATACAATAAGGCAGAAAAGTAATTCAACATAATAAAAATGTTTATACCAACTGATGCAATTTCTAAATTCGTAAATGTTTCTTAAATTGGCTGCACCTACATAAAAACTTGTTTAAAACTTATTTTTATAAGAATTTAATATTGCTCTTATACATGCATGTACTGTTTAATAACAATTATTCTTTAGACTATATTTTATATTAATATATTATTTTTAAACTTATATTACCTCTTAATTTATAGAACGTATATACAATTTAGTTATAACCAAGGATTGCACATATATATGTATGTATATGCGTGTATTTTGAATTAACAAAATTCGAGTGAATTTTAAATAATTTATGAGATGTGCTAATATGTACTTATTTATCCGCACCGAAATAGCTTTTTGAAATACTTGTATCTGAATATATTCGTGGAGTCAAAAAATGTCATCTTATCACGTTATGGACGTTACAATCTGATTTTTAGGCCCAATATTGGAGGTTCTGTGGGAGGAAAAATATAGTTATATTTTTGAAAAATAATATAGATAACAAATACATGAAATTAAAAAAATATAAAATAAAACACACAACAAAGTTACACTAATCATGCAAAGCAACAAATTAGAACAAAACGAACAACATCAAACAAACATGTAAACTTTTAGGAATAATAGGACACATGGAAACCATAAATCAAAAGAAAGCCATGTATATGGTTATTAGAACAATATATATATAGAACTTAGCTTACCCGACTAAGCTTTGTTTTGGATTTTAGAAAACAAATTTTAAAGAAAGTATGATAATAATTCATTTTTAAAACAGTCTGATTAAAGTATCCAAACAGAATGGTTTTCTGCTATACATGAAAAAATGAAATTGAACGTTGTCCCAATTCCTTTAAGATCATGTCAAATAGCTTAAATAATATTTTTTTGTTCATAACAAAATAATAACATTAAATTAATTAACATTTATTTGCTTCATTTACTGTACTAAACCGCGAAATTTCAATGAATTCCTGTTGTAAATAGTGTTATAGAAAAATAAATTTTTTGATACAATTATAGATTAATAAGCTTAAAACTAAATAGAACATAGCATGATGAATTAAAGATGTTAGATGTAGTTACATGAAATACTTCACTGCTTTCAAGTACACACTCTATTGTGTGTGGTACAAATGTCCCAATGTGTATTCGCGTGCGTGTGTGTGTGTGTGTGTGTGTGTGTGTGTGTGTAAATAATAAAAGAATAATAAAAACAAACCTTTATAAAGTTGGCTTTACAGTGCAATAAGCTTTCAGCACAAGTCTATGTTTATACAACCATTTTCGAATTGTATTTAAAAGTTTATTATTTACATATGCTAAATAAAGGAAAAAAATCAAACTACAAAAAACTATGGCTTATAGCCGCAAGTTGCAGGTAATAACTACAATTTCAATACAAAAATGTGTTTTATTCACTTAAATATTAATTTTAATATTTTGCAATATATTGCATTGTGCTCTTATGTGAATGTTAACCAGTTGTGTGTCTTTACCTATATATCGAGGAAGCAGATGTCGATCTTGACCAAGTTACTAATAATTCCTCACCTCTACAACGAGCCCTTTTTCTGTGCAACAACATATTTGTACCATTATCAGGAAATAAAGTAGTTTTGATTGTCGTAATTAATAACCTAATATAAAATTTAAATTTTTTTAAAACGATTTTAAATTCATGTTGCAATAATGAACTTACCTTGGTAGAATGCTTACTACTGCTGTTATTATAATGACTAACCAGTGGATTGATGAACGCATGCACCGAAATATGACCCAATAACTTGAAGGCAATCCAAAACAATTAACACAAAGTGAATTGTACATAATTGAAAAAACATAAAACGATCCCAGACTAATAACTAGAGATAGAACGTGAAGAATAGTCTAACAAAAACTTATATTAAAAAATTAATATTTCACTACGTAAAATACATATTTACCCATGATCGAACTTCAATAGCCCCATGTATTAAATTTGTATACAGGCAGGACGCTGTTACTGTTGCACCAAACTCCCAAATACCCACATCACTATCCCAATAAGCACATTGGGCTGTAAAAAATATTACAAGACTTTGATACAACGAATCCAAAAGAATAAGCCAAAAATCATGGGGCTTATAAGATTTCCTCAATCGTCCCTAAACAAATAAAGATTCTAAATTTTCTTATTTCTCTTGTTTTTTATCATTTACATGTTTATAAAGATCAGGGTGGTTTAAGAGTAGATCCTGAGGTATCCGTTTATCGTATACACCAATAGCTAATGGGGGAAGTGAAGTAAATATAAGGTTGTATAACATCAAGTACATCTGATCCATCATCACAGATCCAGAAAATCCACAAAACAGCTGGTACCAAAATATGAGAAAGACAAATGCCTGCAAACCATTTATATCTATACACGCTGCTTTTTTATAAATAATTGATAGATTAATCTATTAAGGACCAGCCTTTGATATGCATGAAATTAAAAAAAACCCGAACACTCGCATTTGCATGAACATTTTTTTTTTTAGTAATACCTTTAGCGACATAGTGAATGAAAGAATTAAAAAACCTTATTTGTAAAAATGCATCACGAAATAAGGATATTTTGTTACTGTTTTAGCCCCTATAGCATTAACGTTGAAGCAAATAAACAAATAGAATTCAGATTGTTATTCTGGTTCTTAATAGATTAACCTAATAATAATGTAAAATCTTAAACCCACCGCGTTTTTGTAAAAAAAATACAAAATCATTCTTGCCAAACGATCGTAACACCAATAGCCATGTACCAACAACAAATTTTCCAAGTATTTGAATCGAGCTAAAGTAAAGTCGGACGCCATAACGGCTTGCATTCCTTCTTGTCCAGATATTCCGATACCAACGTCTGCCATCTGTATGGTTTAAAATTAAAAATGAGTGTTGGAAACAAATCAAAATAAATAATATATAATACGCTATAAAATTGTATAAATGTGAATAACAATTAAGACAATTGACAGTAAAAGATATTAGAAAGGCCAAGCCTTTTTTTACTTCGATACCGTAGTAAATAGGGACAATACATTAAAAGTGAACTTAAAAGGCAGTAGAACAATAAAAGCGAGTGACTTTGTATGACAAATTAATCATTTGTGTCCTGCTACTTGGTGATATCCATTTTTTCCAACTGAATATGATAAATTATTACGTACCTGCGTTTTAAGCTTATGTAATAATAACTATCAATTTTAACTATCTTGAAAATATTAGTGAGAGTGATATGGTTATCTTAACTAAAGAAAATTATTAAATTATAAAAACAAAATTTAAAAAACTATCCTCTGCTTACATGAAATACATACATAAGTACATTGAAATAAGGCCAACTAGAAAAATGTGTTAATTTCTCTAATAAATATATATATCTTACTTGAATCATAGAAACATCATTTGCACCGTCTCCAATAGCTAATGTACAAATATGTAACTCCTCTTTCACAACTTTTACCAGGAACGCCTTTTGAAGTGGTGTGGATCTACAGCATAACACTGACGAGCAGTTTCTTGCGAGTTTTAAGAAAGGTCTTGTTAAATTAGATCTGCAAATTAAACCAAATTTTAACAAAATTAATTTTAAATTTAATTTGTTTTATTCTTTTTTACTAAATTAAATGACGACAGCCCACGAAAGACCGGAGCTTTGCGTCTTTGACTACATTCCTGCTGAGTAGACTAGCTTCCCAAAATGTACTAAATGTCTTTTGGTCTTTTGTCTCTTTGCAATCAAACAATCAAACATACTAAAACTTACAAAACTGTCTTAATGTAAATTTATCTGAAGTAACGTACATACTCTTATCAATTGAATTTTTTATTCACAAACATAAAACATAGAATCACACACTGTATCCTTACCTTCGATCTAAAATAAATGTTAATGTTTTTCCATCAACAACTAAAGCTCTAGTCTTCATACGGACATTCGTCTCAAAGCTATTATCTTTTGCTGATTCAATCTCGGAAAGGTAAAACATAATTGCAGATTCCGCTGTATCTTTTGAGCGAGCCGTTAGTCTGAGAACAAATGTATTTAAAGTTGTATGTATACTAAAAATAAGAAAATATACCTAATAATTTCCATTTGAGAATTAAAAAGCTTAGCTGAGTAAGCAACATTTATGGCAGTTTCTGGCTTGTCACCTGTTAAAACCCATATTGCTATGCCTTTAAAATATATTTTGTAATGTGTCAGTTGTATAAAAAAGGTAACACGTATAAAAATACCTGCTGATAACAATGAAGCTATTGTTTCTGGAACGCCATCTTGTAAACGGTCTTCAATACCAGTAGCTCCCAATAATGTTAGATTGCTCTCTAACTTTGCAAATGATTCACGTAGTCTTCGTTCACGATTTTCCAATGACATTTCAATTTCTTGATGTCTTGCCCACCAATCGGTGTATTCTGATGACTTCAAATTTCTTTTTGCCATAACTAAAATCCTAAGACCTTGTCGAGCATATGCATCTAATTGTTGCTGTGTTTTTTCTCTAAGTACACCTGAAAAGGAATACAATTAAAAATATTTATATTAAACACTATATACGGTCGTTAAAACGCAATTACCTTCTATTGATTGTGGTGCACAAGGTGCTAATGCAGGCAAAATTGTGCTGTCAGCACCCTTGGAATACAATATTATATCCTGGGAGCCAGTACGACGCACAACAACAGACATGCATTTTCTACTCGAATCGAAAGGAAGAATCTTAAGAACTTCATATTCCACAACACCTTCCGCAGGAGTACTAACTAAAATATGATTAGGGCTACGATTTATTAACCGGCAGTCATAACTGTAAGCCGCGTTGACTAAAGCCAACTCATCGGGACTTTCAGCTTCATAAATTGGACGACCATCATGTATGTTTAACTCTGCCTTAACTTTTGGGTGCCTAAAAATAAGAAAATTGATGTAATTTAATTCAAACAAACAGTTATATTTTAATACTTTATTTTGTTGTTGAAACGTTTCACTGGGGTTTTAACATTCAAAAATGATGTAATGCTGTTTAGTTTGAAATTAACAATTCCCTTAGACCGTCCCGTTGGTGTCGCAGAATTTTCAGAAGATTTTATTTTTACAGGTGGGCTCTCGGATGTTGGGGTTGATTCTGCAGAACTACTTATAGGCGATAAAGAAGGGATATGTCCTTGCGTTGGCAAAGCAAATGTAAGATTCGGAGGAGGTGATGGAGTTATAGATCTGGATTCGGTTAAGCGTGTATAACGATCTGCAGGAATTGCTGCTGGTATCCCGTTAGCCAATTTCGAAATATCTTTTGTGCATTCTCTTTGATATTCTGCATAAGCTTTTGAAGTCGAAGTGGCACTTTTTGTATTTTCTTGAATTTCAATAACTCCACTGGCGTTCATCATGTCATGATGAGGTCCAGCACTAACGATAACCGTGTTGCATATAGCTAATACTAATAGAAACTCCTGAACGCGTTGTCCATTTTGTGAAAAATACTGGCCTGACAATAATTGTGCCATATCTTCAATCAACGTGGGGTTTGGTACTAAATTGGGGGCAGGCGAACCTGGTTTAGAATTAAAAGATTCCGAATCTAAAGCGGGGTGATTATAATCATTTCCATTTATAGTACACCGTCGGAATATCATTTTATTTTCTGTTAAAGTTCCTGTTTTATCTGAGAATATATGTTGGATCTGACCAAGCTCTTCTGTGATATTCATAGCTCTACATTCAGTCTGTTTGTTTGTTTCATTATCAAAAAGGTCTATATTGTTATGTATATGATATACTTGCAGTATTTTACAAAGTTCAATTGTAACGTATAATGATAGTGGAATCATTACTTGTAATATTATTATATATGTCCAAAATGTTAAGAGACCTTCGTAATCCGGATGAACATCAAATGGTAAATAAGGTACTGGGAACGTATTAAATGAGCTTAACCATAATTTGCATCCAACAGCACCAATAACACATAGTATAAGCAAAATAATAACACACCTAAGCAATAAAAAGTTACTATCCATTTTTTATTTTTGTTTTATACTGCTTACCATATTACGTCAATATTCATTTGTTGCTCTATTTGGGATCTCTTATATCTTGGTCCACTATTATTGAGCATTGATTTCGTTTCATGTCCTGCATAAACCACAAAGCCTTCGATGTAATCTGTATTCTGTTATAAGAAAATGTTAAACTTACAATACATTTATTTTTAAACGCACTTACTTTTAATCTGCTCTCCCGCAGTAAAAGACTTTCAGTTGCAACAGGTACTCTTTCACCTGATGGATGAATTAATGCGCCATGAAATCGATAAAGTTTTGTTGTCGGTGCTTCGACTTCAATACGACTAATGAATTTATTTGGCCTAAATACCATCTGCTTATCGGTGAAACCACGTACAACCTTATAAATAAATTTACAAAACACAGGATACTTAAAGTAAATACTAATACAGTAATATAGCTTTTCAGGTATTATTTATTAAGTCTTCAGCAATAAATTAGTCCTTAATTTCTCTAAAGACAATATTTCCGGTAATATTAATTACATCTCGAAATACTAAGGATTGTGTAAAAAGAAAGACTTATTGCCTTTTTTCAATAATACGTCACCTTTTACTAAAATTGAGCGTTTGAAGAACGACCTTAGAAGATTACTGAACTTTAATGGAGCTGACCTTAATTGCCGACATTGTAGCTTGGAGTGTTTAAAGGCTAGCATCTGGGGAAACACATTATATAATGTATTCTTACGGCATAATTTTTGCCTGTAGAAGATACTCTGCATCGATATTAGACGTATTTCGTACCACGACGATACCTAATTTATTTATTATTCATATACTTGTGATCATATACTTGTTATTTATTTGTTATTCATATACTTGTGATAGTCGTGTACTTGTGATATTTTACTAAGTTCTAATATATATCGTCCATTATTTTGATTATAACTGAGATGTTTTTAAACACTCTCTTACTAACAGCATACGTAGTTCTTCTAACAACTTCTCGCTAGTCAATAACTTTCAACAGATTGACATTTCAAGTCAAAACATTTGAGAGTATCCCTGCGTCAGCTTCTTTAAATACGGCTACTAAAAGAGCATTCACGCTTTCTCGAAAAATATTAAAAAGATTCGACCCCATAGGCTTTAATTTTCAGGCGAGCGCCTTTTTGAGGTCGATCTGGGAGAACGGTAGGTGCGGAAGCAATTCAAAGCCTAATTCGTGCAATTTGGCCTTGGTAGCCAACGACTTGTCACACGGTGCATTGTCTTGGTGGAAGACAATTTTTATCCTATATGGACAATTTTTCCGTGCGCATCCCAAAATATGGATGCCATAACCTTGCCAGCCGACCTTTGTGTTTTTGGACGCTTTATGGGCGTAGTTCGCCGCCTGCTGTCCACTCCGCTGACTGCCGATTTGACTCTGGAGTGTACTCCTGGGTTGTAATCACGTAACTTTTCAAGCGACTATCGTCCTGATGATCCGCCAAAACGGTAACGTCGATACTTTGCATCGTCTCGTCTACACTTTATTTTATACACAGGTTGAGCACTACTGAACGCAATATATACACAGCAAAGAATAACGATAGCCTGAGAGTTTTCATTGTTTTGTTGTGTGTGTACACATTGCGAATAAACGAACTGAGCGAGTGAAACTCATAAAACTAATGAGGTTTGATTTCAGCGAATATTTTTTTAAATAATTTTAGATGTACATTCATACTTCCGTAAGCTGAATATTGTTTCCAAACATTTTGCAATAACTAGTCACATTTTTTTCCTTACTTTTCCTTTAAATTTCCATTACTTGTATGCCAGCGCAATGCAAAACGATAGTGAAATAGCTATCGTCAAAAAACGATCGTCAAGACGATAGCGATTGGCGGTTTTGAAAATACATGAAACAAACAAAATGATATCGGTTTGTCGATATCGTTTTTTTCTTTGCTTGCACGATGCAAAACTCTCATTTTAACGATATCGCCGCACGATAGTCGTCCTCCGTTTTTAGACCCCTGTTAACAGCTCCAAACAGCTCTCAGAATCATCGATACGTTATTATTTTTAGTCCATAGCGAGCAAACGCGGCACCCATTTTGAAAACAGCTTTATCATGGACAAATGTTCATGCACAATAGTATAAACACTGCCTTCTGATATATTAAAGGTATCAGCCATCTAACGCAATTTCACTTTGAGATTTTCCAAAAAAAACGATTTTTACTTTCTGACGTTTTCAGGTGTAACCACCTCAATTAGTCTTCGAGAGCGTTCAGCTTCGTTGGTGTCTGTATGGCCACGTTTAAAGTCAGCATACAATCGACATATAGTTGTTTTTGATGGAGCAGAGTCTCTGTGACGCTTTTCAAACACTTTCAAACACATCTTGCACCGTTATTTCTCCTCAAAAAGCAGTGTTTAATCATAGTTATATTATATGATAAATAATAATATTTGTAAGAAACTATCGCTTGTGTCGACATCTGTAGGAAAGATATGAAACAAAAACTATGTAGCTTATGCACAGCTGCATTTCCTTTTTTTTATCTCTCTTACTTTGTCTCTTCTCGCTACACGTTGTACTATTCTCCTGAATAAATGATCTAATAAAAAAAATTCGAAAGACTCTTATTTTAACATGCTAGCATAGCGTAGTTGCAGAAAATAAAAAAAAGTCAAGTGCCAAACTATAAAGAAACAATTAAATAATAAAAATAAAAATTGTGGATGTAAACGGATTTAAAATAAACACGCGGTCGGCAATTAAAACATAAAATACTACGTAAACTAATAATTAAGGTTAGCCTTGTGCAAATATTAAAAAGTATTGAATACTAGTAAATGTTTAATATAAACTTATCAAAACTAACCAAGAGTGAAAGTCAAAAATCAAATAACAATAAAGAATCAGAAAACAGTGATTCGGACGACGATAAAAAATTTTAAACTATTTTTGATAAAGAATGTGCCCTAGAGACTACAGAGGAATCAACCAACATACAGGTCAAACAATGTTGATGATTTTAAATACCACAATTTTGATGGCAGCAACTACGACAAATGGAAAATGCGTCTGCTAATTAACTTAGAGTGTAAAGAGTGCAAAGAGCAGGCATTACGACTACGAGCTAACACGGACATAATCAGTGAAGAGAATTGGAAGAAAGCAAGTGTATGGGCTAACGCCATTTTGGTTAATTCGGTGTCCGACACGCAACTAGAGTACATACATGTTTGTAAAACAGCATATGATATGCTAAAAAAGTTCAACCAATTGTACGTGAATAAATCAACAGCACTTCAAATAATTTGCCGTGGAAATTTAGATAATGTAAAATTGAAGGGTTTTGACAGTGTGGAAGAATTTTTCTGTGCTTTCGAACAAAGTTGCAATAAATTAAAAGTGTTACCCCTTCCTTTCTGGATGCTTGGAGCGGCGGAAGGGCTTAAGGGTCAATGAACCTCGGTTCGAAAGATCCCAGGTGAGACGTCGAACTAAACTCCAGAAAAGTCTTGCATTTGGACGTCCTAAATAAAGACTGTATGGAGGTAAACCCAAAGGATTTGACTACTCCAGGTTGTACTCGCGACTGCGATAATCCACCCGTTATCTTTTCGACATCGGCCGGGCAAGGATTCTGGAGACCCCAACCACCATACTTAAAACACTCTCCGCCCGCAGGGGCGCTGAAAGCAATGATTCTTGCCACTCACTTTTCGATGCCCTCAGTAGAATAAGTTGGAAAACCGGAGAAAGTGGCGGAGAGGCCCAGCCTGATACGCCTAATCTCCCGGCTCAGGGTCAGCAAGTCTGCCAGAGTGCCACCTCTAATGGTGCCTCAGAAATCCGAAAAGAAGGAACGAGTCCCAAAAGATCCGGTACCTGGGTGGCCCCTGACTAAGAGCCAAAGAAATAGGAGGAGAAGGAAGAAAGAGATCACGAAAGTGGTTGAAGGCGCAAGTGTCGAAGGCAGTACCCCTTCAATGGCGAAGGCAAAGAGGATTAGGTCAGTAGAAGTATCACCAACCGAAACTGGCCAATCCTCCGAAACCAAAGCCGCCTCCTCTTCTTTTGGCTCTCAAAGAAAAAAGCGAAAAACGGCTTCGCACGCTTACCTTGGCAGCACTCCCCGCACGCAATGTCCGCAAGACACCGGTGCCGCACCTAGTATTGGCTGCGGCTCGGATAAGCGGAAATTGACTGCTGCGGGTGAGCCCGCCAATAAACTCAAACTCGCGGCAAGCGGAAAACGAGATCCGCAGCCCTATAAGAAGGCTGCTATCTCTTGTCTGCTACTACGAATAGGGAAAGCTGGCAATGACGACAGCATGACCGACGCGGAATGCAAATACTGCGAAGATCAGCCGTGGGAGCTGGCTAAGGCAAAGAACGCTTGCTTCCAAGTGGAGGGCTGTGCTCTGGGAAACGGAACCTTTTTGGTGAAGTCCTCCACACAGCAATCTCTGGAGTGGCTGAGCACTTCCGTACTGAAAATTCCCCCCCTGGGAATCACAAGTTTTGAGGTTCTCAGACCTTTAAAACTCACGAGCGCCATCTGCTGGATCTCGGGGCCACTCAGAAACACGGCGGATGTGCTGGCGCGTCTCCGCATCCAGAACCCTGATCTCGAAACCAGAAGGTCTTCTCCCACAGGGAGAACAAGAACCGGGAAAGTAAGGACGGTTCTACTCTCGTTGTGAGCCTGGACCGACCTTCGGTTGAGACCATCGTCTCCAGATAAGGCTCTCGTCCCTATCTGCACCTTGGACGGATTGACTTCCGCCTCATATCCAAGGTTTGCGAATATGGGATGCTTTATACGGTAACTCTGCATGCCACTGTTTACCCAGATCAACCTTCATCATTGTAAGGATTCTACTGCAATCCTACGTAGCAGACTTTCCATGATGAAGACAAAATCACACATCGTATCTATCCAGGAACCATGGGTGTGGAAAAATCGCATCTGTGGTCTTGGTAGTCTACGAGGCTTTTCTCCACTCTTCGACGAGCGATCGGAAAGACCGAGAGCTTGTCTTATTGCGCCGAATCTTCTCCCAGCAACCAAGCTTAGACAATTCTGTTTAAAAGATTAAGTTGCTGCGGTTATTAACTATAAATCAGGCAGATCATGGCACAATTTTGTCGTGGCTTCGGCCTACGGGGAATTGCAGAGAAAGCGCAAGGAAACCAGAAAACTTCTGAATAGGTCACTCAAGACCAATCTGGAAGAGGACTGGGACCTGTATCGATTAAAACAAAAATAATATAAAAGGCTTATTCGAGCTTCGAAAATTGCCACTAAGAAAACCAGACGGTACCTATACCGAGTCTTAAACCGGGACCCTCTAACTTATTCTTGGGACTCACTTCCCTGGGAACCAGAGCACAGTCGGCTCAAAACCAGTGACGATTTCCGAAACTGGGGATGAGCAGACAAATTCTACTCGCAGAGGCTGGTATATTTTATCGCTCGTGGCCACTGGTGAAGCCATCAAGTACGCTGTTGCGTCTTTTGATGGTTTCAAGTCACCGGGCACCGATGTCATATATGCAGCCCTGCTGCAAAAGGGTATAGACCCTATACTGCCGGCTCTGAAAAGAATCTTCACTGCCAGTCTCGCGCTGGCATAGCCTTTATACCGAAAACTGGTAAAGGAGAATACTCACTTGCCAAAAACTTCAGGCCTATCAGTCTCACCTCCTTCATGCTAAAAAGCTTGGAGAGGCTGGTGGAACTGCAACTGCGCAAAAACGCTTTGCGCGCCCTCTATCTCAGATGCAACATGCCTACCAGCGCGGAAAATCTTGCGAGACTGCACTTCAAAATCTCGTGGGCATTTTCACCGACATAGAGGGCGCCTTTGACTATGCGACTTTCGATGACATGTGTAACGCGGCCAGGAATCACGGCGTAGAAGAATCATTGGTGTTGAGGATAAGAGCAATGCTAATGAATAGAACTATAATCGCGGAGGTGGAGTGTGACAAGTTTGTAATGTCGGAGGTTAACAGGAGCTGCCCCAAAGGCGGGGTGCTGTCTCCCCTCCTACGGTTCATGCTGGTCTATTCTTTGCTTTCCGTTTTGAATAGTTCTATTACCTACGCCCAGGCTTATGCAGACGATGATTGGTTACCGTACCATGCCTTGCGGCCGTCAGCGCACGCGGGCAGGCGGCTCTTGACACGATCGATAGCTGTTGTACCAGGAATAGGCATTCAGTCAATCCTGAGGTTGTTCTCTTTACGAGAAGGAGGAATATGACTGGTTTAACTCAACTGGTACTCAAAGGCGTCAATATGCCACTTTCCAATGAAGCCAAATATCTAGGTATTATCCTGGACAGTAAACTTCTCTGGAAAAGACACACTGAGGCAAAAACCGCTGTCAGTCTTCTGGCAATGCAAGGGAGTTTTTGGCCTGGGGTTTGTCACCCAACATCCCTTTGGATCGGCAATGATAAGGCCACTTCTCTCTTATGCATCAGTCGTTTGGTGAAACAAGCTTTCACGCAAATACACTTTCACCAAGATTCAAAGAACAGTTTGTTTCGGCTGCCAAGAGGCTTTCCCCAGCACGCCTGGCTCTGTTCTTGATGCTCTGATTAATCTCCCCTGATGGCAATAAATGTTTTTTATGTACAAGTACAAGGAAAATCTAATAAGTGTAGCGGCTAATTTAATTTTATTATAGTTGTGAAAAATTCAAATGCAAAAATCTATAACAGCAATAGAGCCTTAGTAGCTATTGCAAATATTGAAAATGGTTTATATAAACTGAAGGGTGTTGTTAACAAATATTGGAATAGATAGATACATAGATAGATCTTTATTAGGCACATAAAAATTATTTTTTACAGTTAAGTATTGCACATTTTACATATAGAGATTTGGCACACAAGTACCTTGCTACTAAAAAATAGTTTTATGTATGAACAAAAAAGTTTATGAAACATTAAGGATGACATATTAGAGGAAAAGCGCAAGAGAAAACCTCATAACAAAAAAAATTAAGTATTAATACCAATAATATATAAGAACCAAAGTTGTACAAAGCAAACTGTTGTATCAATAAATAAGATAATACTGTGTGTTAGATAAATTATTTATAAACATGTTAACAAGCAAACAAAAATAAATAATTTATAAATAAAATAAATAAAAATATGAAAAACAAAACAGATCGATAAATAAATATAATAGATAATAGATAAATAAATAAATAAATAAATTAATAAATAAATAAATAAATAAATAATACATAAATGATAAATAACAAAATATCGATAACTGAATGAGTAAATAAATAAATAGCAATAAGCAATTAATAAATAACAAGTGTATAAAAAGATGGATAAATAAATAAACAATAAACATGTAGGTAAATAATATAATAGATACATATGAATAACACTTTAAATTTTTGATATACTATAGACAGCAAGATTGTTTATAAGAGGGTTATCAGCAAGAGAACAACGAATATAAAATTTATTTATAATTTTTTCGAAACGATCATTAATCAGTTCAACACTAGCCATTGCATGCAGTTCATTTGTAGAAAAATACCACGGTAAGTTGCAGATCATTTTTAATGTTTTGTTTTGGGCTATTTGTAGCCTCTTTAAATGACATTTTGCCATACCTCCCCATACAGGGCAGCCGTATGTTAATATTGGTTGGAAGATGACTTTAAATATAATTTTATTTTATTTGAAGTGACTTCCTGTTTATTAATGAATATAACAAAGTGGTTGCAATCTTTATCTTTTTTAAAGTTTGCGTAACATGGCAACTAAAGGTTAG
>OY019133.1:60781369-60806369 GCA_955652365.1 Eristalinus aeneus
AGATGAAAGCTCCAACCTCACCAAAAAGATAAGTAGGGATCTAACGGCAATGATAAGACCTCTTCTCTCATATGCATCAGTCGTTTGGTGGAACAAGCTTTCGCTCAAATAATAAGCTTCAAAGAACGGTCTGTCTCGGCTGCACAGAGGCTTTCCCTAGCACGCCTGGCTCTGCCCTTGATACACTGCACAATCCTTCTCCTCTTGACGCCCACTACACGGGATGCGCAATCAAGGCCATCTCTCGACGAAAAGAAGACGACAACATCAAACTTCACACCTCCTTAGGTAATTTCGCGTCGGTCGCCCCTTACAAAAAAATTAATGTTAAATTGATAAATTTTATTAGTGGCACCCCCTTATGTATCGGGACCTATTGAGTTATCTGTTGAATGAAGGTAATTGTTTGGTAGTACAATGAACCAATTTTCGAGTCCAAGCGCAAAGCGTATATGAAATCAATCTCACAATCGCTGTAATTAATTTCCTACAATGATGATAATAACATGGTCCATTTAGAAAGATACCAATATAAATATGTAAAAGAAAATAAGTCAATAAAAGGAGACTTGCACCACACATTGTGCCATCATGACATAAATAGCCTAGAAAAGTGCAAACCAGCTAATCAGTTGAGCGACTCGAAGTCTTCAAAGTAAAAATGCAATTTTTATACAATTACCTTAATCTTCTCTGGCAGCGGCATTTTGAATAAAGAACATTTCAATAGTAACAGCTTGAATTTATTTGAAATTTTCCCCAACTATAATTCTCAGAAGTGGGATTACAGTACCCAATTTGAAAAGTGTTCGGTTAATCCGGGTTGGAATAATTGTGCAAGTGCGAGTGTAGGTTTGTGCCTATATCGCGCGGAAAATTAATTTCGCTTGGTGCGGTTTTGATAATGTCGGAAGAGTGGGTTAATTTCTTAGAATCTACAACAGTTCCGAGATTCAACAGCCTGCTAAGACATTTAGTGTCAAACAACCGGCGCTGAGGCCGAATTAAAAATCCGAAATGTGCGGTGCAGATGGACAATAGACCAAATGAAGGCCTCGATTGTGCTGCTGTCGCTGCTGGACTCTGGGAGTCCCATTAATTTTTTGCAGCAACGATTTCTACCTGTTGTTTTGTTGTCGACGTTGGAAAAACCGACACATTACTACTATGGAGTGAACAACAGCCCATTGCATTGAACAACAGCCGAAAGTTCATGCAATACTCCTCAAAAGCAAGATAACCTGCCTAACGTCATCAATCAGATTCTTAACATGGACATCGTAGAACAGGGTGAGTTAGATTTCAATATTAACCCTGGTATATGTGATATGGTTAAGAATAGAGTTAAGGACATAGCCAAACTCGCAATATCTTCTACTGAATTCCAATTCCCTGAAACAGATTTCAAAATGAAGATTATTTTATCGAAAGCAACACCATTTCGTTGTGCACCAAGAAGACTTCCTTATGCACACAAACTTTCACTCCAAAAGATTCTTGATGATCTAATGGCTAAAGGAATTATTCGCGAATCTAACTCTCCATACGTGTCACCGATATTGCTAGTTCAAAAAAAGAACAAAGAACTTAAACTTTGCTTTGTTTTTAGAGAGCTCAATAATATTACTTTGCGAGATAATTATCCTTTACCAATAATTGAAAATCATCTGGAAATGATTAAGAGGTAAAAAGTAATTCAGTACATAAGATCTTAAGAAGGGTTTTCACCATGTTAAGCTTTCAGGCGACTCGATGAAGTATACATCGTTCATTACGCCAATTCGCCAATTCTAGTATACAAGAATGCCGTTTGGCTTAAAAAAGCTCTTTCTGTTTTTGAGCGTTTTATGAAGCACATTTTAAGAAAACTCATCAAAGAATAAAAAATTCTCACGTACCTAGATGATATTCTTATCGCGACAAGTTCCGTGTAAGAGCATTTAGAAGTACTTGAGTCTGTAGTCAAGTTGATTGTGGAGAACAATTTGCAACTCAGGTTGGATAAGTGTATGTTTATGCAAACTGAAATTGTATATTTAGGGTACAGAGTTACGGAAGAAGTTGTGAGGTCTAACGATAGTAATTTAGAGTCGATAAAAAATTTCTTTTAAAGTTGTGACTGATTGTTAAACTTTGACTTTGATTTTGAAGAAACTTCACTGAATCCTAGGATTTCCAGATGGGCCTTAGCGCTTCAGGAGTTTGATTTGATCGTTGAACAAAGGAAAGGTGATCGAATGCCTCATGTCGATGCATAAAAAGATAATTTAGTATCCTACACATCGACGACGAGTCCTTTGAATTTGTTATGGCGGCCTCACAAACACAAGACGCAAAAACAGTTTCGATTGCCGCCGAGCTGGAAAAAAATTAAAGTAGCTTCTATGAGATGGTTGATGGACTGAGGAAATGCAAGGGTAAAGTACTTTTCTACGTCCCATCTCATATGGAAACACAAGTGTGCCATCTCGGAGTGGAAAGCACTTATCAGGTTGTTATTGGTTTCCTAAAATGAAAGACAAAATCAAGTCTTAAATCTATATGTTTTTCTCCTCGTTCTTGCAAAGAGGAAACAACTTTGCACTCGATTCCAAAAGGAAATCTCCCCTTTTGCACACTGCATATTGATCATCTAGCGAAGAGAGAGATTGCTCTAAATAACACTATCAACAGAGGCATAGGGCTTGCTCCAAGTGTCTTACTTTTCGGTGTTAAGCAGAAAGGCGAATTTTCTGAGGGTTTAAAGGAGTTCCTCGAAACTAAATTTTGATGAAGAGCGAGGTGATTTAAGAGAAGTTAAGGACAGGGCGCTGCAAAACATAGAAAGTTCGCAAATAATAAACAAACATTACTATAAGATAAAAAACACAGTCACTAAAGCAGGCGTTAATAAAAACTTTAAGCTAAGTTCCGCGGCCCGTACGTGGTCAAGAAGATCCTACGTAACGATAGATATCTCGTTGCCGATATCGATGGACTGCAGCTGACTCGACTGCTGTATCAAAGTGTTTTCTCCCCAGAAAATATGAGGCCATATAAAGTGGAAACAGTGGATGCCGATAAAGACAAAAAACTGCTGAGCGTTCGGAGGATTTTGATTCTAGCGCTGAATCGTAATATTCACAAAAGCATTATTATGCATGACAGTTTCCAAGCCCCTTTCTCATATATATCTTCTCTTGCATTTACATTTCAATTTTATTTACATCTCTTACTGAATAAATATTTTTGAATTATTTGTATGTTAAATGAGGGGAATATTGGACTTTGTTGGAAACTCAATTGTGATCGGGTCGATCAATTGATCAGGATGGCCGAGCTGTAGAAGAAAAAAAAGTCTATAAAAGAAAACTTGCACCACAGACTGTGCCATCATGATCTGAATAGTGCTATCTCATTCTGGTTTAGAAAAGCGCAAGCCAGTTGATCAGTGAAATGCATTTTTGATATAAATACGTTGAGCTTCTCTGGCAGCGGTATTTTGAATAAAGAACGTTTCAATAGTAACAGTTTGAATTTATTTAAAATTTTCCCCAACTACAAATACGAGTACGAGCCATTCGTAAATTTTATTTCATAAGTTCCTAATGTGCTCTAAAAAACCATTACACTATTAATAACAATAATTGTATGTCACTACAGTTCACAGGGGGACCAGGGCCTAGCTTGCTCATCAACCACTCGTGTTGTGCGCGCTACTGTTCTCTCGCCAGTAGAAGGGACCTACAGTTTTTTGCGACTCCGAACGGCGGAGTTTAAGAAAGTGTTTCTTAGACAATTAATACTATTTGAGTGTTGTCAGCAACTCGAAAGAGGTAGTGCTGCGAAAAACTCAAGGTGTTCAGCCGGGAATCGAACCTGGACCTTTGGCGTATGAGAGTCGCACTCTACCCACTACCCCACGGTGGTCACAATTTTCATTGCACTACAATATGTACAATTTAAGTTTTAAAAGCTTTTCTACGAAAGATGTTATGGCACTGCATAACAATGAATATTTTTTACTCTCTATATTATACTTATCATATTATTAGGATGAAAATTATATCAGTGCGCACTCAGCAACAAGAAAAGTGAATAGTTAAAAATTGCTTATGTGTAGCTGATGAAAATCTTACCTCCCTTCGTTTTAAGTTCGTTTCACCATCCAAATCACAAGTGTCTATGTAACAAACGCCATGAGAGTTGCTGGTTCTGAGAAGTAGTATATCTGCCGGAACCGTTTCATTGTTCGATAAGTGAACAATGTCCCCAACGTGAACATCCTGCCATTTCACTTTCTTATATCTTTCTGACTCTCTGAAAACAGAAATAGATTTAAGGTAAAGTTAAAATAGTACAATTGTATGGAAAGATTCATGTAGGAAATTGAATTGCGCTGTAAATCACTTTTGATCCAATGAAAGATAACCCCTATTATCCCAGTGTAGAATGGTCACAATGTGTCTTTAAAACTTATTATTAACAAAAAAAAACTTATTACGGACCCCTTCTTTTCTTTTAAACCATAGCAAGTAAACATCTTTGAATGTGGTGATCTATCTATCAATTAAGTTATCGATTTTAATTTTTGATGGTATTAAAAAAAATAAAAATTTGTAAAAAAAAAATCAGTTGTATATGAAAATTATAAGCTCTTAATCTTATACTGTTTATATCCATCTTACATACAGACGAATAAATATTTCTTTCTGAATTCAGTATTGTTTTCCATAGCGTTTTAAAAAGTACAAATCTAATTATCGCCTATGATTAAGCCAAAAAATATCTTTACATTGTAAAACAGTTCACAACTACCGACAAGAAACAATATAACGAAATTTTAACACGCAACGGAATACAAAAGCAATTATCCCCCTTCCACAATCTATTGGCTGTTTGATTATCATTTATTTTTTAATGAATATTTAAAGAAATTTTCTATCACAGAGAATTCCAGCAATATAGTAAGACGTCATACTTAAAGGATTCATGCATTTTTATTTGTATTAAGGAATGTTATTATTGACATTAAGCTAATGTAGTTTTATCTAAATAAAAAACTTATTTTACTAATAGGAAAATATTTACAGCTGTACATTTGTTCTTTGTCTCGCGATGGTGTTAAGGATAGATCACCGTTTCAATATACATACAAACAAACACACACACACACACACACACACACACACACACACACACACACACACACATACACATATATATATATATATATATATATATATATATATATATATATATATATATATATATATATATATATATATATATATATACAAATTGGACTAAATGTCATTCAATTCATCAAATTGTGTCTTGTTTACTCCTCTTCAAACTAATTTCACACTAATGGAATCCACTGCATTATTCAAAACACACTATTTACTCTAGTGTAGATAAATTAGGTTAATTACATGAAAGGTAAATGTTTATGTATCCATAATTATGCGACAAAAATCTATATACACATTTCCCTTTTTGCCTTTAATCAACTTAAGGTTCTGAGAGGCAGCAAAAAGTTTTTGGTAGATGTTATGATTAGTGGGTATAAAAGTTTCAATCAGATCTTACTCACTGTTATACCAAATGTATGAAATAATTATGCTTGTCGTTAATATAGAAAGTGAAAAAATGTTCCTGGAGAAATAGGCGCAACTGGTACAATAACACTACGTCAACCAACAATAGACAAAGTTGTTCTTGTTCCATCATCTGTATTATGACTAAAAACACATTTCCATATACTGCATTGGAACTGTTGTTGCTACGAGATTTTCGCTCTTTTTTTAATAATTCAAAGTTGTGATATATCAAGGCGCCCAATTCAAAATAGAAATACATGCAATTAGGTCCAAAACGATTTATCCTCAAAACCAGTGTTTCACGTCTTGTTAAAACATGAGGTCATCGATAATATGTTTTTAAGCGAAATAAGTAAAATACGTTATAAAATAATCCAAACCAAGCTGATGAAAAGGTCGATTTATCAGGGTCTTTTCGTACACTTTAACGTACGTGCTTAAAGTGATTATTGAAGAAGTATAATTGATGAAGATTAGTATCATGTTTTGTTTTATCGCTGCAAACTCTTTAAAATCTATTTAATGACAAAGGATAACTATTCAATCTATGTGGATACAAATTTCTCACTTTTCTCTCCTGTATTGTTTTTCGTTTAATTTTTGCTCAATATTTTTTTGAGGAAACTAGAAAACAAGAATCAAGAA
Organism: Eristalinus aeneus; assembly: GCA_955652365.1. Lineage (NCBI taxonomy): Eukaryota > Metazoa > Arthropoda > Insecta > Diptera > Syrphidae > Eristalinus > Eristalinus aeneus. The sequence goes on from OY019133.1 coordinate 60,787,597, forward strand.
AAACATCTATTAGACGTTACGTGACATGTAACGTCGAGCCGAAACATCGTTTCACCCAACCAATTGGGACAGGGCCTAAATCATCTTGTTATATGAAACAGCTGGATCAGCGCTTCAGCAGCGTCTCTGCTGAATAGCGAAACTTGATGATTAAGTAACAGATAAGTTAAATATTAAGTTGGCCTAGATCAAGATCAGTATGCAAGCAGAAGTTGAGTACAAAGTCCGGTGAGCTTGTGATTGATCACATGTTCAATCTTTTAATAGCAAATGTTAGAAATCCGCAGAGCACCAACCGGAATATTTTTCTTATACCCCTGATACCAAAATTAAAACTTCAGCAAAGATGATGTCAGTTCAGGATGAATCGTTCATTGAGAAAATTAATCCTAGTCAATAACAGTTGGGGGCAAGCACCGGTTCACTCGAGGTAACGTTATTTATTGCGCTGAACACAGGCGTTAGTGCACAGGTCAAGTTGACATACAGCCCCCAATCTAAATGCCTCTCAAGCCTGCACGATCTTTCGCCAGCTGTCTCCAGTTACGCACTTCAAGTTATTTGATGTCCTTCTCCACTTGTGTGCGCCACTTGAGTCTAGGTCGTCCTCTGTTGCGTTGTCCTAATGGCACGGATTCAAAGACTTTTCGGGCCGGAGCAGTGGTGGACATACGCCCTATATGGCCTAGCCATTTTAAGCGCTGTATCCGCAGACGCTTGACCACGCGCATGTCGCTGTACAGCCCATAGAGGTTGTCATTAAATCTTCTCCTCCAGATTCCATCAACGCAAACAGGACCAAAAAGCGCACGCAAAACTTTTCTCTCGCAGAGACTAAGGACTTCCTCATTCGCCTTTGCTAACGTCCAAGATTCCGCGCCATAAAGTACGACGGAGATGATCAAGCTGTTATATGAAGCGAGCTTTGTCCTTCGAGAGAGGGCTTTATTACTCCATTGCCTCTTGAGCCCAAAGAAACAGCGATTGGCAAGAGTGATTCTGCGTTTGATTTCGGTACTGAGCCAAGGTAGACGAAGTCTCTGAATACCTCGAACTTTCTGCTGCCTAGTGTGACGCTCCGTCCGAGACGTCGATGTTGTGTGTCCTTCCTTGATGACAGCATGTACTTAGTTTTGACCTCATTGCCAGACCCATTTTAGCCGCTTCCGCTTCAATGCCAGCAAACGCCTCATTGACGGCTGGCTGTGTGCGTCCAATCACGTCATTGTCATCAGCGTAAGCTAGCAATTGAACTGACTTCTGGAAGATTGTGCCTCTGGTGTTGACTTCTGAGTTACGCACGATCTTCTCGAGGATGATGTTAAAGAAGTCGTCACCCAGTGCGTCACCTTGTCTAAAGCCTTTTTTGACATTGAAGGTCTCGGTGAGTTCGTTACCGACCTTGACAGAGCAGCGAGAGTTCTCCATCGTCATCTACACAATCTGACGAGTTTGGTAGGAATGCCAAAACTAGACATGATACTGTATAGCTCGTCTCTATGCACACTGTCATATGCGACCTTGAAATCAACGAATAGATGGTGAGTGTCAATTTGCATTTCTTGGATCTTTTCCAGGATCTGCCGTAATGTGAAGATCTGGTCTATTGTGGACTTCCCTGGCCTGAAACCACACTGATAGGGACCTATCATGGTCATGGTCATGGACAAAAAATTTCAGACGCTCACACAATACGGCAGAGGGGATCTTGTATGCGATGTTCAGAAAACTAATCCCTCGGTAGTTGCCGCAGTCAAAGGGGTCTCCTTTCTTGTGAACCGGGCAAACGACGCTGAGATTCCACTTATCGGGCATGCTTTCCTCCGACCATATCTTACAGATGAGCTGCTGCATGCGCCCAACCAGGTCATCTCCAGCTGCTTTAAGTAGTTCTGCGGACAGTCCGTCCGCTCCAGCAGCTTTGTTCGACTTCAGCTTGGATACTGCTATTTTCACCTCGTCTAAGTCGGGGGAACGAGGGCTGTTTGTGAGCTCTACGAACAGAGAAGAAGGGAAGAGCACCGGCTTCTCAGAAGGAAAAAGAAGGAGCATGAGAAGCGCGCGGTCGAAGAAAAGGAAAGGTGCTATGGCAGGAATGAAGTCTGAAAGTTTTATCGAAAGGTAAAATAGCTATCCGGAGGATACAAGGTTGGGGGAAGACCAAAGCCTGCCTGAACCAAAACGGACAACTAGTAGCAGAGTCGCAGTCTGTGCTGAGAATCTGGAAGGATCATTTCTGCAGACTACTTAACGGCGATGACGGCCCAAATCTTGATGTTAGGCAGAATGTTTCACTCAATTTGGACGATGATAAACAAAAATTCCGTCCCCCCGACTTAGACGGAGGATACAAGGTTGGAGGAAGACCAAAGCCTGCCGGAACGAAAACGGACAACTCGTAGTAGAGTCGCAGTCTGTGCTGAGAATCTGGAAGGATCATTTCTGCAGACTACTTAACGGCGATGACAGCCCAAATGCCGATGTTAGGCAGAATGTTCCACTCAATTTGGACGATGATAAACAAGAATTCCGTCCCCCCGACTTAGACGAGGTGAAGATACCAATATTCAAGCTAAAGTCGAATAAAGCTGCTGGTGCGGATTTTATTATTTAAAGCAGCTGGAGATGAGTTGGTTGGGCGCATGCACCAGCTCATCTGTAAGGTATGGTCGGAGGAAAGCATGTCCGTTTGCCTTTTCGTCGATTGTAAGGCCGCATATGACATTGTGCATATAGATGAGCTATAGAGTGTGATGTCCAGTTTTGGCATTCCTGCCAAACTCATCAGATTGTGTAGGATGACGATGGAGAACTCTCGCTACTCCGGTAACGAACTCACCGAAATCTTCAATGTTAAAAAAGGTTTTAGATAAGGCGACGCACTGTCATGTGACTTCTTTAACATCATCCTCGAGAAGATCGTGCGTAACTCAGAAGTCAACACCAGAGGCACCATCTTCCAGAAGTCAGTTCAATTGCTAGCTTACGCTGATGACAATGACGTGATTGGACGCACACAGCCAGCCGTCAATGAGGCGTTTGCTGGCAATGAAGCGGAAGCGGCTAAGATGGGTCTGGCGGTAAATGAGGTCAAAACAAAGTACATGCTGTCATTAAGGAAGGACACACAACATCGACGTCGCTGACAGAGCGTCACACTAGGCAGCAGAAACTTCGAGCTAGTCAAGAACTTTGTCTACTTCAGCTCAGCGGTTAATACGGACAACAACTTGAGTACCAAAATCAAACGCAGATTCCATCTTGCCAATCACTGTTTCTTTGGGCTCAAGAGGCAATTGAATAATAAAGCCCATTCATTCTCTTACCAAAGACGGATGAGGAAGCCCTTAGTCTGTTTGCGTTAATGGCATCTCGAGGAGAAGATTTAACGACGAACTCTATGGGCTGTACAGCGACATGGTCATGTAGAGCGTATGGACACCACTGCCCCGGCCCGAAAAGTCTTTGAATCCGTGCCATTGGACAACGCAACAGAGGACGACCTAGACTCAAGTGGCGCACACAAGTGGAGAAGGACATCAACCAACTTGGAGTGCGTAACTGGAGACAGCTGGCGAAAGATCGTGCTGGCTGGAGAGCCATTTTGGTTGAGGCCCAGGTGCACCCCGGACTGTAGTGCCACAAAAAGAAGAAGAATAATAACGAGGTTATAATGAAACTTAGTCAATGAAAATCAATTCGAAAATGCGGAGACCCCAAAGGCCGAGTCGATCCGCTGCTCTGAAGAACAAAATGAATCATATCGCAATTGAAACTATTAAGGATGAATGTTTTCACTTTTTTTTAAATACAGCATTCGTATAGCTTTTTGAAAGTATCTTAACGGTATTTCATATTTTTATTTTGCTGACTTTTGTTTTAAAATTTCGCATATACACATGCTAACCTTAGTCACAGTACCTTAGTGAGAAGAGTGCGACACGCATACGCCGAAGATCTAGATTCGATTCCTGGCTGAACACCTCGCATTTTTACGGCAACCCCACTTTCGAGCTTCTGACAACATTCAAAGAGTGAGCTTTTTATGAAAAAGTTCGGCGCCGGCAAAAAACCTGAAGATCCCTTCAGTTTTTGCTCAATTTATTCTTGTCTTGCACCGCAATTCCTTTTCTTAAAGCCCTCAAAATACAAAAATTCCGAATAATAATAAATGTATATATATAATTATAAATGTATTTATTATATTTATTTCATATCTGCAGATATTTCGCGTGGCCCTATAAACGAAGACGGCTTCCATTTGAAGATGCTTTCCTTGTATTTTAACACGATAATAAATATTTTGATATATTTTAAATAGTTTACCTTTAAAAGAAAATTCAAAGTCATTATTGGAAAAAACCTTTACATGAGCATTATCCAACTCCGAATGGCGAAGAGAAGAGAATAAGTGACGGTTCAGCATAGAAATCAAACCTTGGCATTCCGCCACGGCGTCCACACGCAGTCGAAGCCTTTAGACCAACACAAGATTTGATAACTACGATTAACGTGGCGAAAAAAGTACATCAAAGGACTCAAAATTCTCACATAAACATGATTTTTGGTGTAAATTAAAAAAGTACGTAATGTATTTAAAATAAAACGTTAGTTAGTTATATATCCATGTATTAAGTTGGCATGTTAGTAATTGCGGAGTTCACTCATAGATTAGGTTGCTATAGTAATCGAAATGTTAAACAGATTTTGTTATTTGTTAGTTGGTATCTCAACTGTCAATCAGTAATAAAATGTTCTTATTCCGTTGTGTAGTTTTTGTTGGCGTCTGTTGAAAAATTTAAAATCAAAACGAACATTTACCTGATATTTATTTCAAAAAAAACAAAGTATCGCAAGCTCACAAAAAGTTATGCACTGTTTATGGTGACGAAGCTTTAACAGAACGGCAGGATCAAAATTAGACTGCCAAATTTCATTCTGATGATTTTTCACTCAAAGATGAAAAACGCTCTGGTTACCAGTTGAAGTTGATGAGGACCAAATCAACGCAGTAATCGATTTAGATCGTCAGAGAAGTTTCATGTTTCATATGCAAAACGATTGACAACTCTTGATGAAAAATGGGTTGCTTACAACAATGTCAAGCTGGGTGAAACGGCCCAAACAACATCAAAAACTGATATTCATCAAAAGAAAGTTATGTTAGCAGTTTGGTGGGAATACAAAATTGTCTACATTGAACTTTTACCACCCAATCGAACGATGTCTACATTGAACAACTAACAAAATTTAACAATGCAGTTAAAGAAAATCGACCCGAATTAACAAATCGAAATGTTATATTCCATCATGACAATGCAAGGCCACACACATCTTTGGTCACTCGACAAACATTATTGGAGCTTGATTGTGATGTTTTGCCAACTTAACCATATAGTCCTTGCACAATTTGATTGTTTTTTATTTCGATCCTGGAAAAACTTCATGAATGATAATAATAATAATAATAATACTTGGGTGGCGCTTCAGTCCACAGGGGGACCAGGGACGCGCGCTACTGTTCTCGCAATCACATACTTTAATAATTAATGAATGATTGGCGCTACATTCGACAGGGGGAACAAGCTTGCTCATCAACTACTGTAATTGTGCGCGCTACTGTTCTCTCAAGAGTAGAAGAAACCTACAGTTGTTTGCCGACTCCGAACTGCGAAGTTTGAGAAGCTTTTTTAGACAGTTATTTGTCTTTGAGTGTTTTCAGCAGCTCGAAAGAGGAAGTGCCGTAAAAACCGAACGAACACTGACCTTCGACGTGTGAGTGTCACCCTCTACCCACTCCCCACGGCAGCCACAACCACATACTTGCCAACCGTATATAATAACGACATACTTATCAAATTTACATAGAGACATTTTAATTTAACACACTAAAGTTATGTATTAGGAATTTTAGTTAAAGTAAAGCAGAACAAGATTTAAACGTTAAAAATAGTTAAAAAAAAAAATACATTGACTTGGTAGTAATACGTACCCATCATAAACTCTGCAAGTAGTATTATTAATTCGTTTATCAGAATATCTCCTTCTTCTGTCTTCAAACAAGTCTTTTATTGCAGTAACGCCAAGAACAAACAATACTGGTATCATTGCGACTTCTTTACCAAATGCGTTGATTGCAGGAAACCAATTAAGCAAAACGATGAATATAAAATATAGGTTTGCCACACGATGAAATTGTTCCAATAGGTTTTTTGGTATGAATGACAAAAGGGTATATTTTGTAGTGCGAATTTTATTACCAACGAATCGTCCGTTCGGATGGTCCCTTTTGGATGTTTTTGGTGGCACGGTGTGATTTGGCACTACTACTCGATAATTTCGTTCTTCAGATTTATCATTTTGGCAAATACCAATTTTTTTCCACCAAGGAGGTGTTTCCGTACGCCGCAGAGTATATATTGATTCTGATCTTGAAGCCTGTCTTGAATGGCCTGCTCGAGCTGAAGTCGGGACGGAGGGTCCAAAATCTCTAACTTCGTTTTCCTCTTTATGCCCCGGAGGTAGGATAAAATCAGTTTTTGAACCAATACGGCTATGTCCTCGCGTTACAACTTCATTAGGCGAATCAGTAATCTGACCATGAGAGAACGCTCGCTGGTGTCCCTTGATGGCTGATTTTAAAGGTCTACCCCCTGGCGTTAAAATTGATCCTCCCCCATGGCTTATTGACCGTGCGTGTCCGCGACTTGTTCCACCAACAGCTAACCCTGTATGCCCGTTACTTTCGAGAAAGGATATCCCGGATATTCCATCCACCCTGATATTTATTGGATTATTGGCAGGGGGAAATACATACACTCGCTCTGGTTCTACTACATTAAGAGATGAATGTACTGCGGATGTAGATGGCGCGCTTCGGGTTTGCATTTTCACAGCAAGTGATTCTAAAGTACTATTATTCATCCACATTGGACCTATTGCGTCCAACGATGGTGGCGCTGACTTTTGTTGTGCCGCTATGGGTTTCTTCCGTGTCTCCTCGGAATTTGATAACATTTTGAAAAAACACCATTTAAAAGTGGTTGCAACTGGGCAAGTATGAGTACTTTTAAAGAAGGCACTTTTAAGAAACACAAACTGTCTGAAAAAAAAAATATTTAGTCACTTTTAAAGAAAAGAAAAAATATCTGTATATTACACACAACAATCATAGAAAAGAAGTTAATTTGATTTATTAAAAAAAAAAGAAAAACAAATTAGAATTCTTACACAGTGAATCCTTTCTTTTATTTCCTCTTAGTATAACTAGAAACTCTAAAGTGCAATGGCAACGTGAATAAAAACTCTAAGATAAAATCGCAAAAATCTGCTGCGTTTAACAAATCACACTTAAAACCGTTAAACTGCTTTGTCATCATTTAACAAGCGGACATGGAAATACACCAACAACGTATCAAAATTGTTCAGATATACCAAAAAAAACATCGTTTTGGGAGAAATGTGTTTGGTGCGATTTAAGGAACTTCTGATACTACTTCTGTCATCCCCATTCCCGATTTTCTAGTGGATGAAAATTGACCGGTTCAACTCCATGCAGGACGAAGTAAAAAGAATATGGCAGTTGTAATTGAGACTATGGCCGAAGACCGTAACGAATAGATTAGGTGTCGTTTTCAGCAGCTTGGTTTGGCGTTGTCAAATACTTATTTTACGAAAGGCCTTAAAGCTTAAAATTGTTTTTGGAATGGGTTTTGGAAAAATTTAATAAAAATTATGTATTCAATAGTGCAATTTTTTCAGTGATAGAGCTCTTTATTGCATCAACATTTACATTTACAAACAAAATTGCCATATTTGAGTTGAGCGTCAACCAATAAGACGGATTCAGTCTATATGCCTCTTGATTTTCAGGCTCATGGTCCTGGTGAGCTCTAGCTTAAGCAAGCCACCGCTAGGAACTTTGAAACATGAAACAATGAACTATATAAGAAATAATTAAATGAACACTTAAATACCCTTTTTTTTCGATTTGCCGCCTAGATCGAACGATTAAACTCCCTTAAACTAGGTAATTTCATAGGGGATATGTAAAGTCCCAAGCCTTCAGGAAGACAAATTATACTGCATATATCAGCCGCTGTGTCCAAAAAGTCGCCCAAAATTTACATTCCAAATTAACGATTTAAGACATGGCCAACATTAACTTTTTATTAAATTCAGAAATTAAATGGCATAAATTTTGTACAACAGTTAAAAGACATAAAACTAGTTATATCATATTTCTGTATTGTACATTGTGCGGTGGCTTATTTTGTAAATTTAACAAAAGAAGTCAAAAATTCATCGTCTAACTGAAATGACGAACTGCCCAAACGGGGAATCCCTCTGGAAAATTTGCAACTTATTGTACCGAATAAAAGAATTTCAGAACATTCTTGGTTGACGCGTCTTGTTGAAATGTGTGTCGGATTTAGAGTTGGTAGGCCCAACGCTTCAACACTGCCTCTAAGAAAGTTAAGCCCTAGCTAACTTTTCGGTATGTGTTCCTTACCTTCCAACGAAAGGTTGTGCTTAATTCGAAACCTTCACTTTTGGACCATTTCCACCGATATTGCTGTTTTAAGACCACCTTCATGGCAGTTTACAATGCTGCGTTTCACAGCAACAAGCTATGGGTCGAAACACAAATGTTTAATTCACGTAGACGCACTGAAGGGCACTTAGGATAATACCTTGTAGTATTCCAGCAAATATAAAAAAAAATTTACTATCACGTTTTAATTCCAGGGCGGATAAAAACTTTTGAACGGACGTCACAAATCTTTGGACCGAATAAAAGTACAGAATAAAGTATGTGCGAACTGTTAAAAAAATCTCTAAATAAATCTAAAAAGCGCGGACTCAAAGTAAACTACCAAAAGATTGAAAAACCACAATTTCACCTTCCATCTTAAGCAGATGTTTTCTCTTGCTTGCTCTATATAGTATCATACGTTCTCATTGTCTCTTTACTATCTCTTTATTTATTTGCAAACTTTTATTTAGGAGTTTTGAAACACATGTATATTTTATTTCGATTAACAATAAAATAAGAAATAATCCAACAGTTCCCCGCGCTCGCGTCAAAGCCCTAAATAGAGATGGGGGGGGAGAGATAGAGATTTTAAGACAACAATTGATAAAAAAAATTTAACAAAATTATTTTTTTGAAGTTGCAGGCACAATGTATTGGAAAGGCTATACCATGTTACGTTAAAGTTTGTTATACTCTCGCTTTAAGTAAATTTATAGTAGCAACCTGAACAGTGATTCGCTCATTTAAAATATGATTAGAATAGCGCATAACGAACTTGATTTCTATAAGGAAATAGCGGAAAACCCGAGATGTGCTGATCTAAACATACAGCCTATTCGTCGAGACGAGCTCGATCTTTTAAAGCATTGACGTTATTATATATAAACAGTCAGTTAACGAATTCCTTTAGTTTTCTTGAAGGGAACAGATGGAATTCAAGCTAAGAAAAAATATGTGCACAAGCAATACTCATGACATCTCAAAATGACATGAAAGCAAGTAGATATTACAGTGTCTATAATCCCTTCCACCTTTTCAGTCCAAAAAGTAAACTCAAATTTTTGGAAAAGAATAAAGAGGCAAATTTACAATACGTATTTATTATAATATTGTTCACTCTACTTCAAAAACAAAAACAAGACCTTTGCTCATGTGATCCACATTTTCTTAATTTAACGCAAGCTGGAGTGTTTTGTGTAAAAAGTGAAAACGCTTATACAAAACAAAGTATCTAAGACGTTCAATACACCCTGCATAAATCAACGCATTTTTTCGTAATATTTTAAAATATGTAAATTCCGAAAAAGTAAAATAAGGCCGATATAAAAATTACTTTGGGTATTTCCATTATCACCGTGCATAAATAAAATCTTATATGTCAAGATTAATCCTCATATGCAATATTTTTATTTTTAACTTTAAAATTGATAACAGATTTTTGCTGTATTCTGTCGACGTGGTATCTTGGAGACAACTTTTAGCATGCGTGTTCGCAGAAAAGTGTTGGTTTTCACTACATATAGTAAGTTTACAGAGAGAAACAATTCCTTACCAATTAAAATCAAGGTGAATACATGAACAGCAACTAAAGGTAGTTCAAATTATTTTCCAATCATCAACACGTAGTCACGAATCTATACAACTTTTTTCTTCCAGTGACATGCTTACAAAGCTAGTAATACGTATGTGTAAGCCCAATTTATTGTTTTCCATCTAACCGAGATATATAAACCTCACTATTGCATTTCACATTTTTTCTAGAACTACAACCAAATAAAACATTTCCTTCCTCCTTTTTAATTTTTTCTCTTCACTTATTGATTCCTTATTTTTTTTAGCTTTCTCGTTGCTCAACTGCGAGGTAATCGTTCTTTTGCAATAAATATAATTATAATCAAGATTAGAAACTTGTTTTTATATACACAATTCGATCTCTATTGCACCTTAAAATTATAACAAGCATAATATATGTATACATTTTTAAAAGCGTTGGCGCATAACAAATGTTTTCGAACAAATTAATAAAAACATCAACAAATACCAAATACCAACCGAAACGAAAACTCAAGTAGAACTACCCCTCTTTTTAGAATCAAAATGATCGGCTGCCAGGGTTTCTGTCGGACACTTGCCGAAACAGATGACGTATAAAGGGCACTGTTTGTGTATGAAAACAAATACAAGGAATTTTAATTTTACAGCGGCTTCTTTCGTTAAAGCGCGCTTTTCCTAATTAGTTTTAGTTGTTAGTGTCGCCTTGTATAAACTAAACTATTTTCCGGAAAACTTGAAAATTTATTATCAAAGCCCGAAGGCGTAATCATGTCATTATTTACTTATCCCAAAAAAATATTATTTTAAATTTCAAAGTAACTGACGGAACGTTACGAATTTATAAACGATTCACAAATTTAACGAATAATTAGCTCGTTTATTAGAAAATAGACATTAGGTCCGCTCCAATTGCTATGAATTGCTACGAATGTCTATGAATTTGCCCGAAAATTCGTAGGGAAGGGAAATATTTTGCTCTCTCGGGAGCTCTCTATTCTACGAAAAAATCAGCTAATGGAACGCCTTTTGGGAGTTTTTCGGCCAAATTCGTGGACATTCGTAGCAATTCAGAGCAATTGGAACGGACATATTAATTACTAACCGTTGAATGCAATTGCATACAGAGTTTAACATATTTAGTAGAATGTACATGATTTCTATATTTCAGATCGGAATAGGACCGTCAACCATATGCGTTTCTCACATCTCAATAGCGTAAACACGAATTCTGACGAATACGATACGAATTTGCTAACGATTTACAAATTTGACATTGAAAGAAAAAGACCTCAACTACTAATCGTTGAGCCCAAACGCGATCAAGATTAGACGATTTTTAGGGGTTTCTATATTTCAAATCGGAATAGGGCCCTCACCCGTATGCGTGATAATAGCGTAAGCACGAGTTCTTATTACTGTCTTGCATTTGGCAGTTCAGAGTTTGATTCGTTTATTTACAAGCGATATGTTCATGAAAAATGGCACAACTTATAGTTCATTCTTTAAAGATATGTAAATTTTCGTGAAAAATGTATTGCATTCTGATAGGAACGGATTTCATTGCCATTTCGCATTTAGAGATATCATTATATATTTTACGCTTGAAAGGGTATAGACTCAGCTTACAATTTAAACAATTTAAAATTTTTTACCAGAAAACATCTAACCCAAAGAGAAGAGGCAACAGCATTTTTCTGAACGTAAACGGATAATATGCTAATTTTGCGAATGCAATCCAGGATATAATTAGGTGAATGATTAAAGACTCAAGACTGTTTTGCAATGCATTGTATGTATGTACATGTACACTTGGAGAAAATTTTCAATAAGAAAACTTTACAGGAAAAATTTAGAAATTGATATTTAGACTAACTACTCATAATTCAATAATTACCAAACCCGTTTCGAATTAAGCAACAAAAGTATACAGATCTTTGAAAGAAGCAAGAGAAGAACATTTTGAGTTCCAATGGATGAACCACGTTTTTTTTCCAACGAGCAAAATGGGGAATGAACAGGATCATTCCGATTATTAAGCAATACCTTGGTCATATATCTGATGCATTGCAATGCAAAAAAAAAAAATAAAATAAGGTATAAAAGAAGAGAGTAAAAGGATGTATTGGTGCTAAAACAAGAGTCTCTTAACTTAACTATGCATCCGAAAATTGTTTAGGGCGATTATTGCGAGTGTCTCGTTAGAGTAACTCATTAGAGCCTCAATCAAGAACTTAGAAATAAACTTTAAAAGGTTAACGATATTATAGTTACAGATCGGATTTTTCAATAATGCTCGGACTAGGTACACCATAAAACCTCCTGATTTGTCAGGCTTCAGAATATAATCACAAAAGACACTTTGAAACTAAAACCGCTCAATCTATTACCGTATTAAAGTAAAATTATTTTTCAAATCTCCATCTTTTATGCAATTTTAAAAGAGATGAAATTTTGCACAGTAAACAATATAATACAAAATCACTACCGATCTGGAAATGATTTCTTTTAATTTAGAAAAACAAACAAATTTTCAAAGGGGACGGCGTTATTGCCGGTTTACGGCTACAAATGTTGAAAAAATTCATCAAAAACCAGGATTAAAAGAATATATACACAATTGTCAAACTGCCGAACAATCCGGTTTTAGACATTCGAATCAGAATATTTTAAAGCCCACAGATTTTTCTTCGGCAGAGTTTCATAGAGAGAGGAAATATTTTACTCTCTCATAAGCTCTCTCTTCTACGAAAAAATCAGCAAATGGAACACATTTTGACAGTTTTTTGTCGAATTTCGTAGGGATTTCCGAGCAATTGCAACATACCTAATGACTGAACAAACCTATGTTTATCAACCACTACTTGACAGGAAAAAAACTATATTCTATGTTAAAACACCACCCAACCTTACATTTTGGCTGCACTGCTTTCTTGTCTATATGTGTATGAGAATATATAGATAGTACTTATTTCTTCGTTTAATGCTGGTATTTGATGAATTCATTGTTCGTTAAATTGTGCGACATCTTTCTTTGTACTACCGAAAAATTGGGCTTATTTCTCCATTGTGTACTTGTGACCAGACTCAAGATAGTTTCTTCTCTTCGCTTATAACTAGAAACCTTTGTGAAACGAAAAATAACTTTTATTAAATATACTTAGCGGAATAGACGTTCCAGGAAACCAAAGTGTGTCTAGTATATTCTTAGGCCTTTTTTGTGTACGCTAGAAAAGACATTTTGTAAGCCGCCACCATGAATGATGAATATGATGCCATCGTCCTCGGCACTGGTCTCAAAGAATGCATTTTAAGTGGAATGCTGTCGGTATCGGGAAAAAAGGTTCTTCATATCGACCGAAACAAGTACTATGGGGGAGAGTCGGCCTCTATCACCCCATTAGATGAGTTGTACCAGCGCTTTAATCTTTCGGAGGAACCTGGTTCAGAATTTGGACGTGGACGGGACTGGAACGTTGATTTGATTCCGAAATTTCTTATGGCTAATGGACAATTAGTGAAGTTACTTATACATACGGGTGTCACCCGATATTTAGAGTTTAAATCAATTGAGGGAAGTTACGTGTATAAAGGTGGCAAAATTTCCAAAGTCCCAGTAGACCAAAAAGAAGCATTAGCTTCGGATTTAATGGGTAAGCTTGTCAATAATATTTCTTTTCTTTTTTTTCGTTTATATACATACGTGTGTATGTAATTTTTGTGTTGTCTTCTACAGTCGTTCAACTTTTTTCTCATTCGCTATATCTTCGTGACACGTACGTAGTTGGCGATTATGACAGTGCGCAAACTTTTAAATAGGGGGGAAATGGTTCTTTGCGCTTGTCGGTTCCAGCCCATTTCTGCTTTTTCGTCTGATTCATGCTCTCTTCTATATATATATATTTTTTTTAATGGAAGAAAGTTGGGAAATTATTATATTTGATTTTTCGATACTCATTTGCAGACAACATAAGTCTTTATTTTAAATACTTTATTATATTAGGCAAATAATACTTGTAGATACTAGCCGAGTATAGATGCATGATATTTAGTTTTTTAAACACAAACATTTATATATTAAATTATACATTCGAAACGATTACTAATAAATATTAAAAAAATACTGTTCATTATTACAATTAATTAAAGAACTCAACGGGATTGCATATGTGCACTTGTTAGTCGAAAGGTATCTACAGTTTATATTTTCTTCGTGAGTTAATCTTAGCATTAAACAAATCATCGCTTGTTGTCTGGAACTTAAATAAAAAATTGGAAGACTTGAAGCACGCATTAGGTGTTAAGAATCTATGACTTGTTAAAGCTTTTTGAATGTATTAATTATATTATTAAATCAAGTATTCTATAAACTCATGATTACGATGTTCTTAGGTTCCAGGCTTGGAAAAGTAGGCCTGTTTACAATAAAAACAATAATTTTAATTTACATTACATTACATTAGGAAAAAAAGGGAAAACAAAATGCACATTGAGGAACTGTAAAGACAACTCCACTTACTTCTTCCACCTATTTCTGTACAGTTATAGAGTATCCATTTGCTTAGCGAATACTTCAATTCCTTTTAAACAATAAGTAGGCTAAAATTCTTAGATTTTATGTAGCCGTATTTGTTTTCGCAGCCAATTGCAGTTATACGACATAACATCCCACAACTTTCGGCCGTTTTCTGTAGCTGCTTTAAGAGATATAGTTTGTCTCTGACTTATTTTTGATATAGTGTAGGTAAAAATAGTCTCACTTCAGTGTAATAATGAATATCCTAATAAATTGCACTAAAAGCAATTTGCCAAATCTAGTCCCAGTTCATCAAGCGATACTAAGATCTTATTTTTATTTTATGATTTTTCTCATTGACATATGTGTTACAGTTGTCTGTCAACATGTCAAGATACAACAACAAGATACAAATGCAATTAAATTTTTAATTGTTTCCTATATAGTGCCCAGACTAAGTATTTCAGACACAATGTAGTTGTATAATCATTGAATTAATAAAACTTATATTATCCCACGTTTCAGACTTCAAAACTTTACTTTAAAATTATAAATTCTCTAAACACTTTTGAATAATATTTAGTATAGTTAATACAATAACTACAAGCTACATATCTTTTTAACTTTCTTCATAGGCATGTTCGAAAAACGCCGTTTTCGCAATTTCTTGGTCTATGTTCAAGACTTTAAAGAAGATGATCCAAAAACGTGGAAAGACTTTGATCCTACCAAGTCAAATATGCAAACGCTTTACGACAAATTCGGCCTAGATAAAAATACGCAAGATTTCACAGGACATGCGTTAGCTTTATTCCGTGATGATGAATATCTTAATGAACCTGCAGTAAACACAATTCGCCGCATCAAGTTGTACTCTGATTCTTTGGCACGATATGGTAAATCACCATATCTTTATCCAATGTACGGTCTGGGTGAATTGCCACAAGGATTTGCTCGTTTATCAGCAATTTATGGAGGCACTTACATGCTTGATAAACCAATTGATGAAATTGTTCTTGGTGAAGATGGTAAAGTTGTAGGCGTACGCTCCGGCGATGAAGTAGCCAAGTGTAAGCAAGTATATTGTGATCCCAGTTATGTTCCGGATAAGGTAACATGCACAGCAATAATGTGTTTTAAGAGTACACCACATTTTCTGTACTTTAGGTTCGCAAAACTGGTCAAGTCATTAGGTGCATCTGTATCTTGGATCACCCGATCCCTAACACCAAAGATGCTCTCTCTACTCAAATCATCATTCCACAGAAACAAGTCGGTCGTAAATCTGATATCTATGTATCGCTAGTAAGTTACACACATCAAGTTGCTGCCAAGGGATGGTTCCTTGGAATGGTTTCAACAACAGTTGAAACTGATAATCCAGAGAATGAGATCAAACCAGGCCTAGACCTTTTCGAGCCAATAACAAAAAAATTCGTCACGATCTCTGATTACTTGGAGCCGATTAATGATGGTATCGATTCACAAGTATTTATTTCTAAATCGTATGATGCAACAACTCATTTTGAGACCACTTGCTTGGATGTTTTGGATATCTTCAAACGTGGTACTGGAGAGGAATTCGATTTTTCTAAAATTAAACATGAACTAGGGGATGAGGAACAGTAAATCGCAAAAAATGTGAAAGAAAAACCGACTTCTTATTTTAAAATTCAACTGATATAGATTATATAAAATAGATTGTAACGGAAAGCAGCACAACCAGTAAAGATAAACAGAAGTGTAGGCATTCCTAGCGTTCGCTTTCTTATCATTTCAAAAACGTCAATTTTTTATCTTTTTAATCGTATACAACTTTAAACAGAAATAATATTTTTCTTTTTGTTAGGGTGAGCCCTTTCAAATTTTTTAACATTGGTTTTAATTACATTTAATCGATGCATAATATATTTTTATACCTGATTTCAACGTACATGCTTTTCACCACCTACTCAGCAAAAGATTAATAAATATAAAAAAGTATAGACTACTGAGGAATGTGCTAACTTATTGTCACACCCAAAACGCAGTTTCAATGATGGAAGTGTTTTTGCTTAGATATAAAAAATGTTTTCTCCTATTATGGTTCAACATTCGTACTTGGGTTTTTATTAATAAATGTATACTATGAAAATTAAACCACGTTTGTTTCTATCAAAATACAATTTTGTAAGATTTTCGCATTCGTGCAAAGCACTTGATATTGTTTAAAACAGCTTAAATTCTTCTTCAATAAAGGTAAAATTTTGTTTGATAACGGCTTTGTTTCAATAAATAAGTAGCATCTTAAGCCTAGAATGTAAAATCAAATTTCGGAATGAAGTTAGCAATTTCGTGTTTCGCTTTTTAACATTAAATTAAATGTGCTTATGAAATTGGAGAGTGTTCAATTTTGTTTTTTATTTTAAAACTCTCATTTTTAAACTCACCCACATAAAAATGTATTTTTATTGACTTTTCATTTTACAATTCTTTTAAACAATTCTTAATATTTTATATACTACGGTATACTGAAGGTAAATACAAATTCCGTTGGAATTAAGAAAACAATCGATTAATTGGAATGGAAGTCTGATTTTTATTTATGTAATCAACAATAGCTTCAAAGTTCTCTTTAATTATGTAAGTTTTATGCAGAATGTAATGTATGTATGTAGAAGATTGTTCTCGTTTAATTTTGAAAAATACATTTTTGAAGAAGTATATATAAAACAGTGATTGCTTAACTTTCTTCAGAGCCAAAGAAATCGTTTATAAATTCTGGAACAAAGGCCAGAACTCTTCTTGTGGCGCTACAGTCCGGGGTGGACCTGGGCCTCCTGTGCATGCGAGGTAACGTCGCTGATTGCGCTCAACATGGAGCCAGGCTATCCTCGTTTGTGCACAGGTCAAGTTGACATACAGCCTCCACGCGGCGCCTCCAGGATAGCCATTACAATACCCCTTGTATGGTGAACCAATGTATGCAGCGAGCCCCTCTGCCCGAGGGTTTAAATAATGGACCTGGCCTACCAGTCTGTGGGTTGTGCGTGAGGGTAACTTTCTCATCACGTAAAAAGCCGTTAGTTCAGAGACCCCGATATGCCTCGGATAGGGACGGATCAACTGTTGACGACCCCAGCAAACGTTTTAAGGACAATGATTTTCGGTTTTGCACTTGGAATGTGAGGTCCCTTAACAGACCTCGTTCAGCCGAACAACTTGCGGAAGCCCTTGACTGCTACAAGGTAGACATTACCGCCATCTAGGAAGCGCAATGGGATGGGCCTGGCATAAAAGCGATGCAGAACTGCAATATTTTCTACAGCAATTGCTATAGAGAGAGAAGGCAGCGCTTATTCGGATGCGGATTTGTTGTTCGAGGCAGACTTAGGCAAAAAGTTTAGAGCTACGACCCCGTCAGCGAACGCCTCATGACAACCCGCATCAAGGCTAAATTCGGGAACATCAGCCTAATCACGCCCCGACAGAGGAGAAGGATGACAACATCAAGGATGACTTCTATGATCTCCTAGAAAGGCCAGGATTGCAGAGATTTAAATGTACTATAAAAGAGGATGTGGAGAGCTATGACTTCAAACTCTAAGACAAGGCTTTGCGACTTTGGTGGTTTTATAGTTTAAAAAGGAGGACAATCCCAAATGACATATGAAGTTATATATATATATATAATGGCAAAGCGAATAATAAAACGAGAAATTTAACTTACAAGGAGTCAAGCTGAAACTTTCCTTACCAAAAACAGTCTTAAGCGTTCATGGTAGCTCTTGGTACTCTCTGCCCAAGTACGTTATTTCATTAATTTACGTGTCCATTAAGCCAAAAATGGGCTTTATCGCTCATCAAACATTTCATAATAAAATACCTATTTGCTATTATTATTATTTTGTTGAACGAGCCCATTCATCTAAAATGTATCTCAAATTGCATATTTTATTTCAATTGCCTGCTACAATTACTATAGTCTCTTTACTAGATGCTGGATATGGTCTTACTGATCGAGTATTATTTGCTTAAAATTGTTTGACTCAATCTAATAATTATGCTAAATAAAGTATGAGTATTGCAAATGATTGAATATTTTTTAAGTTTAAATACGTACAATCAAAAACATTAACAAGAAGAACTCGCGTTAACGAGAAGCATTGCATTCATTCTACACACCTCTAT